>JAKSZP010010595.1:0-215473 GCA_022478985.1 Massospora cicadina | reverse complement strand
CCCTAACCATCATGTTCATTACGTTTAAGAAAATCCATAATATCAGGAAAAAAATGGAGTGTAGTAGAGATGGGACTCTCTACCTCTGCTATTCCAACCTCAAGCGTCCCATTTGAATCAATTGTAGTATATCCTGAGGAAGTCCCTCTATACGATGACGGGATTTTATACCAGCAACCAGTTGGAGGAGTGAATGTACTGACATGAGCGCAAGCCAAAAACGCGGCGGATGAAGGACTTCGGGAGCAACTGAAGCCATATGCCTGTCAAATATTCAACCAAGCTTTCTCATACAAGCTGGATCCAGTCACTAATGCGCCAACTCTAAGGAGTAAACGTATTCCTTCTGGTAGACGCTATTGTCAAAGAATACCCCATAATTGGTGAAGGGATTATAAGTTTCTTTAGGAAAAGAGATCCTGTAGATGTTCACATATTAAACAGTCAATATTCTTCTTATTCTGAGTGTACATACTGTGACATTTTTGTAGCAAAAAATAGAGTTAACGCTATAATAGATACAGACACTCTGGCTAACATAGTTTTTACTAAGTTGATGGCAAAGACAACTTTAAAGCCTGATGTAGACCATCAAATGTTGTACAGGACCGCTGGAGAAAAAAGCACAGTCTCTGAGGAAGTGTACTGCGCATTACCTTTGCGGTTTGTGTCCTTTGTTGTTGTAGCTCTGGCGATAGTGCAAAACAACAGTAACTACTACCTGCCAATTGGAACTGCTTTTCTGTGATACTTTGGGGCTGTCGTTGATATGCTGGAAGAGACCTTTGAAATTCTGGGGCAGCGGATCCCAATTCACTTTACCTCTAGCAGAGTGCTGAAGGATCCATTAAATATGGATATATCAATCTTGCATATAGTGATGAGGTGATTCCAGTTCGCTATCATCAACTAAAAGCAAGGATCAGCCCCTTCCTCAGCAGATAAAGAGTATCAAGGGCTACCTCACCAAGCTGTTGGGCATATATATAAACCTTCTGGACACCAAGTCATAGTAAGCACTGAGTTAGTGGTGGGAGTTCTATCTAGGCTCTATGATGGAGGTCATTGGGCCCTATCAGCAAACTCAGCTTGAGCCTCACGTAGCCCAAGGGATTATACTAGGCCATGGAGAGATCAAGGTTTTGTTAGCAAATCTTCAGAGCAAACCAACTCAAATCCGCTGGCACCAAATAGTGGCGTGTTTACATTTGACCCTAATATAGGAGGACCTTCAGGGTCACAAGTTTGATTCATTGGATGCATATGGTTTAACCATTAAGTCACTTCCCAGAGAAATGACAATGGTACCATGGAGACTTTAATAGGGTTATCAGAAGAACAAAAAGACAAGCAATAGCTTTCTTCCAGAATTATAAGGAGATTCTACCATCAATGATAACAATTTAGGGTGTGATCAGGGGTTGTCCATCAACCAGACACTTGATGCATCCTCCAATCAGATCTCAGCCAATCCACCAACTAAGGGCAGCTGAAGACATTGTCATCAAGGAAATTGATAAGTTTCTGGAGCAAGGAATGCTCAAACTGTCCAAGTGTCCAAAGATTCACCCGTTATGATTGTTAAAAAGAAAGATGGCACCAATAGGGTGGTGATAGACTACTAGAATCTCAACTGTATTAAAAAGAAGAACTCATATCCCTTGCCTCAGATTGATGATGCTTTGGATTGGTTAGAGGTAGCTTATTACTTCTCAGTGATGGACTTGATACCCAGGTATTGGCATGTTGAGTTGCCCGCGGTGGAACAGGAGAAATGTGATGTATCATATCCAAAGGCCTTTCCCAACTGAACCATATGCCACAAGGGCTTTTTAATGCCCCGGCTACTTTCCAATGAGCCATGGACACTATCCTCATAAACATGAAGCTGTCATGTGTCCTTGAATACTTTGATGATATCAATGTTTTCTCTCGAACCTTTACTGAGCACCTTGACCATCTTGAAGCAGTATTCAACCACTTCTTTGAGGCAAACATCAAGATAAAGCCTCGCAAATGTAACTTCTTCAAGGACCAGTTGAGTACCTGGGGTTTTTGGTAGACTACAAGGTGCTGAAGCCACAGCCAAGCAAGTTAGAGGCCATTTAAAAAATGACTACACCAAATAGTAAGCGAGACATACAGGTATTTTGGGAATTGTTGGTTTTGGATTTTTTGTGATATAAAGACTCGCTGGTGCTTGGTGACCTTAAAACACAACAATTTAAGAAGGGTTTTTTTCTAGCACTTAAAATAAATTAACAAAGTCTAATAAAAATTAAAAAAATTGGTTTTATATATATTTTATTAGTGAAATCCGCAAGTTAAAGAAAATGAACCCTCTTGTTATCAAACCCTTCAGTATTTAAACTTTATTGAGGGTCAAGAAAAATTCAATGAGACATTCAGATTAGCTTAGACTAGTATGAATTAGGGAATGTGGGATTTTAGCCTATCAAAGCTCAGAAAACTCGCTTCTCTTGGGCTGAATAAAGGAAGGGTAATTATTTTTGGCCAAGATGTACCCATGAGGTAACGATTTGATGTATTTCAGCCAATCCCCACTTGATAAATTTATTGCACCTTGTTTACCCCCGCCAAGCCTATAAAAGGGGGTGTTCCCCATGTAGGTGCTTGAATGGACCTGGTTGTGGCTAGGGGAGTACCATTAGATGGACGCCCCAGGCTCCGTAGCGTGGTCAGTGTAATCTGACTGCTCAATTTTGTGTTTATTGCTCATGAAATATTCAAAATCGTGTTACCCCAATTTGCGGGGCTTTACTGAGAATCAGCCAGGGTCTATAAGCTGATAAATTGCTACTATCATTTAAATCAATCTTTTCATTATTGCAGACTTGTAAATGTCCTACATTTCCTCTTTTTGGCCGATTATTACCCACAACATTTTTATTCTGAAGCCTGGGAGGCAAATGTCTGACAGCTGGCTACTAATTGCGCTTCTTTCCTAATTTCAGCTGTATTGTGGGACCACTATTTGTGTTGTTAAAAAGGGATGCCGTGTTTAAATGGATGGAACGCCATCAATAAACCTTTGACATTCTCTGGACGGCACTGATCAGTGCACCAGTACTAAGATATCTGAACTTTGTAAAGATTTATTAATTCAGATGGAATCATCCCTTTCTGCTATTGGGGCGGTCCTTTCTCAGAAAGACGATGAGGTAGAGGAGCTTCCTGTTGCATACTGCAGACAAAGCCTTAATTTCCATGAGTGTAATTATATTGTTATTGAGCTGTAGTGCTTAGCTGTAATTTAAGCATATAAGCAATTTAGGGTTTACTTGCATGAGGTGAAGTTTAGAGTCATAATGGATCACGCGTCATTATGTTGGTTGCAGAATTTAAGGAGCCTGAAGGGCGTCTAACCCGATGGTCCCTCAAACTTTAGGCTTATGACTTTGAGATCCTCTACTGACTGGGAGCAAAACATCATAATGCCAACTGCTTTCTAGATTGCCAACCATTGCCATGATGGAAGATCTTAGCAATGTGATTTATAATAAGATGCTAAGTGGAAAATATGCTGATGAGCCATCCCAAGTAATAAAAATGTTAAATGAGATGCGAACAAATACTTTCCAATGGAATGTGGAACTGTACAAGTGGATTGGCGATTCTACGGTGAACTTTTTTTGACACTTATCACGACTGGTATTATTATGAGCGATCATAAGGCAGTCATATATGATGGGGTGTGCAAGACAATGAAGCTGTTGCACCCACAGATATTACTGTGTAAGCATGAACTTTGACGTGCTTGAAACCATTTCCTGTTGCCATCAGTGCCAAGTGGAAAATCCATTCTGCTAGAAGACCTGTATCAGTTAGTGAAATCACATTTTGCTTGACATATGGTTTCCCTTGATGTTGCTGGCCCTCTACCAACAGGAGCTAACCGGTCTAAGTACGTTATGGTGGCTATTGACCACTTGACTAGGAGGGTTGAAGCGCGGGTGATACAGGATTTGGGTTGGTCACAGTGGCCAAGTTTGTAGTACAATGTAATATACAGTGACATGGATGCCCTCAGTATATTCTTACCAATAATTGATTTAACTTCACCTCTCACATCCTTCCAAAACTGAACGAACTGATGGCCATCTGCGGAGTTTTGATGACCTCATATCACCCTGAGACCAACAGAATGGTTGAATGGGTCAATGGGACATTAGTGAGCATACTCTAGAAGCTGGTAAATAATAGACCCTCTGATAGGAGTTCCCTCCTGTTTACCACTATTTTCACTTATAACATTAGCTATCATTTTGCCATGGGGAAGAGCCCCTTTCAACTATTATATGGATGAAACCCTGCTCTTCTGGGATTGCCTTATTTGTGTGTAGAAGATACCTGCGGAATGGATCCCCACCGTTACTTGACTAATTTAGCAGAAATGCTGATTAAAGTTGCAAATGGAAGCGTACTCCTTCAGCTTGGCCAAAAAGATCAAGAATAAGGCAGCAATCAGTTACAGCGTAATGACTTAGCTCAGTTCCAAGATGTTGAGATGGTATTGTTTCATGATGAACACGGGTTTGGGCAGAAACACAAGTTGGCCAACATTTGGATTGGTCCATTTAAAGTAATTGAGAAAACAGGCATCTACGCCTAAACCATCAGGACCCAGCGAGTGGTCAAATCACTAATAGCATGCATGCAAAGTTTCTCTGAGCCTATAAACAATATTAGACTTATCATCCAGTAAAAGGGGGGATAATGTCAATATTCTGATATGACTAGACGATATTCCCTGAAGAGTTGCGGCAGATTTATGAGAATCCACTTAATAATGCTTTATCTATGAATATCTGAGTGCCTTAAAAATGAGGTAGTATTAAAACATAATGAATTTTTAGGAATCGCCTATAAATAAGTGATAAGGCAATGTCAACATTTGACGAATATTATTTAGATTGCCTCAAACTAAAGCAATAGAAGAATCGAAGATTACCATCCTGAAACCAATGAGAATTGGCGGAACAAAATAGTTTAAGTTAAGAGAACAGTATCAACTGAAGTCGCTGATATATATGCGAGATGGGGCAATTGAGAGAGAGGGTTGTTAATAGTTTTGAGAGAGCGGAACAGAAAAGAGTCACCCTAAATTGGATAGTTAGAAGAGTCATTGGGGCAATTGCTCCTTTTTTAATATATTTTTTAAATGTGTTCATAATACCAACAATCCCCATATCAATCGTCTGTTGTTCAGTGGGTTCAACCTGTGTGACACTTATGGCGTATCCCAACGGTATTGCCCAAAATTATAGCACAGTACCCCATGGCTTGGAAGGGGTTTCCATCATAAGATAATAGTTGGGACAGCACCATGATTGTGCCCGTTATGGTGAGTTGGTGGAGGCATTCCACGCCCTGCACCCAGATGCTCCCTGACATCCCAAGAAGAACACCATCCTCTTAGCCATCAAGTTTCCAAAAGACCATAAAAACGTCAACCTCGTTCAGGTTACTGCTGGTTGTGCTCCCTCTATTCAAATAGAGAAGGATAATGCAAGTTCTAAGAGCAAACCCTAACCTCAATCTTGATGAGTTGCTGTTACAGACAAAAAATGGGCCTAAGAAGGCTTCATTCCTCCCATTCTCAGGGAAACTTAGCCCATGTGTTAGACAAAGAATTGTGACGGCCTATTCTTTGATGGTTGCTCCCTTATCTCCCCTTTTCACCACCCAAGAATTGGTGCAGAAATTGAGGTTGTCTGGAGGTTGTGGCGGTAAGAATCCTTTTCAGTGGAAAGGTTGTGCTGCTCCTTTACCTCAGTAGTCTTAGGCACTAATGGGGGCTCATTATATTAATATATTGGTGTCTGGCGTGATGGAATTATACATTGAGCGCTCAGATTCAAAACCCCATCAGATTTGGTTCCTCCTGCAAGAAAAGGCGAGCCCATTTTCAACAGGTTCAGGCGCAAAACCCCTTCTATGTGACGAACCTCCCCTAACTGCCCTGGCTATAAGCGCACCAAGTCATCAACTTGGAAAAGCATGATTAATCCCAAAAAAATTGCAGCAGGAGGAAAAATTTATTGGTAAAATTTGAGCCTAATTTTACTGGCTAAGGTGAGATCAATATGTCATCATGAACTTTTTAATGGTAATCCATCAGAACCTAATGTGATTGTGCTTCCTATAGAACCTAGGATCACTCGCTTATTACAATAAAAATTTTTATGTGTAATTAAAGAAATCAGCTGAAAATCCTCAGTACTTCACAGATGTATTATGGTATTTTGACTGTTTAAAAAAATAGGTTTATAAAAATAAATACGAATCTTCTGGTCAATTTTTGGCTAAATTTTCCCCATTTGAATTTGGGAAATATTATCAAGGCAGGCAAAGGTACAAGCTTAATATTTCTGACTTAACATCATGTTACCACTCTTCAAGACAGACTTTGATAAACCAGATAAAAGAGAATTAAGAATCTATATATTTATTTAAAAGATATGTATTTGATTATTTCATTAGGCCAGGTGCCGGTATTTATAATTCTAAGGTATCTCCAGACCACATTTCAGCACACAATTTATGCAGATAATATTTTCCACTTCAGTTTGGCCCTTGAACTGATATTACCATGACATATTACTCGAACTATTGGTTGCAAAAAACTCTTATAATTGGGAAAGGTTTCAGGTACAAATATTGCAACAAAACTGTGCAAAAATTCCCTAAGTCAGCCCAATTTAAGATAGGTTATACAAATGATGGAACAAACCTCTCAGAAATGTAAAATCAATTTAAAGTAAATGATCTACCCATATTTTTGATGTTAACATGCCACTCAATAGCACTAGGCACGTTCTATTTGGGCTGTTCATGTGCAATTGCTATTTTGCCAATTATGAGGATCAACATATAAATTAGCCATAGAGTTTTTATTGTGATAATTTGATAGGTGATTATTGTTGTTATTGGTCCATAGGATTTTTATAGCTGCTTAGGATTTTATCCCAGGGAGACTTATTGAAAATAAAGTCAATATTATCAAAATTAACTAGGTTCAATTGATGAGTTGGCATAAGGGTTTTCAGCCTGAGTTGATGTAAGGGTAATTGGCTCAAGCTATTTTTAAGGATTATTTTCCTAATTTAATAAAAAGTAAACAGTTTGAGTTGATGGGTTGTCAAAGGTTTTATTTTTGAGTTAACACCAGAATCTGGAATTTCCCCCACTTGACTTGAACATAAGCGCTAAGATTTTAAATTAGCTTACACTGAGTGTCATCAGTCCGCTTTGGTTTTAGCCTAAATTTCTGATAGATTTAGACCAGATGCCTAGCCTTAAGATCAGCCCTAATTATGATGGAACTGGATTTGGATCCCCGCTTTTCCTCAAGAGAACAATAGTATTAATTAGTTTAATTATATAATTTTTATTTACTCAAGTATATATATATATATTCTTCATTATTATTATTTCTTTTCTTTTTTTTATTTTACGGTTTTTCAATACTATTATTGTATATGTGTTTTTTAATCGCCAACTTATTGGACCTTCTTAGAAATTTTGCATGAACATGGTTGTATATATGGCCAGTCTAATTATCTTTGAATTATATATGAATTATGATGTCTTCTCAATTAGTTCAAATGGAGCACCTCATCTGAAATATAATTTTCAATTGGCCCAATTCATGGGTGTTGCAAAGTAAACTATTTTGCCTACTTTGAAATCAACCATTTTGTAGCAATTTTACATATCTTTTTCATGTTGGGCCTTTTTTTGGTAAAATTGTTGTTAAAGGCATGAGCTTGAATATTATTATGGTAGCTGAAAGTTTCTTGGCATATTGATGGTGGTTGTTATCACCAGGATCTTCTATAACTGAAAATAGTAGTAATGGTAGGTCTAGATGTCTTCCATATAATAACTGAAAATTTGACATCTTGGTTGCTGAATGGTAGGAAATGTTGCAGGCAAATACTGTCAAACTCAGGTATGTGCTCCACTCAGATGGTTTTTAAAGTTAATTTCCTGATGATATTCACTAACGTCCCATTTGCTCTCTCAACCAAACCATTGGTTTTGGGATGATAGGAAGTGATAAGCACGCCTTGTACTCCCATTAACTGGTTGAGCTTGGCAAGGACATGTGCGATGAAATTTGTTCTTCAATCTGTAAGGAAAATATGGGGACACCCATGCTTATGGAGAATGTTCTCAAGGACGAACTTGGCTGTAGTTGCTGCTACAGCTCACTGAATAACCTTAGCTTTAACCTAGTTAGTCAAGTGGTTGATGACCACCATAATGTACTTGGCTTTTAAATTGATTGTTGGAAGATTTCCAAAAACGTTGATAGACATGGTATTTCAGGAAAACTTGTTCCAAACAAACTGATAAGAACTGCTTTTTTGGAACGGCTTTTATAATTAATACTCTGCACAGCACTCTAGTGTTTTCTGGATGTCAAAATTGCATTGACTCCCAGTGATAAAATTGCATCAGATTCTCATATGTCTTCTTGATTCCACCGTGCCATATGGCCTTATGAGAATCCAAACTAAAATCTGTTTGGGCCAATGTCTTAAGAATATATACTTTTTGCAAAGATCTTGTAAGATATCCCATTTTGAAAACTGTATCTTTTTGTAAGTCTGATAATAACATTTGGACGGGTCTGGCCTCATCTTAATACTATCCGCTGATCATCTTCTTAAAAAAGTCATCAGTGGCCAGACTTAGTGTTGTGATAGTAAGCAGTTTATATAGGCACTCAGTGTTTTGATGCTTTCCAACAATGCTAAGCTCAATTGTTTAGTCGTAGGCTTGAAGCTTCAAAGCCAAGTGGGCTAATTGGCCCTCAGTCTACCTTATGTTGTCATCCATATTAAGGATGGATGATCAGTAACAATTTTGAAGTGAGTGCCATGTAGATAGACCCAAAGTTGCAGCAAAATATATGACTACTGAGCATTACCATTCTGTCAGCATATAACTGCTCTCATGAATGTTTAATTATGACAAGCAAAGACAAGTGTATGCTCTTCGCCATCCTCCGATCTGAGATAATTTAGCTATAACTGCTGTTAGTGATGCGTCAGTTTGGATGATACATTACTAATAAAAGTCCGTTTATTGAATGATAGGGTCTACCAATAATGCCAATTGGAGCTGATTAAATGCTTAATAACAAACGGATTCCAGTCAAATGAGACCTTATCCTTGAGTAGATAGAAGAGTGGCTCTCCAGTTTTTATGAAGTTGGAAATAAATTAGTAATAGTAACCGATCATGCCTAGGAATGATTGTTTATTGCACTTGGATTTGGAACATTTTATTTTATAGATGGCATTTGACATAGAGAGTTGGGTCCAAAAACCTACTTTGTTGATTACAAAGGCATAACATTTCAGCTGTTTTCTGAAGAACTGACTAATTTGCCTTGATTTTTGAGTTTGCAGCTGAAAGCCTTCTGAAAACCTTTTCTAATGGTTCCAGATTGTCATCAAAACTGTGGCTGAAAGTATTAATATTGTAGAGGTACACTAGTACATATGATAACTTTAACTCTTCAAGGATTATGTCCATGGCTCTCTGGAAGGCGGCTAGGCATTGTAGAGCCCTTGAGGCATTCTTGCTGGCTGAAATAGGCCCTCTTGGTTTATAATTGCATTTTTTATTGCTCTCCACTTTGGAAATACCTATTTTCTAATACCCACTGATAAGGTTTAAAGTCAAGAAGAGCTTTGCGCCCTAGCCTGTCAGAGGTTTTGTCTCTTTGTAGAAGAGGGTATAAGTCCTTTTTCTTGATGTTGTTTAATTTCTATAATCAATGACAACTCAGATTTTTTTCTTTCCGCTTGACATCACTTTTGAGCAATTTTGAAAAAATAACTTAAATTCTCCACAGCCGCCTCACCACATCAGTTTTCCATTTATGTCCTCAGATCCACCACCTGCTGCCCCAGTGTGGGGCACCGGTGCTCCACCTGCTACCATTTACCACCCAGCAGAAAAATGGTTGCGGCCTGGATTGACCAGTCCGCCAAATGCATCTGGACACTTTGTCCCTCCAAGGGACTTAGCACTACACCTTTAACGAGTCCACCCAAACTGCCCCACCCCCTAGCCCTACCTAGATCCACTATCCACTTTTGCCTCTGAGTCAAGTATGGATGTATCTTCCAATTTTCTGACAAAGCAATTATTGAGCTGACAACGCCCATCTTTGCACCAGCCTGATTTATAACTTCAGCCCATACATGGGCTAATTTGATTTGGCTTCCCCGCTGAAAAAGACGTGGCTGCTGCAGCAACAACACCCTTAATTTATAAAAACACGCCCATTACAATACCCGTACATGTCTTCCCAATGATACCACACTTGTGGTATACTTTGCAAACTTTCCTTACACCTTCCCCCTCAAACATACTATGAGGAGTTGATGTCAGGGCTTTCCACTTATGGCACAGGCCCCATCCTCCAATTCATTGTACCAAGTGGTGCTGAAAGCCTTGCAGCATCTCAGACCAACGCCACTATTACCCCCACCAGCTGAACATGGCCCAACACATCACACCGCATGACTATATCCATCTGCACCTGACCATTTATTTGGGCTTGCACTGACAAGAGTCGCACAATCTGCCCTCTCTGCCATGAATTGGACCATATGAAAAAATCATGTCAATACAATTCACACCTGCAAACATGGCCTCCACCCATGAGGTCACCCCAACAGCGTTTGAGTGTGGATTTTGGCTGCCCCCACCCACCAGGCCATGCACTTTAATCAAAAGCTTAATCTAGCAACTCAAACCCAAGATGGCCAATTTACACCCATGCCAACCCATTGGGTGCAGTCTTGAACCAATATTTATTCCAAAAAAAAGTTCCACCTCAAAACTTCCTCAACCACAGCCACTTATCATTAAATCAATCCAAGTCAGCAAAAATTCCTGGGAATTATTGGATGAAGTGTTCAAATCTGGTGAAATTTTCCCATCTCTGGCTAAAACATTCGATTTAGAACCTTATCTGAATTCAGACTTTGATGCCCCACTCCAGCTCAACCAATTTGTCCCCAAACCCAAGGCTATCCCATATAAAAGCGACCACCAGCTTTCCAAAGCTGTGGTGGCCTCACCCAAAAATCACCAACTCCATGAAGCTATGGCAAAATATGTCTCTGAATTTGATCAATGATGCACATCACCACGTTCTCCCAATTTTCTGTAGTTGCAAAAGAGGAATTTGAAGCCTAGATGAGACTGCCGTCAACGCTATCAAGCATGTCACTGAACTGACAGAATTTTCCCCATCCACACGTGTAACCAGATCTAACATCACAAAATTCGCCCACTTTCCCAATGCCTGCATCCAAGCTGAACACCATGTGGCTAAACTAATGTAGGCTACGATTCAGGCCCAAATTCTCAGTTTCAACAAATATCCGCTCCACCTTGACCCTCATCCCAAAGACGTCCCAACCACTTTGCTATCATCAATGGTCCGCCTCTTCAATGCTGAATCTGAAAAAAGCTTAAATCAATAATTCGCTTGATCCATCCTCCCCATATGCTATGGTGGGATAAGCAGCTCGCCGCTGTACAACCTGGTAGGTTATTTTCTCGTTTTCTTTTTGTGTATCTTGCTGCCCATTTTGGGCAGTTGGTTCATATTTGATTTTTTTAGTTGGAGTTTCTGTTTTGATAATGTCCATCCCCTGGTTGCATACCTTGAATAAATTTTATAATCAAAGCCAACTCAATTGCTTCAATCATTTATTCACTATTAAAATTGTTACAACCCAAAGACTTTTTAAAGATGATAACATTTACATATCCGAGGAGTTCTTTAATCTCCTTGGTTACATCTTATTATGACGGTTTTGAGAATCTAGCCACGCTTAATTGAATTGGTTTACGATATCCAGTATCAATATTATGGATGACATCCTTAGTTCTTTCCAGGCAAAATTATCTTGTGCAAATATTTCCCAATATTTAGATTTTAAAACCTAAACTTTGCCTTTCCACAGTTGGTCAAGCTGCTCAAATTGGCCTAGGGATAACATTAATTTGTGTTGATTAGTCCTTTTTGGGAAGCATTAATTTGATAAGAGTTTAAACTTGTAAGAAGTTAATTAAAAAGGTAGGGGCCAGATGCAGAAAGGCGATTGTCTGATGTCACTTGATGCTAATGGAACGATTTTATAGGTTTGCGTATAAGATTTGAATTTCTTTTTTGGCCAGGAATGAAGATACCAGGTGCAATGTTTGGCTCAAATTACAATTTGGACCATGGCTAATATACTTTGCCATACAGTCCTTCTGATTCTTGTTTAGCAGTTCAATTGGGACAATTACTTAATCTCCCAATGATATAGTAATGGACTGATTTGTCTAAAGAGGAATTCCCTTTGACAAATTAATCTGGGTGGGTAATGGTTTATCTTTGATTGCACTTTGACATACTCCGTTGTGACTACTCCATCTTTGTAAGCTTAATTTTACAAATAGGCTGGTCTTCACTTTCACAATTTCTTCATCCTTATTAAAGTAAAATTGGAATATCCTGGCTGAGAATGGTGATAGTATCATCGTTATAATTTGTAACAACTCCAAATCCTATCATGAAATCAGTCCCAATTAGGATATCATAGATTAAGTTATAAGTATTTGTAATGGTCAGATCAAACCAATAATTATATTTTGACCTGAGATAAAGATTTCCATATCTCAAGTCAAAACGCTATTTTTTGGTTTTTGAGTTTATGCGGGGCTCAGCATTAAGCTGTTCCCCTCCTGAGCTATTCAATATGCTCTTAGGGGCCTAAAGAATAGTGTGGGAGGGGCTTTCCAGAAGGGCGACCTTAAATGTTTAGTCCTGCGTGAAGCTAAACTCAGTTCATAATTTTTCTTTGTCTACCACTTTCTTCTGGGTCTCCCTGGTGGCCACGGGGCTGCCCTTGCCTTGTCTTACCTGGTATCCCATGCAAACCTAGTTTTTTGAATCTGTAACAAAAAAGTTTTGTTTTCAAGACTTCGTCTACCTAACATATCTTGGATTTAATTCTATGTGTGGTTTGCAGTGGCTTTATACTATTTGTATTAAATATGTCCGCATGTTTTTTATAGAAGAATAAATCTAAGTTTATTGTGAGGAAGGCTGACCATGGGATGGACACTTCTGAATTTGACCCAAAAAAGACAAAACTTGGTAACAGGGAAGGCACCCCAGAGAAGCGATGCTATCTCTTGTTGCCAGCGGGAACGCCACTTATGGGGAGGGGAGGGAACGTGTGAAGGGGCCGCAGCCACAATTGAACACGTGTGGAGGAAAGGGTCTGATTTGATGAACCAGACTGGGAACCAGGAGGAGACCAGCTGTCGGCGACGCAGTGGGAGGTATCCAAACATCCACACCTGAAAGTGGTCCACCAAATGAGACCGGAATCTGTGGACAGCTTCTGGGAGGGTGGGGGTGGAGCCTGCGATGGCATCCAAGACAATTGTATGGATAGTCCACATGGCGATTGCAACCACCAGAGCATGGAGGGAGGGTGGAAGGAGGGAGGCCATTGATAAAGCAAACATATCTCTTGACAGACTGAAGGGATGTGTTTGATCCTGGCCCAGCAGACGTTGAACTTCGCGCCATATTACTTTAGAGGTAGGGCACTTCTCCAGGCGGTGGAACAGCGTTCCATACTGGCCACACACGACGCAGGATGAGTGTAAAGCGTTAGAGTGCTCAGCCATATTGTACACCCACCTCAGGCAGCGCCACACATGGGAACGGATTTGAGGCTGCAACAGAGGATGGTGTGCGTATTTCCAGATAGTTTTTTGAGTCTCAATGGAGTAAGGGATGTCCATCATGTCTAGGTAGTCCACCCTGGATAGGACATGGGGCCGCGTGAGGATCACGCCATCTTGGATGGGTAGCCCCTGTACCTCTTGTGTGAACTGAGGAGAGGGGCGGCCTCTCTTGGCTGTGTGTCCGCTAATACAAATTCTCCATTCAGCGCTCTGCATGGAGAGGAGGATTCTTTTGTAGTGGGTATTAGTCCCGTGAGGACCTGTGGCCGATGGGTGTGAAGCCAGGTATTTAATCAGGGAGTGTGAGTTCATTGGATTGTTGAGGCCCAAGGCGCGGGAGAAGTTGGAGTGGGCCACGCGGGACCAGTGTTGGGAGGGGAGTGTAGGGGCGGTGACAGCCGCAATCCAGGTGCCCAGGATGTTGGCAGCATGGGCTTTGAAGTCAAGCGGGCCCATGCCACCATGATGATGAGGGCCAAACATGACCTCTAGCTGTACTGGTGGTGGGCGGCCTGACCAAAGCCATCCTTGCAGCAGGGCATACAAAGATTTGAAAAAGCTTGGGGAGAAGGAGATGGCATGGGCTCCGAACCAGACTTTGGATAGGAGCATAGAGTTGGCAAGAACAACCCAGCCAGTGAGGGTAGTAGGGTGGGCTCTGAGAGAGGCGATTCGCTTCGTCACATTGTCCAGAATACGGCACTCCATTACTGCTGATGAGTATCTGCCTGCCTCCACCCACACGCCCAGAAGGCGGACTGGCCCTATGGTAGGGCGTGGCACAAAGGGGAGCGTCAGTGGGGCGGTGTGGGGTGAGCTGTGAGGGCAAACACGTGTGCGAGCAGAAGGGCTGGGCTGGGAACTGGTGGCTGGGGCCCAGCAGGTTTGATACCAACCAAGGAGGATGACTTCGGTTTTGGAAGCACTCAGTGCAGCATTACTTACCAGGGAATACTCCTGGATGATAGCTACAAGTGTGCGTGCATCTTTATTATTAGACACCCCAACCACACAGTCATCTGCAAACCCCATCATCTTGACTGGGGCTTGGCCTGGCACATGGACCCCAGTGAGTTGGGCATTCACGTTTCAGAGTAGTGGGTCAAGGCTGAAGTTGTATAAGAGTGGGCTAAGGGGGTTCCCTTGTCGCAAGCCCCTTTGAGGCGGACTACTTCCATTAGGAAGCCAGGGCCACGTACTGCCATTATTGCAGATTCCGTGAGCAGCATCACACAGTTGATGAAGCGAGGGGGTAAGCGGAATTGATGGAGGCAGGCCCTGAGGTGTTCCCAGCTTACTATATCATAGGCCTTCTATTGGTCCAAGAATATAAGTGCCCCAGAGGCTGTGGATTGACATACATTAGCCACAGAGTGCACGTTGTCCCAAATCGACCGTCTGGGTATGAAACTGAATTGTTCTGGGGAGATGGTGGCAGATGCTACAATCCATAAGCGGTTAGCCATGATTTTTGTTGAAATTCTGTATCCATGTTAGTTAAAGAAATGGGGCGCCAGTTGGCTAAGTCTAGCTTGTCCCCTTTCTTAAAGAATGTGACGGTGAAGGCCTCTTGTCCTCCTGGTAGGAGGCGCGTTTCCAGAAGGCTCTGGTTAAGTCAGGCAAGCAGATGTGGGGATATATATTTGAAGTACTTTTTATAGAATTCATATGGAATGCCATCTGGGCCTGGGCATTTCCAGTTTGGTGCACCACGGATGGCTGTCCATAATTCGTTTGGAGTAATCAAATTTATTATTTCCAGTTATTGGGAAACGGTGTGGATGCGGGTTCAGTTGAGAAATTCTGCCACTTCAGCCAGCTGAATTGGATTAAATCGATATAACTTGGAGTAATACTTTTGTGTTTCGATTGCCACTTCAGCTGGTGTATCCGCGATGGAATCATCTGATATTTGCACCTGTGTGCAGGCCACGCTCTGGCGTGGTGCGAAATTTTTTTTAAAAAATATGCGGTGCACTTATCACCCTCTGTAATGCGTGTGGCCCTGTACTGAACACAAACCCAATGTTTGTGTTGCCTTTTGAGCGCGTTGAGGTGGGCGGCTGCCTCCGCCCACTTCCAGCCCCATGCAGGGCTGTATCCTGTGGCTAGTATGTTGGACTCCAGGTGTGCCAACTCTGCCAGAGCGCGCGAGATGACAGCTGATGTGGCTCATGAGCGTCTGGAGGAAAGGTGGTGAGAGTGGCGGATGGTATCTTCTTTGAAGGCTGCCCATATGGAGATGGGGTCCACACAAAATGGTGTAACAAACTCTTTTGCCAAAGCTGAATCCACCCAAGTGAAAAATCCTGGTGATGAAAGTTTGGGAGGGCGGAGTTTGCACCAATGTGGGGCCTTAGCCTCTGTGACAGGTAGGTGGTAGTTTAT
Organism: Massospora cicadina; assembly: GCA_022478985.1. Lineage (NCBI taxonomy): Eukaryota > Fungi > Entomophthoromycota > Entomophthoromycetes > Entomophthorales > Entomophthoraceae > Massospora > Massospora cicadina. Next base: position 199,279 of record JAKSZP010010595.1, on the reverse strand, counting down.
TGAGACCAACTGGTGGTTGGAGAATTCAATTTTTGTTGTTTTGAAGTGGGAAATGTGGGGTTGGAATTTTGCTGGCGTAAGGATAAGGTCTATGTGGGTCATGGACCTTAATTGGCCGTTGTGGACATGGGGTCATGTCATGTTTTTGAGCAGCAGGGCTTGCCGTGGCAGCACATCCATTAACCCAAGGGTGGCCTTTAAAATGCGAAGTTTTATGTGACCCTGGGGGGCGTGGGAGGAGGAAGGCCAATGGTCCATTGGTGTGTTTAGCCAACAGCTCATATTGCCGACTATGAAAGGGTCTGGGGGTAACAGGAGGAATTTGACTGATGAGAAAAATTCCCGACGTTCTCATGCACAGGTTGGCGCATAGATGTTGATGATAGCATGTGCCACGTCAGCCCATGAGAAAGTGACAACAAGGACTCAGCCATTTAGTAAGGTTTCCGACAATAAAAATCTGAAAATTTTTTCCAAACTAGCACCCCACAGTGCTCTGACCAAAAGGATAGGGATGGAAGGAGCATGGTTTTCCAAGCATCCTCAGAACCTTGCAGACAGTGGGACTCCTGGATGGCCAGGATTTCCACGGGTAAATTTTTTTGTAAAAAACTCAGTTTCCTAGCCTGGGATGGTGAGGCCTTGAGTATGGCGATATTCAACGTCCCTAAAGTGAAGGTTTCTCCCATTGCACCTTAGGTGTGAGGGGGTGGGCACCCGGGCCCACTAGCCTCCTCTAGATCCCCACAGGACTTCACGGCAGCACAGGTGTTTACAGCAATGCTATTTGTAGTTTTATTGATTTTAGCAGAAAGGTTTGTGTTGGATTTTGCCTTTGTTATTTGTTTCCCCAACGTCAAACAAATTTTTTGCAGTGCAGATGAGTTCGGTGCACCATTGAGCGGGTTGAAAATTTTTTTTTCAGGTAGGTTGGAAACCAAGTCAGTTTTGACCGGAGCTTGGTTGCAAAGATTGGGTGAAATTGAGTTGCCCATCGGATCCTCAGATTGGGTGGCCCAATCAGCATGGGCTTCCCATTCTGATTGGTTGATGGATTTCAGAGTTGCTTCCACTGCAAAGGTTTCAATGTCATCCTGGCATTGGGAGTGTGGGATAGTGGTGGTGACTTTGGCCGCTTCCTTAGCCATGGCTCTGCAGGCCTGCTTGGCCTTCTTCCACTCTTGTGGGGAAATAGGATTTACCAGTAGGTAGCAGCCTTGTGCTCCCCACGGGAAAGCCTCTTTGGTGCTTGCAGTTGGTTTGTAGTGCACCTCTCCGCTGGCCATGGCTGCTGAGGGGTGCTCTTGGAATGTGATGCCCTCCTTGGTGGGGCATGCATGTGCCTTATGACCAAATGCGTCACAGTGGGTGCAGAAGAGGGGCGCATTGTCCACAGTTACCCGGAAAGGGTGGGTGGTATGCCCTTCAATATTGATATAAGTGGAGTGCAGGATCTGGGTTAGGTCCTTCGTGATCTCCTCATCTGGGGTCAGAACTGCGATGGCTTTGCTGGTGCACAGGTGTGGCATCAGTGTAAAGCGTTGCATCTCAAAGGATTGTATTTCGCCATAAACAGTGAGACCATCTTTCAGATTTTGCTCCAGAATGGCACGTTTTACCGTAGTAGGCAAAAAGTCAAATGTGAGGAAAATTTGGTTGGATTTTGTCCATCTGGTGCGTTTGGTTTTGACGTCCAAGCCCTTTGGGGAGGTCAATCACTATGTGCACCACCGCAGCCTCATCTGCTGCCTCTTTGCTTTCGAAACCTAGGTCCAACCAACCGCGTGACATGGAGTGAGGTGCAACGTACACCGCGGTCAGGAAAAAAGTGTGCACATCCCCACAAAATTTTCCCATAGGGCTGTTTGTTGGATGTCCAGAAACACACGAACTCCATATTCCACTGACAAGAGTGGTTGGGAGTGCGGCGTGTTGATGTAATGGTTGCATCGCGCTTGCCAAGCGAGGATTTCCAGGTAAATAGTGACCGCCGGTTTTTTTAATTTTTTTTCTATTCCGCCAATTTCTCCAGGGCGTTTTCAAACGTTTGAGGCCGCGGGCCTACCACCTGCTCCTCTTACCTTACTTGCCCAACTGCTCCCTGACATGAGCGCAGACTATTCTCCTCTGTGAGATTATCAAACTAGAATTAGACTTAACTTGAATAAGTTGCAAAAAAGTTATTGCAACGAGAGAGAAAGGTTTTTTTATAAATGAATAAAACAAAGCTAATGTCAGAGTGAATCCTTGCTTACTTGTGTCATTTTTTCTCACTTTTAGTTTCCTTAGATATGAGATTGAATTGGTGAGTATGACGTGTAAAAAACTTACCTTGAGGGAGCCTCATATTGGACAATCATTTGCATTGAGTTTTCCATAAATGCAAGATGGCGGTTGAAAATTGGGACTTTTTTGACCGTTACATTATTCTGAACTATTTGTGCTGGTGGCACGCCACCATATCCACAGTTTGACTAATCTCAGTGGTTGCTTCAGGTCCCAGTTATCAAGTAACCAGCACCAGGAGGAGCCAGTGACTGATGGCCAACCCTGGACCAAAAGCAATTGTTAGCGCAAAATTCTGATAGGGTTTTCACCTCACCTGGTATTGGGCTGGCACTGAGGGGACCTTGCCCAGCAGAACCCTCACCCAAAGGTCAGCCCACCCTGTGTGGGATAACTTCCCAACCACACATTGGGCGTGTTTCTCCTCACTGGGTGAACTGGCTCTTGCAGTACAGCTTGAGCTCCATGTTTATCTTGCAAGACCTCATAATTTTACCTCTGGTTATGAGGCACCCACTTGTGGGGGCTTCTTCTTAGTGGAGGGTGATGACGGTTGGGTTGAACCAATCGTTATATTTTGACCTGAGAGTCAGATTTCTGAATCTTGAGTTGAAACGCTATTTTTGGTTTTGAGGTTTATTTAGGGCTCAGCGCTGGGTTGTGCCCCTCCTTTGCATTTATTATGCTCTTAGGGGCCCAAAGAATAGTGCAGGAGGGGCTCCCCGGAAGGGCATCCTTTAAAGGTTGGGCCCAAACAATTCTCACTTAGTTCAAAATTCTTCTTCATTTCCTGCCTTCTTGGTCTCTCTGGTAACCACTGGACCGCCAGTGCTTTGTCTTACCTGGTATCATATGGCAAACCTAGTTTTTTGAATCTGTAACAAAAAAGTTTGGTTTTCAGGACTTTGGTATAACAGAATATCTTTATTTTTTTTCTATGAGTGGTTTGCAGGCCGTTATACTACCAGGCTTAATTTTTTCCAAGTACTTATTTCAAAAATAAAATATAAGGCTAATTTTAAGGTTTTCCTCGCTTACCTGTATTATCTTTTCTCACTTTAGAATTTTCCTAGATCTGAGGTTGGATTGGTGAGTATGATGAGTCAAAGCACTTACCTTGAAGGAACCTCATATTGGACAATCATTTGGCGTCAAGTTTTCCACCCTGGAAAGATAGCGGTCAAAAACTGGGACATTTTTATAACTGTTACAATACTATGGCAGGTGCTAATACTACAACAGATCCAAATCTTAGAGGTAGGGTACTGTAAGCAATAGGTGATTTGGTTATATGCGCTCATGCAGCACCATGTTCCTGACAGTGGGCAACATTGTGTTCAATTTTTAAACCAATTTTGTGCTGACTTATTGATCTGTGCTTCACTATCAAAGGGGTCCAAACTCAGACCTTGCATACTGCTATATCCACGTGTGTACACTCAGAGTAATTTTAAGAGGTATTTATTGTATAAATACTATAATTACTGCCTGAATCCAGATGTGATTTTAGACTTGAGAAGATATGGAAAGAGCTCTGCTAAGGTCATCATTGAAATGGCTAATTGTACATTGTTAAGCAAAGGTATGTTAGTTGATCATCCAGGATGAAGGTTCAAACCCTGATTGATAATTTGCTTTGCATAAGTTTTCAGCACCTCTTCAAAGGCTTCTTTAGTAATTATTAAAGGTTTAGTTGTTCTTTCTTTAGCCCAAATAGTGATCATAAGGACATCATTAGCCACAATATTGTGTTGAAAATCTTTGGCAACATCACCGGCCCTAAAGAGCACTCCAGGGTCAGGTGGAATAGTTTAGTGAAGATTGGGTATTAGAGCATTCTGCCTCTACTCTAATTGCTTTTTTTGCATATTATTATCACTGTTAAATTTCTAGGGCAACATTGACCTGGTCTTTTTGTATGACTTCTGTAGCATAAGCTAGCAAAATTTCCCTTAAACCACAGTTGTGGAATGTAATTGGTAAAAACTGCTGTTTTTGCTCGAATTTTTAGTTCATGTTTTAGATGCCTCCCTTGGTCATACATAGTGTTATTTTTTGGGCCCAAAAATCAAAATTTTTGTTGTTCCTTGGGCTGATTAGGAGCATCAAAGCTGCAAACACAGCTTATCAAGTATGTTGTGAGTTGTTTACTTCCTATTCTTTATTAAATGCTGATATCATGCTATGGTGCAAATCACAATATGGCATGACCACAAGCTCTATTGCAATATCAGTTTCAAACTCAGTCATTGCATTATACACAAGCAAGGCTTGCTTCATGGGAAATCTGTTGGCAAAGTCTTTAGTAGTCTCATTATGGTTGAATTAAATATCAAGAAGCTCAGTTTTCTGGGCCAATAATTTTCCAGGCCCTCCAATTTTTTATCACCACGATCTTGGCATCCATACAGGACCAATCGTCACCCAAATATGGCATAATGAGGTTGCAGCTGTGGTCATTGAGTGAATTGATTAATGCTGATCCTTTCGCATGATCTGATGCTCTCCCATTTTTTTAAATAGCTTGAGAAAAGAGTGATCGTTCCAATCCCTATTGAACTTTGGAAAGTTTAGAGGTTTAAAGTTATCTTGCCCTGTTTTTTAAATATGTGTTACATTTCTTTTAGTACTTGAGCGTCTTGGTGAACTCAGATAAAATCACCCCTCTTTCCCATCAGGGAGTATATGGACTCGGGATTAATGCCAGTTTTTAGGCATAGGATGGATTGTTTGAATTATCAGTTTCTGCATTGGTATCTATTCCCATTGACTCGATTTTATGATATTACTCCAAACTGCTAAATTATGATACTTGAATTTGGCCTTTATTTATTTTAAGCTGTTTTTTGGCCAAATAGACATAGCTTTTTTCTATTTCTCCATCATCAAGACTGGGTGATCACTGAAAAGAAATCTTTTTAAGGGATTAGACTTCTTTTTTAAGTTTGACATGTTTATTTTAGATAAATCTCAATTTGACATTATGTATATGAAATCTTCAGCAATACTGTCTACTCAGTAATTTTCAGTTGATAAAAGCATTCTGAGTTCCCAATTCTCCTGAAAAGTCAGCATTTCTGGTCTGCATTCTTGACACAACAGTCAATTTTTTTAGAATTCTTTTTTGATCTGAGAATCCAACTCATCCCTATTTTGGATTGCTTATAGTGCCACAAAATCTTTGATGTTCTTGTTTAGATTTTCCAACTCAGTCTTAACATACTCCTCAGAGTAAACATGATTTAAATCAAGGCCAGATGCTCTATTCAGGCTGATTTAGCCTATTTTATGAGTCATTTTGTTTGAGATAATAGGAAATCAGAATTATCTTCCATCATTTGACACCTGTATTCATGTTTTGTACCAATTTGTGAGATAGCCTTTTGAGAGCAAGAATTTTTACGGCTACCTTTAGGACTCTTACATTTACTAGCTCATCAAAGGTGTTTAATCTTTGAAGTGCTTCATTGTAAATTACTGTATTATCCACAATTTCCTTTTGGACTTCTGGCTAAACTGGATTTAATTTATCCAGAAAGAATTTCTAGGAAGAGTTTTCTTACTTTATACATGGTAGATTTCTGTGAGTTCCAGTTTTTGTCTAGAAAGAATTAGCTGGGTATGTTTGGATGAGGCTTGGACAAAGCTAAACAGAAATATATTAGTTGCTTTACTGTTTGTGAGACGTCTGGAAAGAGCTGCCAAGGTTGCATCATGATACTTCAAGTACATATGCATCTTGAGTGCCTGATCATTGAGATAATTAAGCAGACCAAAAAAGGATCAATTTGCAATGTAAAAATCTTTATCCATGATATATAGCTTCCAGTATGGATTTAACGCTTTCAGATGTAACTTTAATCGTGCCTATTGCATCTACATAAGTTTCCCCACCATGGCAAGATCTAGGGAGTAAGAGGTGCCCATATCAAAGCTATGGCGGCTGATACTAAAATAATCAGATATTTCCTTGTCACTAGTTGCCATCTCATTGCAGATGTTTCTTCTGGCTGAATCTGCCATAAACTGGTTGTGTGGGTTCATTTCAGAGAGTGTTACCAAAATTGAGTGAACACCAAACTTTGAATATAGGGATCGTCCACTTATTAAATTAAATACTGTACATATGTTTGGGAAGAAGTTAGTCCAAAGATCTAAAATATTTGCCAGTGTCTTATGGTATATAGACCATTCAGAAGCTCATTATTCTTGTTAGTATAAATACAACTCTTCTAGTCAATTTTGGGCTAAATTTTCCCCATATGATCTCAGGAACTTCTACCAAAGCAGACATAGATACAGGCTGAAAATAACTGAAACAACAGCTTGTTAACACTATTCAAGATCAGGGTCTGGTAAAAATCAGTTAAAAAAGAATTAAGTTTTTTTCTTTATTTGAGAGAAATTGAAAGATGAGCTTTTATTTGGCCAAACATAATTATTTATACCTCTAGGGCATCTCCTGGCCACCTTTTTAAAATGTAATTTACGAGGATAATATTTTTCAACTCTTTTAGCCTGTGAACTGATACAACCATGACCTATTACTAGGACTATTGGTGGAAAGTAATCTCAGAATGGGATAAGATTCTTGTAAAAAAGATTATAACACAATCATAAAAAATTGTCCTAAGGTCAGCCTGAATTGAGTTTTGTCATAAAGCTGACAAACTACAACTTCTGGTAAATTTGGCATTGATTTTTAGTGAATGTTGTATCCCTAATTGTGAAATCAACTGGCCTCTCAATAGCACTAGGTACTCCCATTCAGACTGTCCATGTGCAAGTGCTATCAGATAATTATGAGGATTAGCATACAAATTTACATTAAAGCGGAAACTGCTTGAAATCATTTGAGGCGCAATTTTATTGTTGTTATTGGTCCATGGAATTAGAGATGTTCAGTAATCGATCCTAGAATGATTTCTTACAAATAAAGTCGATTTACCATGGTTAATTAGGACTAATTGCAAAGTTGTCATAAGGGTAATTAGCTTGATTTATTGTAAGGGTGATCGGCCTGAGTTAATATAAGGGTCATTACCCAAATTAATATAAATGGTAATTAGCCTGAGTTGATGGTTTATCAAAGGCTTTATTTTTTAGTCCACACCATAATCTAATATTAACCATTGGTTAATGTAAATTTAATAACACTCAAGCTCTAGCACTAAAGACAACAGTCCCCATCAGATACTTTTGTAGGTTAATTTTATCCTTTGTTTCTTAATAAAAAAATCTGAGTGTAAAATTTAATGTTTAATATTTGAGCTATCCATTAGCCGCACTCTTTCTAGGTGTCATGTTTCCAAGTCAACACAACAACTGGGTCATGGTGGCCATAATCACTACCTTGTTGCCCTCCCTACTTTAATGGGATTTATCAGTTTAGTGGTCACCTGGGCTTGACCCCATTATGAGTGCCTTGTGGCGCCATGATATGCCTTTGCTCCTTGGGTGATCCAAACTCAGTGAGCCAGGTTTGGTGATCCTTTCTTGCTTTAATTCCTTTTGCTATTTCAAATGGATCTCAGACTCCCTGGGACGAAGTAGAAACTGCTGCAGAATCTGCGGCCACCTCTTTTGCAACTGTGTTGTTTCAGCCAGGTATGTTAGCAACAGTGATTGTCAACTGTCATCCTGAAGTTATTTCCCTCCCAATAAGATACTAAGTTGTTTGATGGCTATACCTCTGTTATTTTGGTTTGTGTTCTGGGTGTCTACTCACCCAGAATGGTAGTATAATCTTATCAAAATTAGCTGTTCTAATGACAGGCAGGGTTGGAAGGGTAGAAAACTAGATTATAAGCATGACCTTAGCTGCAATGAATTTAAAGCTGGTTTAAATTGGCAATTCCTTTATAAATCAGGATTAGATTTTGGCTGCCGCAGAAACGTGAGCTTTTCAGAAGAAACTAAGATTAAAGTATCCTTTTTAGATAAAAATTAATGAACATGTAGTTCATAGTTTATGGCAATTCTATGATGTCAGCGGCTTCCTAGGGATTACCAAACTATATCCACCCATAGGCCATAGAGCATGTGCTATGGGGAGAGAAATTGGTTTGTGAGACTATCTGAGTGCTTTACAGGGGGCAGTTAAGGTTGCTATTGGCGAAGTTTTTCCTAAAAAGTTTGTATACTAAAGCCTTGTCCAAGAATTCATGAGGTCATTGTAAAACAATACAGCATGAGGTGCCCCATTACATCACATGGTAGTGATAGGTGAAATATTAGATAATATTATTATATTTGAAACTTAATGATTTGGTTTAATATTAAGAAAAGCTTCTAATCATCAAATATGACCCATAGAGGAAAGAAAGCCCTCAGGTTATGCACTCATAATTTGCTTACCAAATATAAGTTATTACATCTCCTGATGCAAATTCTCTATAAAAACTAAGCTACTTTTTTTATACTAGATAAAGCACATTATAGTAAGTAGCAGTGCAAAGTGGTACAGACAATTAATTTAATGTGTGCTTATTACCATCAAAACTACTACCTGACATTTGTCAAATCAACCTCCTTGCGCTTGTCTTTTAATGCAGATAGTTTAACACAGGTTGAATTTGTTTGATCTTTCATTGGTCTATGTATTTATCAACTAAGTATCTGCATATAATTTTCCAATCATCTACAAATAATTATCTTATTCTTCCTCTTATATTTAATTAATGACTAAAACATCATAAAAGACAACATGAGTCATTTAGCATATCATTTAAAAGCTAGTAATCATTTCTTCGCCAAATCTGGAAAATTACTATATAAAGTACTATGAGTGGTTAAACAACAGCATAGTTTAATGATGCATTCAATTGACTATTGCATTGGATCTTAGACCATTTGCCTTTTTATATATTAGAGAACCATAGTGCACATTAGCTTGAGAATACTTGTTGAACTTCTTTATTTATTGCAGATTTTTTTTTCTTTATACTCTTATATAGTTGCACCAAATAGTTGGAGAGGGATATTATAAACTTATATAGCAGATTGCCAGTGAAGTTAAAAGTCATTACAAATTTTGGAATAAAATTTATCATTATAAAAGCAATAAAATCACAAATGTAAATTTGTTTGGTCAGTAAAATTTCTAAGCCAATAATAAATTATTTATCATAGAAAATGTTAGATTTATACATCTAATACTAAAAAAATGTTAGATTTATTTTTAGAAAACTGAACTAAAAGTCAACATATAAATAAAAATATTTTTTTGATTTTCTAACTCACTATGGTAAAAATTACTCTGTAACTTTATAGAAAATATGTCAAATTAAGTGGTCTCTAAGCAGGAAAAACTAGGATTTATAATAGATCATTTTTATCAAGGCTATCTTAATTCATATTAAAACAATACATGATAAAAACGAATTTAGAGCTATATGATCTACTTGTTATCTTGCATTACCCAAGTCAAGTCCCTTAAGTGTTTGTGCCTAAGCCTAAATAGTCTGAAATGAAATTTACTATAGTTTGATATTCTAGATTTCTAGGATCATTTGATTTTTTCCTAGATGTCACCATAATTTATACATATTATTCTGTTAAATATAGTTTTTTAAAGCTATTTTAACTGATTATAAAATTTAATTTTTTATAACGTAGCCAGTGGCATCATTTATAGCATAAATACTCTTTAAAGCACATAATTGTAAGTCTTAAAGAACCGTCCCTCTGTTTATATTACAACCAGCATCCCTACCAGCGTAGATATAGAGTTTATTGTATCAGCAACCTCCTTAGTCTTGCTTAAATGATTTAGCTCACTTGGTAGATGAGAGGGGGTTACTTCTTTTGCCCCCATTGATCCTCCCTCTCTCTCCCCATATTCTTCTTCTTTGTTAAAATTAAAAGATGGGTCTAAAAATGTAATGCAATCCAGAGGCCATTGCTAACCCTAGAGCTAATCCCACTCCAAGCCTAATTACCCAAGATTTTTTTAAAATTTTCCAATATTGCCTCAAATCCAAACTTACTTTTAATGGGTCAGAAAAGTTAGAGTTGATTATAGTAAAACAGATCATAGTTCAGACTACAAGATCAATTGATTTTCCTCCAAAGCTAATCAAGATATTCAATCTGTCAGAAAAAAATTTAGCTAAAAAGGATGAGCAAATGTATTGATATGAGCCTATATACTTTTTTAAAGTTACTGTCTTTGAAATGTTTCCCAAATTGAAGAGGTCAATATCAAAAAGACTTTGAGAAAATCCAAAGCTTTTGTAACCATCTAATCACTTATCTATTTTCCCAAGTCTGAACAATAAGAATAATTTCTGGGACTCAGATCCAGGCAATTTAAGATCCTCTACATCTCTCCCATCCATTCCTCTATTAAAACAGTACTAGGGTCTGTTGTCAGTTCAAGTCCTTGTATGACCTATCAATTATATAAAAGCCTTTCATCTCCTCATTAGTTTTACGTGACCCAACTTGCCACAACTTTCCAAAATTCTCTCCGTTGGTCCATCAAAGCATGCTGCTGTTTTCATTTTTACCCCAATGATCATTGAATAGGCTCTCCAATATGTTGATCTTGCCCGCCTCAGCAGATGTTGCTGAATTTTACAGAAATACTCCCTTGTTTTTAAATTTTATTTGGGGTAGGCCAACTAGGGGATGGACAATACTGATAAAACACTACAAAATAACAAAACTTCAGCGAGAGGAGGGCACCCCAGAGGAGCAAAAGCTATCTCCTGTTGCCAGCGGGAACGCCAAGAGAGGGAAGGGGGTTACGTGTGCAGGGGCTTGCGCCACTATTGAGCATGTATGTAGGAAGGGGTCTGAAACAATGAACCAAACCAGAAACCAAACCAGGAACCAGGATGAGACTAACTGGAAGCGACATGGTGGGAGGTACCCAAAAATCCACGCTTGTAATTGGTCCACTAAGTGCGACCAGAACCGGCGTACAGCTTCTTGGGGGTGGTGGTGGAGCCTGAAATAGCATCTAAGGCAATCAAGTGTATAGTCCACATAGAGATTGCGACTACCAAGGCTCGTAGGGAGGGTGGAAGAGGGGAAGCCATGGATAAAGCAAACATGTCCTTAGACAGGCTGAAGAACTGTGCCTTATCCTGGCGAAACAGACGTTGCACCTCACGCCATATCTCTTTAGATAGAGTACACTCTTCCAGGTGGTGAACCAGCATTCCATACTGGCCACACAAGACACAGGATGAGTGCAAAGTGTTATAGCGTTTGGAAGTATGGAATACCCGTTTCAAGCAACGCCACACATGGGAATAAATATGCAGCTGCAGAAGAGGGTGGTGGGCATACTTCCAAATGGCTTTCTGGGTATTAAGGGGGTAGGGGATGTCCATCATGTCCAGGTAGTCCACCCTGGCCATGATAGGGGTTCGCATGGGTATCACTCTGTTCTGAATGGGAAGGCCTTGTACCTCCTGGGTGAACTGAGGAGAGGGACGCCCTCTATGGGAGGTGTGCCCACTGATTCAAATTTTCCACTCAGCTCTCCGCATGGAGAGGAGGATCCTTTTTAAGTGTGGCGACGTCCCATGTGGACACCAGCAGAAGGATGTGAAGCAAGGCACTTTAACAGAGAGTGGGGGTGGGAAGTATTGGTGAGGTCCAGGGCGCAGGAGAATTTGGAGCGGGCTGCGCGGGACCTGTGCTGGGCTGAGTTAGTAGGTTGATGATGGCAGCAATCCAGGAGCCAGGTATTTTGGCGGTGTGGACCTCATAGTTTAGCAGGCCCATGCCAACACAATGGCGAGGGTCAAACATGACATCAAGGAGCACTGGCGGTGGGCGGCCTAACCAAAGCCACCCTTTCAGGAGGGCATATAACGAGGCGAAGAAGATGGGGAAAAGGCAATAGCATGGCCCAAAAACCAAACTTAATATAGGAGCATAGAGCTGTATAGCACTACCCTTCCTGTAAGGGAGGTCTGACTGCTTTTAGGGAGGCTATGTGTTTCATAACGTTGTCCAGGATATGCTTTTCCATCATCATTGAGGCGTACCCTCCTGCCTCCAGTCACACCCCCAAATGGCATACCGGACCAGAGGTGGGTTTTGCACAAAGGGGAGCACAGGTGGGACGGATTGGGATGGGAGGGGCAAGTGAACCCATGAGCTAGTCGACGAGACAGGTGGAAAACAGGGCGCTGGGCCCAGCGGGCTTGATACCGGCCAAGGAGAACAATTCAGTTTTGGAGGCATTGCGTGCTGCATTAATTACCATGGAGTAAACCTGGATAGTATCTTCAAACGTGCATGCATCATGATTGTTAGACACCCAAACCACACAATCATCAGCAAACGCCAACATCTTGACAGGGGCTTGCCCTTGCATATGGATTTCAGTTAGGTGGGCATTCACATTAAAAAAGAAGTGGGTCAAGGCTGAAGTTATACAATAGTGGGCTAAGAGGGTCCACTTGGAGTAGTCCCCTTTGAGGGCGGACTACATCCGTGAGGAAGCCAGGGCCACGCACAGCCATTGTGGCGGATTCCGTTAGCAACATCACCCAATTAATGAAGAGGAGGGTGGCAAAACTTATGGAGGCAGGCTCTGAGGTATTCTCAGTTGACTCTATCATAGGCTTTCTGCTGGTCTAAAAACACAAGTGTCCAGAGGCCATGGACTGACAGACGTTGGCTACGGTGTGTATATTGTCCCAAATCGACCTTTTGGGTATGAAACTGAATTTTATAGGGGAAATGAGAACAGGGGCAGCAACCCCTAGACGGTTAGCCATGATTTTAATAAAAAAGTTTTTGTCTGTGTTGATGAGAGAAATGGGGAGCTAGTTGGCCAAGTCCATCTTATCAGTTTTTTTTACAATGTAATTGTGAAGGCCTCTTTCCCTCCAGGAAGGAGGCGCGTTTCCAGAAGGCATTGGTTAATAGAGGCAAGCAGCAAGGAGATAAATCTTTGAACTAATTCTTAAAGAACTCATAAGGGATGCCGTCTGGACCAGGGAATTTCCTATATGGTGCACCGCGAATGGTGGACCAGAGTTCAGCCTAAGTAATCAAATTCATCTTCTCTGGGAAGTGGGAAATGTTGTGGATGTGTGAACTTTCAAGAAAAGTTTCCATTTCAGTTGGCGGAATTGGAGCGGATCAATACAGTTCAGAGTAATAGTTCTGTATTTTGATTGCTACTTTGGCTGGCGTATCCGTGATGGAGTGGTCTGTCCTTTGCACCTGTGTGTAGACCAAACTCATCCCGGTGTGAAATTTTGAAAAAGTAAGTGAAGCACATATCACCCGCTGTAATATGCTTAGCTTTATACTGAACACAAACCCAATGCTTGTGTTGTCTCACCAGTGTTGAGGCGGGTGGACACTTCTACCCACTTGTGATCCCAAGCTGGGCTGTAGCTGCAGTGGTGACGTTAGACTCCATGTGGTTAACTCTGCCAGTTGTGCGCAAAATGACTGCAAGGCAGCCTGTGAGTGGCGGGAGGAGAGGTGGCGAGCTTGGCAGATTGTGTTCACCTTGAAGTTTGACCAGGTGGAAATTGGATCTGCACATAACGGTGTGACAAACTCTGGAGCTGAGGTCACAGATTCCACCCATGAGGAAATTCTTGGTGACGCAATTTTGGCAGGGCGGAGTTTGCACCATTTTGGCGCCTGGGCTGCTCAATTGGATAAATGGAAGGAAATCAATACCATCCTGTGGTCGGAGAAATCAATTTTATCATGGTGAAGTGGGAAATTTGGGTTTGAAATTTCAATGGCACAATAATAAGGTTGATGCGGGTCATGGACCTTAGCTGGCTGTTGTGTATGTGGGGGCGCGACATGTTAGTGATTAGCAAAGTATGTTGCGGCAAAGTATTGAACAGCCCTAGGGTGGCTTTGAGAATGCAAAGTTCAACGTTCCCCTGTGGGGTGTAGATGATGAGGGCCAGCGGTCTGTGGATGGGTTCATCCAGCAGTTCTTGTCTCCATTAACAAATGGGTCAGGGGGTAGCGGAAGGGAATTGACTGTTGAGAAAAATTTCTGACATTCTTGAACACAGGTTAGGGTGTAAATGTTATGACAGCATGCACTTTGTCATCCCATGAAAAGGTGACAACAAGGACGTGGCCGTTTAGGTATGAATATGATGAAATAAATTTAAAACTACAGTTCACACAAACTAGCACCCCACAATGCATAGACCAAAAGTAGAGGGAAGGGAGGAGCATGGTTTTCCATGATTTCTCAGTACTGCGCGGACAGTGGTTTTCCTGGATGGCCAGGATGTCCTCAGGTAAATTATTTTGTAAAAAACTCAGTTACCTAGCCTAGGACGGCAAGCTCTTGAGTTCAGCCATGTTCAACATCCCTAAAGTGAAGGCTCCCCCATTGCACCTTAGGTGCGAGGGAAGGGCACCCATGCTATTCAGCCTCTCTTTTTCAGCACGTCGCTGCACTGCAGTGCGAGTATTTAGTGCTATAAAGTATGTGTCAGTGTGGGAAGCTTTAGCAGTGGGGTTCGAGTTGGCTTTTGCCTTCTGCTTTTCCCCACTGTGGGACAATATTTTTTGCGGTGTGTGCATTTGTAGTGCACCACGCTTGGAGGTAGAATTTTGGCAGGATTGTTGGTGAGTGACTCGGTCCCAATCAATGCTTGGGCACATTGATCAGGTGAAAATGATTTGTCCATCAGGTTTTCAGCTTGAGTGGCCCAACTGGCTTGGGCATCCCAATCTGATTGGTTGAGGGATTTGCGGGCAGCTTCCACCATGAAAGTCTCAATGTCCTCCTGGAGCAGGGCTGGTAGGATTGCAGATGCAGTCTTGGCCGCCTCATTGGCTGCCGCCCTGTGGGCCTGCTTGGCCTTCTTCCGCTCTTGTGGGAACACTGGTTTTACTAGAATGTAACAGCCTTGCGCTCCCCATGGGAAGGCTGCGTTGGTGTCTAGTGCCAGTTCATAGTGGGAATCTGCACCGGCCATTGAATCTGAGAAAATTTCTTGATGAGTAATGCCCTCCTTGATAGGGCAGGTGTGGGCCTTGTGGCCAAAATCACTACAGAACGTAAAGATGGGGGGCACATTATCTACGGTGACCTGGAATGGATGAGTGTTTTGCCCATTGATTGTGATGAAAGCGGTGTGTGAGATTTGGGTTAAATCCTCCACTATCCCAAAGGATGGGGTGAGAACAGCAATCGCTTTGCCTGTGCACAGGTTTGGCATTAGTGTAAAGTGTTGCATTTTGAAGGATTGTATTTCTCCGTATATGGTGAGCCAAGCCTTCAGGTGGTGCTCGAGCACAGTGCACTTGATTGTTGTGGGTAGGAAGTCAAAAGTCATGAAAATTTGGTTCAATTTAGTCCATCAGGTGTGCTTCGTTTTGACAACCCGTTGACCATCTGGGAGGTCTACTACTATGCGCACTTTTGAGGCTTTGTCCGCCGCTTCCTTATTTTTGAAGCCAAGATCCAACCAACCGCATGGCATGGAGTGGGGTGCAATGTACACCGCGTTTAGGAAATGTGTGTGTACATCTCCAAAAAACATCTCCCAAAGCGCCATTTGCTGAGTATCCAGGAAAACACATATTCCATGTTCCACTGATGATAGTGGTTGGGAGTGCGGCATATTGATGAACTGGTTGAAGCGCACTTGGCAAGCCAAAATTTTTAAGAAAATAGTTACCGCCGGTTTTTTATAACTAATTTTATCTATTCTGCTGGACTCGCTGGGGCGCTTATGAAATTTTGGTTGACGTTTGGTCAACACATGTGCCCTTTACTTTACTCACCCAACTGCTCCATGACATTTGGCGCTAACTAATCTCCTAAATGATATTATTAAACTTTAACTAGACTTGAATTGAATTTGTTGCAAAAGTGTTTGCAACGAGAGAGAAAAGTTTTTAAAAAGAGAGTGATGATTACCACACAGGGTCCTTACCAGCCCGCTAGGATGCCGCAAGGGCTGTGTAATGCCACAAGGATACACCAGAGCGTTATAGATAGCTTATTAGGGGATTTAAAAACTTCCTGCACATTAATATATTTGGACAATCTGAATGTACTTTCCATAACGTCTACAAAGCATATGCAACACTTTGAGGAAGTTTTCCAAAAGTTGGCCAAGGCTTATATAAGAATCAAATCCTGCAAGTGTATTGGCTTTTTTGAGCAGTGTCAGGATTCTCATCTGAACGGCCATTTTGGATGCTTCAGATAATTGGAATCAATCCCAAACTGACTGAAAAGCTCATTCTTCTATCAGGGTTCAAACCTAAGCTATGAGATGAGCACAAGTGGATTGAATGGGATAATTTTGCTTTTTTGAACCCCTATTGGTTAGATTTCTTAGATTTAGGCTTGGGCGGCTAATACTTTCCCTTGAAACACCTCCCCCACTTTCACATTTATAGTTGGTATTAAGCAAATAAACCTTACTCTTTTTCTCCCCTTTTTCGCAATTTAGAGTGAAAATTGTATTTATTTAATGGTACCACACCAGAATCTTTATCTGGATTAAACAAGACTCCACGATCGTGAGAAGCAACCCAGGTAAGTAACCAGCATCCTCAGACTTCAAGCCATCTAGCCCTCAAACAACAAAAATGATCCATGGTATTAACCCGTGATCCTGACAAAATTGGTGCACCCGCCAGGTTGCACCATGAGTTTGCGGTTAAAGTTAAAAAATTAACAACAAAAGTAAAAATGGATAGTAACGAATTTGTTTTGGAAAACTCCTCAGATCATGAAGCCACCCATCTCAGTGACTGGGTAATCAACATGAATGTCAGTGATGCCATGACCAACTGTAATATTATCTTTTTCCATTATATAGAAGAACCCTCCATGCTCCATCCATTGAACAATATAGCTTACAACTGTCTAACTTCGCTGAAGTCCTCCAGCTTCTCTTATCTGGGGCCTTCGTCCCTGGGGCTGAGCCAGTAGAAGAAGAGCCCTTGCCATGCCAGCTCCTATAATGAACTTAGTCCAAAGTTCTTTGCCTGATATAGAACAAGTTGGAGCTGGACTTATGGAACGCTACCTGCATCAATTTTTCCATCTCAAACTATACCATTTACTATAAGTAGTGGGGTTCCATCAATATAAATTACTCTGTCACTTGCAGCTATTGAAGACCATACACTCACAGCTCATCCAACTCTTTCAATCTGCCTCCCAGTTTTGTAATGAAATAGAACCGCTATTATGGAAAAATATTCAGTTTATTGATGAAATAAAATATGTGCTCACCCGTTTGGATCAAGAAATCATGAGTTTCATTTAAACGGAACTCACAACTCATTTAGTCAACTAGAGGCTATAATCCATAATCAAGTCAAAATTATACCCACAAAGTATGCTCCAAGTTTGGTAACTTTATCACCTCTATTGATGATGCCTCTAGACCTTGAATGAAATGATCTACAAATTAAGGGAAGGCGAGAATAGTTTCTATAACTCCAGGTTTTAAGGAGGGCCTGGTGATCGTGGACCTCCTAGTTATGGTGGACGTGAAGGTGAGTGAGGACCCCTGGTCATGTTGGACATGGAGTGAAAGAGGACCCCCTGATCATGGTGGACAATATGGAGGAAGGGGACCCCCTGGGCTCAGAGGCCCTCTAGGACCCAGTGGTGACCTCAGAATCCTTGACAAACGCCTCCAGGCATTAATCCAAAAAATGAAAAATTTTGATGTCAAATTAGGACGTGTCACCAAAGGAGCCCAACTTACTTGGGATGGTCTTACACATCTCTCTCAAAGTTTCCTTACCTGTTCATCATGAACGCCTCAGGACCTTGGCCACCCTACCTGCTTTGGTATGTGGATTGGAGAAAAGTGCTCAACACCAAAACATCAACTCGACCTCCAAGCCACTAATACTTCTTTAAAAAATTGAAGTACGCCAACCAAACCAACTCAAGGCCATAAAATCAGCTCTCAAAGACACTCACGAACAAGTAGATCAAACAATTGACAATCTTAATGATCTGCGGAGACAATTAGATGCGCTTCAACATCAAGCATATTCCCAAGATACCGCCTCATCATTTTGTGAAAGCGCTGTCCCCATATCAGTTCATGTCGTTCATCCTCCAACCCCCAAGTGGTACATTTAAACCTTCTTTTAAAGATAAATACGTAACTATAGAGGGAAGTATTTTCTCTTTCTTATATTACTATGAAAGCTGTATGAGGAAATGACTGACCATCAACGACTCAAACATTTGATTAACTGTCTTAGCTGTATGGCTCAGTACAGTATGGTCCCCCATCTGATGCATTACCATAATTTGATTGAGGCCAAGACTGCCTTACTTTGGGAATTCAGGAGCTAAAAACCTTAACCAACCAAAAACAAACCTTTACAGGTATCAGTCTTAATTGAGGAGAAACTATCAGCAAATTCGCCCACCATTTTTACCTCTTGGCACAAACTCTGGTTGCAGGGAATCGTCTTATGTTAGGTGATGCCATTACTTCTGCATTTTCAGCATTTAAACATATGCCTAAAATCTTATTTTATCATGAGGCGGTGAACTCTAATTTAACGTCCCTTCTACATAATAAAGAGGCTATATTGAAAGCCCAGCTGAACTACATAAACCAGTCAGGCCACTTCATTTTAACACCAATAAGCCCCGGCCCCAAGTATTAGCCGTTACACCCTCTGATTCGCCTAAAGCTAGATTATACTGCACTCAGTGCTGAATAAACAACCACACTGTAGCTGATTGCCGCATCCTTCAATGTAAGTCAGCAAAAGAGCAGTCATTATAAGGCAAGAGGCTCCCTATGCTGACGGAAAAAAGTGCCTCAAGACCCTTGTTCTAGTTCTAGCTGTATCCCCAGTAATTCCAGCTGTTTTGCGTTATCTGCCCAGGCAAAAGTTGAAGTCCCTCTGTCTAATTAACGAAATAAAAACATTCAGCTTTCTTACTTCTATGTTGGTCAGTTACCTAAACAAATTTTGGTGATTAGCTCTTCTATAGAAAGCCAAACCTTGGCAGATAAACCTCTTAAACGCATTTATCAACCTCAATCTTGGCCATAGCAGAACACTCCTCTTGCTTTACTGAAAAACCTAGTGGCAGCCTATTAGCTGTTAACTCCCATTTTGGTTCCTCAGTGGTTTGATTCAAAGTAGTAGTCCACAAGGTTATAGTTTTGGCAATAATTGACACTGGTTCTCCAGAAAACATTATTTCCTTCTGACTTTGTAAAATATAAAAATGGCTCCCAACTTGATCCACGAAGCTGAATGTGGGATGGCATTTAGTCAGTCTACTAAGCCGATAGGAGCCTATTCTGCTTTACCCCTTCATTTTGGGAAGTTATTAATTACTGCCACCACTGTTGTGCTAATTCTAATAACTACAAGTTGCTTATTGGGGTCTAACTGATGTAGGAGTTTAACTGCATCATCTACCACAAGGAAAAATACCTATTCCTACTAGGGTATCAGATTCTATTAATATTCAAACTCCCTGTCAAAAAATAAAGATGCCACTAAAATACAGACATGCTTCCTCAAATACCCAACCCTCAATTTGTAAAATTGAGTTTTAAGTATTAAGGGGAAAATTAAGTACCCCAGAGGCTGTGGATGCCAAAGATGGAATCTCTTTGTATACCCCTCGTTCTATTACAATACCTTTGGGCTTATAAGTTATTGTAGATACAGGATCAGATTCTTACCCTCTTGATCATATTTTGGAGCTTAGTGGATGCCCAAACCCTTCCATAAATAAAGCGTTGACTTTCCCGGGAAGTTTGGACCCTGCCTAATAAAAAAATCTATATCTATTCTATTCTTAAATACAACCTCTAAATCTATAGGTCCCTCAACATGCCCCTAACGCTTATGTAAACTATGTCCCATTAAGAACATTGCCGATGTAAATTGTTTTGGCTCGTTACATGATTTAGGATTAATCCACCACCCACCATAGCTTTTGTTGACAGTAGAATTGGGGATAATCTTACCCATACGAATACCAGGATTTTGAAGACCTCCTTGAGGAGTATGGTGGTATTTTTACTTGGGACCAAGTGACTATGGGAAAATGTCTGGGGTAATTCATCAAATTGAAACTGCAGATCACCCTTCATTTATATCCTGACCATATCGAAAATCTAAAGTAGAGGAAGCTCAAATGGACTTAGAGTTACAGCAACCATTAGAGGCTTGGTTACGTGTGTCTTCCAAAAGCCCATGGGCTTCCCCACTCCTATTAATTCAGAAAAAGGATGGTAGCTACCAGATTGTTATAAATTATTGCAGCCTTTAAACAATTACTCACAAAGATAGCTACCCCCTGTCACATATAGATGACTCTTTACGCTTAATGTTGGGGTCTCATTATTTCTCAGATATGGATCTCGCCAGTGGACACTGGCAAGTATATTTTCACCAGAAGATTGGGCAAAATGTGCTCTCAATTACCAGTGAAGAACTATTTGAGCCCACTCAAATGCCTCAGGGGTTTTGTGACACCCCTGTTACCTTCCAAAGCGCTATGAATGGACTACTAAGCGATTTAAAATGCTCCTGCGTACTAGTTTATCTTGATGATATTACCGATTTTTCAAAAGCCTTTAATAAAAATCTAGATCACCTCAGGCAAGTCTTTCAGAGGTTACGGCAATCATTGTTAAAACTAAAGCCATCAAAATGCTCTTTCTTCCAGAGTGAGATGGACTTTTTGTGTCATAAGGTCAGTAAAGCCGGAATATCCCTAAAGGATGATAAGGTCTTTGGTATTAATCAGATGACTCCCCCTAAATCCCTACGAGATGTACAAATTTTTATAGATATGGTGGGCTATTATTACCAACTTATCCCCCATTTTGCAGACACCTCCAAGCCTCTGGTGTATCTACTGAAGAAATAAATACCCTTTCAGTGGAAAGAAGAGCGACGGCAGGCCTTCAACCTGCTATGCGCCTCTCTCTCCCACTCTCCAGAACATATTCATCCAAATTTTGATAAACCCTTCCTCCTCTTTACTGATGCTAGCGATATTGCCATCAGAGCCATACTATATCAGCTGATGCGAACTTAGTGGATCATCCCATTGGCTACTACAGCGAGATCTTATCTAAAGCTGAACGTAATTATAGCATTAAAGAACGCAAATGCTTGGCGGTCTTACTGGCCATTGAGAATTTCAGATCTTATTTATATGGGAAGCATTTACCATATGAACAGATCATGATTCCTTATGTTGGACACAGCAAATGAAGGACCCCTATGGGAGATTATCCCAATGGGCGTTAAAACTTAAAAGTTACGACTTTTCCATTATCCACCTACCAGGGACAATCCATCAAAACGTGGATTGCCTATCTTGGCTTCCCACCTTACTTATAACTAACCCTGAAGAGGATCGACTCTATGACCTTCTAAACCAACCACAGTTATTGAAGGATAAACTTCGACCCTCCAAAAGGAATTAGCAAAAAGATCGGCAAATCTCCAAGTCAAGAATGGTCAAATTGTGCAAACTTGTGTTTAAACACTGGGTGCCTTATGTAAGGCTATAGGCTCAAACTGATGTCATATTAGAGGGACATTGGCAAGTTGGCCATGGGGGATTTGGAAAACCTACCAGTGGCTTTAAACTCAATGTTATTGAGAGGGAATTCTTGCTTCTATCCAGGCTGTATTGGAGTCATGTATGGTATATAAAGCCTAGCCAGACTAATCCCTGCTATCAACATCCAGTGGTCCCACCCTGTGAACCATTTCATACTATTAGCATTGATGTTGTTAACCTCTTCCTTGAGCCTCCAATGAACATCAGTTTATTCCTAATAGCTGTGAATCATCTAACTAAGTGGATAAAAGCCATATCACTCCCCACTGCTTTGCCAAAGGCCACCTTTTTTTGTATAATAGGATTATTACCCAGCATGGGTGCCCTAACATCATCTTTTCCAATAACGGACAAAATTTCCACTTGACACTGGTAAAAGATTTAGCCAACTTGATGGCAACCACACAGGTAATCTCCACCCACTACCATCCTGCAACCAATGAAATGGTAGAGCGGAGTAAAATGCCCTCTAATGGCAACCCTTCAGAAAATGACTTTGACTGACCCCCTTCATTGGCCCTTTTATTAGCCTAGTGCAATTCTGGCCTTTTGGATTAGTTACCATCAAAAGGACTATGATGTCGCCATTCCAAGCTTTGTATGGCAGAAATGGCCATCTGCTTTTTAAAGTTCAGGCGATACTTGACCAAGCTTCTTTAGAAGCACCTGAAGTCTCTATGCAAAGTATTGTAATGAAATCATATGACTTAAGGCTCTGGCTGCAAAAAACCTGTCCGTTACAGCCAGTAGAGAAAATGCTCAATTTTTTATAAGCATGATCCCCTACACACCTTCCAGCCAGATGAACTTTTCCTATTCTTCTATCACCGGCCTGGAGGTTGTTATCACAAACTGGGCTCAACTGATCAGGTCCTTATCAAGTCATATATAGATAGGGCAATGAACACTCAATTGTAGGTTTTTCAGGGCACAGTCATAAACCGCATGCATAGCCACTTTATCCATCCGTTTTCTCCCCTGCGCCAAGATCTAGTGGGGGTGTTTTCAGGATTCCCATCTGAATGGCTGATTTGGATGCATCGGATAATGGGAATTGATCCTGATCTGATAAAAAAGCTCATTCTTCTATTGGAGTTAAAACCTAAGCTATGAGATGAGCGCAAGAAGATCTGTTGGGATAAGTGTGCTTTTTTGAATCCCCTATTGGTTAATTCTTCTTAATCTAGGATTGGGCGGCTTAGATTTTCACCTGAAACACCTCCCCACTTTCTCATTTATAGTTGGTATCACAAAAATAAACCTTATGCTTTTCCTCCCCTTTTCATAATTTTAAGTGAAAATTTATTTATTTGGAATTACTAGACCAGACTTGATATCTGGTCTAACAACACTTCTCAACCAAGAGAAGCAACCCAGGTAAGTAACCAGCACTCTTTTACTTTGGGTCATCTTGCCCTCAAACAACAAAAAGGATCCATGGTATTAACCCATGAGCCTGACAAGAAGCTTGATTATTTGAGTATTTCATTGACAAATAATGCTTAAAGCTTCAGCCCACTAAGGTTGAGGCTTTTGAAAAAATGTCACAGCCTAGTTTCAAGCAATTTCAGGTATATCTGGAAATGGCTGGCTACTAATTTAAGTATGTGAAGAATTATAGTAAAATAGGTGAGCCATTATTCCACCTTCTTAAGACTGAGGCACTTTTAATGCTTGGGGTGTTTCTAACTGGGCTTCAATTAATTATAGCTATGCCTCGTTAAGTGCCTAAACTGATGTATTAAACTTTAAGAAACCGTTTATCATTTATATTGACGCCTCAATCAACGCTGTAGGCGCAGTGTTACCCCAACTTATTTCTGATGGAGTAGACTATCATGTGGCTTACTTTAGTCAGACGTTTGGTGTAGTGAAATTTCACTCTCACCATAAAAGAGTCTCAAGCCAGCTTTTATGCTTGTAAACAGTTTCAAGTTTGCATTCATGGTGTACACTCTACTGTGGTGATGGATAAAGCCTCTTGGTACTGGTTGCAGAGCCTAAAAATCCGGAGGGACGATTGGTCTGCTGGGCATTAGAATTACAAGCGTACGACTTCAAAATTAAAAACTCTTTAACACTATACATCAAAACGCGGACAGATTCACCCTGGTTTCTACTATAGCCTTACTGGGTGATAAACTGATGAATAATTAATGAAATGGTAACTCAACAATATTATAATGAGCATGGAGAGGTACAACGCAAATTGGAAAATATGAGATAGAACACTTTTATTATTGATTAAAAACATTATACAATTATCAATGTTTAATCCGTTATGCTTCCCTGACCCACCAATTGGAATTTCTTGATTATTATGGCCCATAAAGTGATGGTACAATGTCAATTTAAGTAAGATGCTGGAAAACTATGTTCTCAGTATTATTAGAGTTCTATGTTGTTCAATATTCATGAGACTCTCATCTGCTGCCTTGAAATTCAAGCTGAAGTGCTTTATTGAAAGATCAATTCTATCAATTAGTAAAACCTAATTTTGCATGGTATACTTTCTCTATTGACGTTATTGGCCCTTTGGGCAATACTTCTGGTCAGTTTAAGTTTATAATTGTAGCTATTAATCACCTAGCCAAGTGGGTGGAGGCAAAAGTGGTCAGAGAATCAGGAGACACGACTACAGCCAAGTTTATCTTAAATATTGTTTATCAGCATTTATACCCCCAGTTCATACTGATGCACAATGGAACTAATTACGCATCCCAAATGATTGAAAAACTTATATATTTAATGTGTATAAAAAATTTATCTTCGCTTTATCACTTTGAGACCAATGGCACAGTTGATTGAGTAAATGGTACTCATATTGGTGGGATCTACATTAATTAGTCACAGGCAAAGTGTCCAATTGGAACCTATTTTTGAATTACGCCATATTCGTGTATAGCATCGCATATCACTTGGCCTTGGGTCACTCCTTTTGCCTGACTTAATGAGGAAGCAGCTACGCTATATTTACTTTTGTATTTTTGTGTTGTAAATTAGTGCAGGATCCCTAGCATATACATCAATAAGCTCTATTAAATTTTGATGGTTGACTCAAAAATAAGCCCTTCAAGAATAACCATTGATGCTAATAGATTTCTCCCATTGATAGATCCTTTGACCCTTTCCATTTTACTGCATAAACTGTTAATTAAATTGATCTTAAACCGCCTTAATAGCACCTGAACATTTCAAATATAATATTAATAGCTATGATGTAATCATATTATAATCAATGATGGGATCCACTTGGGAAAAGCAAGTGGGTTCTATGGAATAAACTTAATTTCAATTACAAATTATTGAAATTTAGATCAATATATAATGCATTTTTTGTGTGTTGATCATCGTATTTGGCATGATAGCACATGCACATGGACAGCCTGATTAGGTTTACCTAGTGTTAAAAAGAGGCCTGCCAACGTCCTAATTAGTAATGCGTCATAATATTAATTCTATATTGTCCTTTCCACTTTTACTGTATTTTGTCAGCTATATGATGAAACAATATCAGGGTAATACTAAAGCAAATATACACCGCTGAGGTGCTAATATTATGCATAAAAATCCTCCCAATTATGAGGGTAGAGAATCTCAATTGGGCTGAAAGGATTGTACTAAGTTTATTCAAGGGTTGAATTAACTTGGGGTACTATAATAACCACTTCTATAATCTGTAGAGGATTGGCATTGTTGTAATGAACTCATCTAATAGATGAGTATGGCCATGAGTTGCCCTAGAGGTATAAAATACAGGCGCCTGGCCTACTAATAAAACAACATCTTATACTAATTTAAATCAACCTGTATCACTTTATACTGTCAAGTCTTCGTTTAGTTCTATCGTCATATTAGTAGTGTAGACAAGCGTTAAGGGGAGCTTGTTATTGTAACCTGCATCAAGAGATTTCGATTATAGATAGAAATTACACAGAAGAGACCAGAAGAGTCACATATTGTTGTTTAGACATTGTGAGCTTCTTCACAATTAAGAAGTACCGTAATACACTTGGCTAAAATTGAGTTTAAATTGGTTAAAATTCTTTCAACTATCAAAGCAGGAATTCAATCAAAAAGCGAGTAGATCCTCAAACTTAACAAGTGGTGCTCACTTAAACCACAGTACACAACATATTTTGAACAATCAACCTGGATACCAGGCAGAAGCTTTCAGAAGATTTGATGAGAATGTTATAGAAAATAGTGATTAAGATATTAATGAGTATTAATTACTGCTCTCCAGAACAAAGAGGAAAGTATATTGTACTTCTTAGATTTTATCACGGCGTGAGGAGGGCATGTAGAGTCAACAGGCGCAATCAAGTTACTCTGACAGTGTTAAAAAGATGATTAAAATCCTCTCTCAAGGTTACAGAATTAGTACATCTCAGAAATCTAGTACTAAAAAAAGTACATCTCAGATGGACCCATATTCTATTTTTTACTATCTCAAGGTTCTGAACTTAAAGATGGAGATGTATATGTGATACTGGGAGGCAACCATGGCAGCTCTAGTCAGATGAATTGTCAGAACACAAGCAACCAATGAGATTTTGCTCATTTTTGCAACCATCCATCAAGCATACCCAAAGGATTTTGTCTTAACAGAATCTAGAGCTTACAGAAATCTATCAATATCAAAAGAAAGTGCGATCTTCCCAATCAAACCTACTGGATAAACTAAATTCCAGTTTTACTGAAGTCAGGAAAGCCATTGTCACCAATAATTAGCACATCAATAATGGTAAAAAGCTACTTTTCTTTCTCGTTGCAATCACTTTTGCAACCTACTCAATTCAAGACTGAATCTAGTTTGATAATCTCACAGAGGAGATTAGTCTGCGCCCATGTCAGGGAGAAGTTGGGCAAGTAAGGTAAGAGGAGCAGGTGGAAGGCCCGCGGCCTCCAACGTTCAAAAACGCCCTGGAGAAACTGGTGGAGTAGACAAAAATTTTAAAAAAACTGGCAGTCATATTTCCCCAGAGATACTCGCATGGCAAGCACGATGCAACCAGTACATCAACACGCCACACTCCCAGCCACTTTCATCAGTGGAATTCAGAGTCCGCGTGTTTCTAGACATCCAACAAACGGCCTTATGGGAAAAATTTTGTGAAGATATGCACACAATTTCCCGACCGCGGTGTATGTTGCACCTCACTCCATGTCACGCGGTTGGCTGGACCTAGGTTTCGAAAGCAAAGAGGCAGCAGATGAGGCTGCGGTGGTGCACATAGTGGTCAACCTCCCTGAAGGGCAACGGGTCGTCAAAACCAAATGCACCAGATGGACAAAATCAAACCAAATTTTCCTCATGTTTGAATTTTTGCCTACTACAGTAAAACGTGACATTTTAAAAACAACACCTGAAAGATGGTCTCACCATATGCGGCGAATTACAATCTTTCAAAATGCAATACTTCACACTGATGCCACACCTGTGCACTGGCAAAGCCATCGCAGTCCTGACCCCAACCGAGGAGATTGCAAAGGACCTAACCCAGATCCCACACTCCACTTTTTTGATATCGCAGGGCATACCACCCACCCATTCCAGGTGACCGTGGACAGCGCGCCCCTCATTTGCACCCACTGTCATGCGTTTAGCCATAAGGCGCATTCATGCCCCACCAAGGAGGGCGTCACATTCCAAGAGCACCCCTTGGCGACCATGGCCAGTGGAGAGGCACACTACAAACCAACTGCAAGCACCAAAGAGGCTTTCCCATGGGGAGCACAAGGCTGCTACCTACTGGTAAAGCCTATCTCCCTGCAAGAGTGAGAGAAGGCCAAGCAGGTCCGCAGGGCCGCGGCCAAGGAAGCTGCCAAAGCCACCTCCGCTTCCCACACTCACAACACCAGGAGGACATGGAAACCTTCACGGTGGAAGCAACTCAGGACTTCATCAACCAATCAGATTGGGAAGCCCAAGCTGTTTGGGCCACTCAATCTGAGGATCTGATGGGGGATTCAATCTCACCCAATAGTTGCACCCAAGCTCTGGTCAAAACTGACTTGGGACCCATCCCAACTGAAAAAATTTTATTGACCCGCTCAATGGTGCACCAAACTCATCCGCACCACAAAATAATTCGTCTGATGTTGGGAAAACAAAAAGTGAAGGCTAAAGCCAATGCAACTCTTTCAGCAAAAAATTAACAAAAACCCTGATAGCGTTGCTGCTAACACCCGCGCTGCTGTGAAGGCCCGTGGGGATCTAGAGGAGGCTGGTGGGCCTAGGTGCCCACCCCCTTGCACCTAAGGTGCAAAAGGGGAATACCATTACTTTAAGAATGTTGAATATTGCCAGACTCAAGGCCTCCCCGTCCCAGGCTAGGAAACTGAGTTTTTTATAAACACAACTTACCCGTGGATATCCTGGCCATCCAGGAGTCCCACTGTCCATGAGTTTCCGAGGAAACTTGAAAAACAATGCTCCTCACATCCCTATCCTTTTGGTTGAAGCACTGTGGGGTGCTAATTCAGAAAAATAAGTTTTTCAAATTTGTATCCTCAGAAACATTCCTAAATGGCTGAGTGCTCGTTGTCACCTTCTCGTGGGCTGATGTAGCACACGCAATCGTCAACATCTATGCCCCAAATGGTGCACATGAGCGTCAGGAATTTTTCTCATTGGTCAAATCCCTCCCACTACCCCAGACTCCTTCATAGTCGGCGACATGAACTGTTAGCTAAACACACCAACGGACTGGTGGCCTTCCTCACCCCACGACCCCCAGGGTCATGTAGAACTACATGTTCTAAAGGCCACCCTCGGGTTAATGGATGCACTGCCACGGCTTTGCCCCGCTGCTCAAAAATATGACATGGCCCCACATCCACAACAGCCAAATAACCATGACCCGCATTGACATTATTCTAACGCTGGCGAAATTCCAACCCCACATCTCCCACTTCAAGACAACAAGATTGGAATTCTCTGACCATTGACTGGTCTCGCTAACCTACCACCTACCTGTCACAGCTGCTAAGGCCCCACATTGGTACAAAATCTGCCCCCCCAAGCTCGGGTCACCAGGATTTTCCACATGGGTAGAAGAGTCAACTATGGCAAAAAAAGTTTGTTGCACCGTTTTGTGCGGACCCCATTTCCACATGGGCAACTTTCAAAGATGACACCATCCGCCACTCTCGCCATCTCTCCTCCAGATGCTCATAAGCCACATCGGCGGTCATTTCACATGCTCTGGCAGAGTTGGCACACCTGGAGTCCAACATCCCAGCTACAGGATACTGCTCTGCATGGGGACAGAAGTGGGTGGAGGCAGCCGCCCACCTCAACGCACTCAAAAGGCAACACAAAGATTGGGTTTATGTTCAGTACAGGGCCACACACATCACAAAAGGTGACAAGTGCACCGCACATTTCTTTAAAAAAATTTTGCACCATACCAGAGTGTGGCCTGTACACAGGTGCAAAGATCAGATGATTCCATTGCGGATACGCCAGCCAAAGTTGCAATCAAACAAAAGTACTACTCCAAGTTGTACCAATCTGATTTAATTCAGCTGGCTAAAGTGGCGGAATTTCTCAACTGAGCCCACATCTGCACCGTTTTCTGATGCCCAGAAATAATGAATTTGATTACTCTGACTAAATTATGGACATACATTCACGGTGCGCCAAACTGAAAATGCCCAGGCCCAGATGGCATTCCATATGAGTTTTACAAAAAGTATTTCAAATATATATCCCCATTACTGCTCACCTCACTTAACCAAAGCCGGTTGGAAACGCGCCTCCTACCAGGAGGACATGAGGCCTTTACCGTCACACTCTTCAAGAAAGAGGATAAGCTAGACTTAGCCAACTGGCGCCCCATTTCTCTAACAAACACAGACACTAAAACTTTAACAAAAATTCATGGCTAACCATTTAGGGACTGTAGCATCTGCCACCATCTCCCCAGAACAATTTGGTTTCATACCCAGAAGGTCGATTTGGGATAACGTGCACTCTGTGGCTAATGTATGTCAATCCACAGCCTCTGGGGTACTTGTATTCTTGGACCAACAAAAGGCCTATGATAGAGTAAACTGGGAATACCTAAGGGCCTGCCTCCATCAATTCCGCCTACCCCCACGCTTTATCAACTGGGTGATGCTGCTCACGGAATCTGCAAAAAAGGCATTACGTGGCCCTGGCTTCCTAATGGAAGTAGTCCGCCCTCAAAGGGGCTTGCGACAAGGGGACCCCCTCAGCCCACTCTTATACAACTTCAGCCTTGACCCACTACTTCAAAACGTGAATGCCCACCTCACTGGGGTCCATGTGCCAGGCCAAGCCCCAGTCAAGATATTGGCGTTCGCAGATGATTGTGTGGTTGGGTTGTCTTTAAATCAAGATGCACACGCGCTTGAAGCTCTCATCCAGGAGTATTCCCGGGTAAGCAACACAGCACTGAACGCTCTCAAAACCGAAATCATCCTCCTTGGTCAGTTTCAGAACTTCTGGACCCCAGCAATTAGTTCCCAACCCGGCCCATCTGCTCGCCCACGTCCTCACCCTACTAACTCAACACACACCGCCCCACTGGTGCTCCCCTTTGTGCCACGTCCTACCATAGGACCGGTATGTCATCTGGGCGTGAGGATGGAGGCAGGCAGATACGCGCCAGCAGTAATGGAGTGCCGTATTCTGGACAATGTGACGAAGCGAATCGCCTCTCTTAGAGCCCACCCTACTTCCCTTACTGGCAGGGTTGTTTTAGCCAAAACTATGCTCCTCTCCAAAGTCTGTTTCAGAGCCCACGCCATCCCCTTCTCCCCAAGCTTCTTCAAATCCTTGTATGCCTTGCTGCAAGGATGGCTTTAGTCAGGCCGCCCACCACCAGTACAGCTAGAGGTTATGTTTGGCCCTCATCATCATGGTGGCATGGGCCTGCTTGACTTCAAAGCCCATGCTGCCAAGATCCTGGGCACCTGGATTGCGGCAGTCACCGCCCCTACACTCCCCTCCCAACACTGGTCCCGCGCAGCCCGCTCTAACTTCTCCTGCGCCTTGGGCCTCAACAATCCATCAACCACCACTCCCTGATGAAATACCTCGCATCACACACATCGGCCACAGGTCCTCACGGGACTAAAGCCCACTACAAACGAATCCTACTCTCCATGCGGAGCGATGAGTGGAGAATTCGTATTAGTGGACATACAATCCAAAGAGGCCGCCCCTCTCCTTTGTTCACACAAGAGGTACAGGGGCTACCCATCCAAGATGGCGTGATCCTCACGCGGCCCTATGTCCTATCCAGGGTGGACTACCTAGACATGATGGACATCCCTTACTCCATTGAGACCCAAAAACTATCTGGAAATACGTACACCATCCTCTGTTGCAGCCTCAAGTCCGCTCCCATGTGTGGCGCTGCCTGAAGTGGGTGTATTGTACAGCTGAGCGCTCTAACGCTTTACACTCATCCTGTGTAGTGTGTGACCAGTATGGAACGCTGTTCCACCGCCTGGAGAATGCCTACCTCTAAAGTGATATGGCGCGAAGTTCAACGTCTGCTGGGCCAGGATCAAACGCATCCTTTCAGTCTGTCAAGAGATATGTTTGCTCTATCAATGGCCTCCTCTCTTCCTCCTCCCTCCATGCTTTGGTGATTGCAATCGCCATGTGGACCATCCACACGATTGTCTTAGATGCCATCGCAGGCTCCACCCCCACCCTCCCAGAAGCTGTCCACAGATTCTGGTCTCCTTTGGTGGACCACTTTCAAGCGTGGATGTTTGGATACCTCCCACTGCATCGCCGACTGCTTGTCTCCTCCTGGTTCCCAGTCTGGTTCATCAAAACAAACCCCTTCCTCCACACGTGTTCAGTTGTGGCTACGGCCCCTCCACACGTTCCCTCCCCTCCCCATAAGTGGCGTTCCCGCTGGCAACAAGAGATAGCATCGCTTCTCTGGGGTGCCTTCCCTGGTACTAAGTTTTGTCTTTTCTGAGTCAAATTCAGAAGTGTCCATCCCATGGTCAGCCTTCCCCGCACTAAATTTTAAAATAATGGTAAAAAACTAAATTATCTGGGTGACCAGATTAACATTATGTTCCTAATGTTGCAACTTAAGTCCTCGCTCACAATGGATTGACAATGAGTGGGTACAAAACGTCAATAAGTGCTGCAAGAAATTAGAAAACCCACTCAGAATCTCTATCTTTTTGAACTGAACTCCTGATTGAAGTTGCCGCCTCTGTTCACAGGAATCATCTGGATCTAGAAGCGATGCAAGTTTGTTTTGATAAATAAATAGAAACTGAGCTGGGTATTCTACAAAAGACATCAAAAAACTTGAGCACTACAAGCTGGGCCTAACAATGAGAAAGACTTTGATTAAATCTATGACGAATTCTCAAAACTTTGGACAATATTATCATATATTTTAAATTTTTAAATTTTAAATTTATTGTGGGGAAGGCCGACCATGGGACGGACACTTCTAAATATGACTTAGACGAGACAAAACTCAGTACCAGGTGAGGCACCCCAGAGAAGCGATGCTATCTCTTGTTGCCAGCGGGAACGCCACTTATGAGAAGGGGGAGGGAACGTGTGTAGGGGGCGTAGCCACTATTGAGCACGTGTGGAGGAAGGGGTCTGATTTGATGAACCAGACTGGGAACCAGGTGGAGACCAGCTGCCGGCGACGTGGTGGGAGATATCCAAACATCCACGCTTGAAAGTGATCCACCAAATGAGACTGGAATCTGTGGACAGCTTCAGGGAGGGTGGGGATGGATCCGGCGATGGCATTTAAGACAATCGTGTGGATAGTCCACATGGCGATTGCAACCACCAGAGCACGAAGGGAGGGTGGGAGGGGAGGCCATTGATGAAGCAAACATATCTCTTGACAGACTGAAGGGATGTGTTTGATCCTGGCCTAGCAGACGTTGGACTTCGCGCCATATTACTTTAGAGGTGGGCACTTCTCCAGGCGGTGAAACAGCGTTCCATACTGGCCACACACGACACAGGATGAGTGTAAAGCATTAGAGCGCTCAGCTGTACAATACACCCGCCTCAGGCAGCGCCACACATGGGAACGGACTTGAGGCTGCAACAGAGGATGGTGTGTGCGTATTTCCAGATAGTCTTTTGGGTCTCAGTGGAATAAGGGATGTCCATCATGTCCAGGTAGTCCACCCTGGATAGGACTTGGGGTCGAATGGGGATCACGCCATCATGGATGGGTAGCCCCTGTACCTCTTGTGTGAACTGAGGAGAGGGGCGGCCTCTTCGGGTTGTATGTCCACTAATACGAATTCTCCATTCTGCGCTTCGCATGGAGAGTAGGATTCGTTTGTAGTGGGTTTTGGTCCCGTGAGGACCTGTGGCTGATGTGTGTGATGCGAGGTATTTCATCAGGGAGTGGGGGTTTGATGGATTGTTGAGGCCCAAGGCTCGGGAGAAGTTGGAGCGGGCCGCGCGGGACCAGTGTTGGGATGGGAGTGTAGGAGCAGTGACGGCCGCAATCCAGGTGCCTAGGATCTTGGCGGCATGGGCTTTGAAGTCAAGTAGGCCCATGGCACCATTATGATGAGGGCCAAACATGACCTCTAGCCGTACTGGTGGAGGGCGGCCTGACAAAGCCAACCTTGTAGCAAAGCATACAAGGATTTGAAGAAGCTTGGGGAGAAGGGGATGGCGTGGGCTCCAAACCAGACTTTGGATAGGAGCATAGAGTTGGCAAGAACAACCCTGCCAGTGAGGGTAGTAGGGTGGGCTCTGAGAGAGGCGATTCGCTTCGTCACGTTGTCCAGTATATGGCCCTCCATTACTGCTGACGCGTATCCTCCTGCCTCCAACCACACGCCCAGATGGCGTACCGGTCCTATGGTAGGTCGCGGCACAAAGGGGAGCACCAGTGGAGCGGTGTGTTTTGAGTTAGTAAGGCGTGGACTTGGGCGAGCAGCTGGGCTGGGTTGGGAACTACTTGCTGGGGCCCAGCAGTTCTGAAACTGACCAAGGAGGATGATTTCGGTTTTGGAGGCGTTCAGTGCCGCGTTGCTTACCCGGGAATATTCCTGTATGAGGGCTTCAAGCGCGCGTGCATCTTTATTATTAGACACCCCCACCACGCAATCATCTGCAAATGCCATCATCTTGACTGGGGTTTGGCCTGGCACATGGACCCCAGTGAGTTGGGCATTCACATTTCGCAGTAGTGGGTCAAGGCTGAAATTGTATAAGAGTGGGCTCAGGGGGTCCCCTTGTCGCAGGCCCCTTTGAGGATGGACTACTTCCGTTAGGAAACCTGGGCCACGCACAGCCATTGTTGCAGATTCCGTGAGCAGCATCACCCAGTTAATGAAGCAGGGAGGTAAGCGGAATTGTTGGAGGCAAGCCCTAAGGTATTCCCAGTTTACTCTATCATAGGCCTTTTGTTGGTCCAAGAATACAAGTGCCCCAGAGGCTGTGGACTGACACACATTAGCCATAGAGTGCACGTTATCCCAAATCGACCTTCTGGGGATGAAACTGAATTGTTCTGGAGAGATGGTGGCAGATGCTACAGTCCCTAAACGGTTAGCCATGATTTTTGTTAAAATTTTGGTGTCTGTGTTTGTTAGAGAAATGGGGCGCATGTTGGCTAAGTCTAGCCTATCCCCTTTATGAAGAGTGTGACTGTAAAAGCCTCATGTCCTCCTGGTAGGAGGCGCATTTCCAACAGGCTTAGGTTGAGTGAGGCTAGCAGCAATGGGGATATGTATTTAAAATATTTTTTGTAGAAAACATATGGAATGCCATCTGGGCCTGGGCATTTTCAGTTTGGCGCACCACGAATGGTAGTCCATAATTCGTTTGGAGTAATTAAATTCATTATTTCTGGGTATTGGAAAATGGTGCAGATATGAGCTCTGTCAAGAAATTCCGCCATTTCGGCTGGCTGAATTGGTTTGGCTTGGTATAACTTGGAGTAATATCTTTGCATTTCGATTGCTACTTTGGTCAGTGTGTCCATGATAGAATTATCCGATCTTCGCACCTGTGTGCAGGCCACACTCTGGCATGGTGCAAAAATTTTTTTGAAGAAGTATGCGGTGCACTTGTCGCCTTTAGTGATGCGTGTGGCCCTGTATTGGACACAAACCCGATTTTTGTGTTGCCTTTCAAGTGCGTTGAGGTGGGCTGCTGCCTCCACCCACTTCTGGCCCCATGCAGGGCTATATCCTGAGGCTGGAATGTTGGACTCCAAGTGAGCCAATTCCACCAGCGCATGCAATATAACCGCCGATGTGGCTCGTGAGCGTCTGGATGAGAGATGTCAATAGTGGCGGATGGTGTCTTTTTTGAAAGTTGCCCATGTGGAAATGGGGTCCGCACAAAATGGTGCAACAAACAATTTTGCCAAAGTTGCCTCTTCCACCCACGTGGAAAATCCTGGCGACGCAAGCTCTGGGGGGCGGATTTTGCACCAATGTGGAGCCTTTGCAACTGTGACAGGTAAGTGGTATGTTATCGAGACCAGTTGGTGGTCAGAGAATTCCATTTTCGTTGTTTTGAAGTGGGAGATGTGGGGTTGGAATTTTGCCAGTGCTAGAATAAGGTCAATGCGGGTCATGGACCTTAATTGGCCGTTGTGGATGTGGGGACGCGTCATGTTTTCAAGCAGTGGGGCATGTTGCAGCAGTGCATCCATTAACCCAAGGGTGGCTTTTAGAACGCGTAGTTCTACGTGACCCTGTGGGGCGTGGGGTGAGGGTGGCCACCGGTCCGTTGGTGAGGTTAGCCAACAGTTCATGTCACCAATTAGGAAAGAATTGGGGGGTAGCGGGAGGGATTTGACCGACTTGAAAAATTCCTGACGCTCTTGTGCACCGTTTGGGGCGTAAATGTTGACTATTGTGTGTGCAACATCAGCCCATGAGAAGGTGACAACGAGCACTTGAAAATTTTTAGGAATGTTTCTGAAGATGTAAATTTGAAAAAATTGTTTTTCCAAATTAGCACCCCACAGTGCTTCGACCAAAAGGATAGGGATGGCAGGAGCATTGTTTTCCAAGCATCCTCAGAACCTCGTGGACAGTGGGTTTCCTGGATGGCCAGGATATCCACGGGTAAATTATTTTGTAAAAAACTCAGTTTCCTAGCCCGGGATGGGGAGGCCTTGAGTCCGGCAATATTCAGCATCCCTAGAGTGAAAGTTTCCCCCATCGCACCTTAGGTGCGAGGGGGGGCCCCGGCCCACCCAGCCTCTTCAGGTCCCCACGGGCTTTCACAGCAGCGCGGGTATTAGCAGCAACGCTATCAGGGTTTTTGTTAATTTTTGTGGAAAGAGTCGCGTTGGCTTTGGCCTTCGCTTTTTGTTTTCCTGACGTTGGACGAATTTTTTTTGCGGTGCGGATAAGTTTGGTGCACCATTGAGCGGGTCAAAAAAAATTTCAAGTTGGGATAGGCCCCAAGTCAGTTTCAACTGGGGCTTGGGTGCAGCGATTGGGTGAGATTGTATCTCCCATCAGATCCTCAGATTGAGTGGCCTGTTCGGCTTGGGCCTCCCAATCTGATTGGGTGATGGATTCCTGAGTTGCTTCCGCTGCGAAGGTCTCCATGTCCTCCTGGCGTTGTGAGTATGGGATGGTGGTGGTGACCTTGGCTGCTTCCTTGGCTGCGGCCCTATGGGCCTGCTTGGCCTTCTTCCGCTCCTGTGGGGAGATGGGCTTTACCAATAGGTAGCAGCCTTGTGCTCCCCACAGGAAAGCCTCTTTGGTGCTTGCGGTTGGTTTGTAGTGCGCCTCTCCGCTGGCCATGGCCGCCGAGGGGTGCTCTTGGAATGTAACGCCCTTTTTAATGGGGCACGCGTGTGCCTTATGGCTGAACGCGTCACAGTGGGTGCAAATGGGGGGCGCGCTGTCCACGGTTACCCGGAATGGGTGGGTGGTGTGCCCTGCGATATCAATAAAGGTGGAGTGCGGGATCTGGGTTAGGTCCTTCGCGATCTCCTCAGTTGGGGTCAGAACTGCGATGGCTTTGCCGGTGCACAGGTGTGGCATCAGCATGAAATGTTGCATTTCGAAAGATTGTATTTTGCCATATATGGTGAGACCATCTTTCAGGTGTTGCTCCAAAATGTCACGTTTTACCGTAGTAGGCAAAAAGTCAAACGTGAGGAAAATTTGGTTTGATTTTGTCCATCTGGTGCATTTAGTTTTGACGACCCGTTGCCCTTCAGGGAGGTTGACCACTACGCGCACCGCTGCAGCCTCGTCTGCAGCTATTTTACTTTCAATACCTAGGTCCAGCCAACCATGCAACATGGAGTGAGGTGCAACGTACACTGCGGTTGGGAAAATTTTGTGTACATCTTCATAAAATTTTTCCCATAGGGCCATTTTTTGAATGTCCAGATACACACAGACTCCAAATTCCACCGATGAAAGTGGCTGGGAATGTGGCGTATTGATATACTGGTTGCATCGTGCTTGCCACGCGAGTATCTCTGGGAAAATTGTGACCGCCGGTTTTTTTAGATTTTTTTCTATTTTGCCAGTTTCTCCGGGGCGTTTTTGAACGTTAGAGGCCGCGGGCCTTCCGCCTGCTCCTCTTGCCTTGCTTGCCCAACTGCTCCCAGACATGGGTGCAGAATAATCCCCTCTATGAGATTATCAAACTAGATTTAGTCTTGAATTGAATGGGTTGCAAAAGTGTTTGCAACGAGAAAGAAAAGTTTTTTTTTATTTTTTTTACAATATTATCATATATGCATACTAAGAATGTTGAGCTCTTCAAGAGAGACAGGAGCTCCAAACCCATCTATCCATGAAAAATGCTTATGTAGATGATCTGACATAATTTTCTCAAAATTATTTTACTTTTCAAGTCATATACTGAAAATAATGTTATAGTTTTAGAATAGGGATTGATACTTTAAGGAGAAAATATGTCTATTTTTAACTGGACCATGATGGGGGAAAGTAGTGGAAGCCCCAGATACTAGGGATGAAAATGATTTCTAAAAATTGCCTAAGACCAAAATTTAAGAACTTGAATCTAGAAGTTCAGAACAATTTTATAAAGCCAAGTCATCAGGGATTGACAGATGCTAAAACAGATTTTTAGATTTTCGTTCCCTGCCTAGAATCTTAGCCTCAATCCTGACTCCAGTAACACCTATCCAGAACATGGCCCAATTTAACAGAGGATTTCCAAGGGCATTTCAGTTTTAGGCATTGTGCGACTCCTTTGATTGAATCTGGGCGTGATGACTTAAAAACCCTAAAATTTCTGAAATTTAACAGAGATGAGAATTTATATTTATTCCTCAAGATAATTGAAAAGACCATGCAAGGAGCATCTGATCATGCAAAGCTGATGACTCATATTAAATTTCATGGATTCAAATAGTGTTGACATCGTTATACCTATTAGGCACAATTGGTTCAATATGGATGAAAAGAGCACAGTGATAAAGCAATTTTGAGGGCCCAAAAAGCTATCAGCCTGAAAAACTGATCTCATTATTATCAAATTTTAAAGAAATGAGACTTTTTAGAGACTTTGCATATAGGTTCTATCATGAGGTTCAAGTCCTACTCAGGACAAAAACCATGACCTGATTTGATGCAACAATTACCATGGAGAAAATGGCTAAGCCATATTGTGACTTGCAGCGTGTTATAGTTCCAGCCTTCAATCGTACCATGGGAGCTTTAGAAATCACAGGTTACCTAAGAAAATGCACTAGTAGCTTTGATGCCCTTAATCAGCCCAGAGAATAGCCAAAATTCCAATTTTTAATCCCAAAAATACTAATTTGACTAATTAAGGTAAGAATACTCACCAGGCAAACTAAAAAGGCAATAGCAACCAGGGCCAACAACATGTTACAATTGTGGTAAAAAGGGACATTTTGCCAGTCAATGCTATAAACGGTCAAACAAGAAACCTGAGGTGAATGAGGCTTGAAGGTTAATAATGAGGAAAAGGCGGGAAAAGAGCAGTGTAGTAGATGTCTAATGCTCAATCTCCACCAATGTTCTACCACACATTCCATCTGACCCAGGAAAGCTTTTTTGGCTAATGAGATGACTGAAAATAACTTACATCACTTTGTGGTTGATGATGTCACCTTGATTACTATAAAAGCTAAGGTAAAAGAAAAAGCAGTCAGAAGTCACTGAAGAAGCTCAGGGTGAAGTAAAAAAACCCTATGACAAACAGATCGTCAATCAAGGGATAAACTGCCATCCCAAATGTTCCTCTGACCTGCTCTCTCTACATGACATACAAGTGGCTTTCCCAATGAAGACTTTGGAAGAAAGTTTTCCAGAAATGTGCCTGAGTTTTAAGTCCCACTTAGAACATAACAACCTTCACAATATTCACTTAATTAACTTTTATGAAACTCAAACTGAATTTATGTGCATATATTGGTGAATAAGGGTAATTTTATGGCTATAATTGATAGTAAATCGCCTATCAACAATGTCAGCATTAAATTGGTCATGATCCCTTTTAGTTACCTGAGGAAAGCCAACCAGGGGATGGACAATACCGAGCTCTGAGGAGCAAAAATTATACTACGCTAGAATTTAAATGAACATAAAGAGATGAGCGTATCAATAAAACTGAATCAAAATAAATTTAAACTAAAAGTAACCAACCAGGTCAGATGTGGTAAACTGCTAAGCATCCATGGTGGGGGTGAGTTGGGATCAGGAGGCTCATCTTCCTACTCTATGGTGGAGAGTGTTCAGCAGAGCGCTGAGAGCATGGGCGTGGGTACATCCACAAAATGGGGGTCAAGATAGCAAAGTGGCTCGGGAAGATCAAATTTAGCTATGAGGAGGGTTGTGATATATTCAGAAAGGGCTTTTTCAGCTTTTAGGCGAACTTTGGGTAGCATGGTAAAGGTGGCGATGTTGTTGCTAGTAATGCGGGTTTTGGGGCCAAATTTTGCTACCATCGCTACTTTTTGTACTGCCTTGTGGGAAACTTGTTGGAATCAGAGGAATTCTTTTTTATGAATTTGTTGCATGGGGGAAGGACAGGGGCGGGTACCCCCTTGTCCAAGATTGCGACTAATTTCTATACAGCCTTTCAAAGGGGGTGACAATCAGGGGAGGCAACAGCCTCTTTGGTGAGTTGGTGGTCACTTTGGAATTCATTATCATCTGAGTGTAGAGCATAGCAACGAGTCAGGAAAAGAGCCACATATTATGATTTTAGGTACATTTTGATAATTGTGGCCTTGGCTGAGTTGGGGATGAGATTTCTCAAATCATCAACTTCCTCCAAATAATCCCAGGAATTTTAATTTGAAGATGATAGGTTGATTGGAAAATGGGTGGGCTGGTTTGGGTGGCTGGGTGGTTTTTTTATTTAAGGGTCCATGCTGGCTCCTGATTAGTTGGAGTAAAAGTGGTGGTTTGGCATGTTGGTTCCTTATTGATTGAATCCATGGCAGTTGCATCTACCATCTTGGGTGGAGGGAGAGGGAGGATTGTGACCCATTAAAAAAAAGTTCTTATGTCAACTATGGGAGTATCATGGGGGAGTCGAGCATCTGGGCTCCATCTCAGGCATGGTGGGGCAGCACCACTTGGAGTGGTCCAGGTCTAAACAAATGGGGCTGATCGTGAGCCTCTTATCTACTCTGGTACAGAAAGGGTGGTCAGGGACAGAGGGGACAATGGTGCGAGGGGGAATCAAAATGTCAATTTCATTTGATTTTGGGTGTATGGTTGCAAAGGCGCAAGGGCCCACTAGTCAGTTGGCTTTGTTAGGTACCAAAAATTGTAATTTAGGGTCAGCGCCATATATTGACAACCCAGCTATTGTTTCATTGTATAAAGTTTCAGGGGGAGGTGGGTGAGGGGCCTGCAAATTGAACAACAAAAGTGGTGTCATCAGGCAACTTGGTCCCAGTGGTTAAGATATAGGTTTCCTGAAACACCAGAGGAATGTTGGCTGCAATTGCAGCATATACTTCGCAAGTGAAGCTGAGGTTGAAGTATCCCTTGTAGGGACGGAAGTCAATAAGGCCTGTAGGCTGCATAAGCGCCTGGACTAAATCTATTATCTGTTTGTCATTGTAGGGGAATAAGTTGCCATATTTGACCCAGAGGCTGAATTGTATCATGCTTTGGGGGATCACAATGGGGCTATGAGGTACCATTTGAGAATGTGCAAGGTGGAGGGCGAGATCCTTGGGGGGAATGTATTGACCCAAGGAATTGGGGAGCTTGTCAATCTAGTTTGAAAGCGTTTCCCCGCTGGGCGGAAGATGCTAGGGGGTTTCGCTGCTGACCCATTTTGGAGCAGCAGGCGGTTGGGCTGAGAACATTGGTGGTTTGCTGTTTGTCATTTTCAGTATTGTTTAGTTCTTTTGTAGTTTTAAATTTGCTCAAATATGTTTTTGAGCGGGAAGAAAAGGCTGATATCACTTTTGAGGATTATATAAAGTTGTGAAGATAGGGGTTTTGATCTTATGGTAGGCTTTTGACAGTCTCACTCAAAATCAAAACTATAAGAGTAATGAAAAGTTTAAACTGTTCATGATTCTTAAGATTGCACCCAATGGTGCCCACTGACAAGAGTATCACATGGCAGGAATGCACACTACTAAGTCTCTTGGGGCATACAATACACTACCATTGCGTTTTATTTCTATCGTAGTAACTGCGCCTTCCATAGTATTGTTAAATAAAAACTTTGAAATAGAATCAGGACCAATTTTTTGTGAAGATTTGGTGTAGTTACAAAACTCAAAGAGGACACCCTCATCATCTTTGGGCAAAGTATCCAATCATAATATAATAAGAGCGGGAAGGCTGAAAAGGTTGAACCTAATTTATTTTTATACTGGCCTACAAGGATAAAATAAAGCCAATTAAGTACACCAACTCTTGATCAAAAATGAAGCCCATACTAGTGCAGAAATGCGAGTTGATAGAAGCCCATGAAGCTCAAATCAGATAAATTACTGTGGTTCCTGGACTCAACTAGTATTCCCTACTGGCCTGACTATTAAGATTCCACTAGGATTTTATAAGTAGATATTATAGCTGTGGTCTATATCCTGATTGAAACAAAGTATTGCACCTTGTATAGTCATTTTTGCTCACCTAGAGATTCACATCTTATGGGAAAACTTACATATCAGCCTATTACTATTATGAGGCATCAAGTTATTGCCTTCTTTCTTTTATTCCCATCCACGGAGATTCATGCTTTTTTATATTTTGGGACCTTAGACGAAATAGGACTTCCTGACAAAAGACAATTGGCACCAATATTGTCATTCTGATGGCTAAACTAGGAAACCTGATTGACTTGGAAAAGGCTTCAAGTTCAGAATTTACTTATGAAATACTGGTAAATATTTGCAAAGAAGTTTCAACCTAGGTTGTTCTAGGAACTTGATATACACCATCTATACCGGTGATCATGAACCCGTCCAATTAAGCCTGATTAAATGCTTAAACTCAGAAGAAGAAGTTGTTTCAAAGGAAATTAAAAAGCTTCTGGATCGCGGCATGTTGGCCCATCAAAAAGACCTTGAGCTGCCCCAATTTTATTAGTAAAAAGTAAGGCAGGAACAATCAGGTGTCATTGATTATTGTTAGCTGAAAAATATCACAAATAAGGATCCATATCCCCATCTGGGAACTGATGACGCCTTGGATTGACTAGGAGGCGAAAAGTTCTTCTCCACTATGGACTTTATCAGTGGGTATTAGCAAATAGATATTCTCAAAGAGGAGCACAAAAAATGCGCGATAATAACTCAGAGGGGTCATATTCCAGCTAAAAAGATGTCATAAGGGCTATATAATGCCCTGGCTATGTTCCAGAGAGTGATGGACAAAATCCTGGGAGATTTAAAGTAGTCAATGTGTTGGTATACCTGGACAACATTAACATTTTCAATCTCACCTATAATGATGACCTGGAACATTTAAGAGAGGTCTTTAGGAAATTAGCAGTTGGTAATTTGAAAACAAGCTAGGAAGTGTCAATTTCATAAAAGATCAACTAGAGTTCATATGCTTTTTATAAACTAGGAGGGACTCCGACCTCAGCCATCCAGCTAGATGAGATATTAAAGATAAAATGGCTTGAATCAAAGTGTGATTTACAAATTTTTAAGTATAATCAGTTGACATTGCAGATCTTGCACAAATTGGAGAGCCGTTATTTAATTTACTCAAGGATAAGGTCTCATTAAACTGGAATTGGTTTTTAAAGGCACCTGATTAGCTTTGATTAGCACTGATAACAGCTCCAGTTCTGCAATACCCAAACTTTTTCATGAGCTATTGTCCAGACCGAGATTCACTCATAACAGTCAGAGCCATGTTGTCCCAGGTAGGAGAAGATGTAGAGTAACATACTATCACCTTTCCTAGTTGGACACTAAATGTACAAAAGGAACTACACAGTGACAGAAAGGAAATGCTTGGTGGTAATATATGCCTATAAACTGCTTCAGAATTATCTAAAAGGCACACACTTTACTGTTGTAAATGACCATTCATCCTTATGATGGTTGAACAACTTGAAGGAACCTGAGGGCTGATTAGCGCGGTGGGCATTTGTTAACTTTTGGTATTATTTCTTAGATCTTCTATGCTTGTTTCACTGGTTTAACACCGCTGAGTAAGGACCAGATGATATGAAGATCGCCGATTTTAGTAAATAATAATGATATGTAAAATATGGAGCTATTGCCCAACTGACACTACTTAATTTATATATATTTAATGCAGATTACTCTGCTACTTTCTTCCTCGTTTTATACTCAAAAACTTCCTCTCTCCATTCTTTTGTTCAACTATTAATCTTTAATAGTCGCAACCAATTCCAATTCTTCAGCTTAGTAACTCTCTGTTCCCTACAGTCTATAGGGGTTTATCCCATCAATGAATCTTTGGAGGAATTACCTCAATTTGCATAACTATCAGTACTTAGATCAATTCGCTTTCCATCTACCTAATCTTCCGCTCAATCTTGAGGCTCACCTTGACTCATATAGTTTTATCCTCTGGATATATGGCTTATCGTCTAGTCATATTAATTATTTGATATTATCCCCCATTGGCTGGATGGTAAGCTCCTGCTGCTTGTATGCTCAAAGTAACTTCGCATGAACTCAATTGATAATCTGACAACCCGTGGGTTCCTTGATGGTGTATGCATCAATACCTGACTTCTCAATGACTTCAAATGGTCCAGTCC
This sequence comes from Massospora cicadina, assembly GCA_022478985.1. Taxonomy (NCBI): domain Eukaryota; kingdom Fungi; phylum Entomophthoromycota; class Entomophthoromycetes; order Entomophthorales; family Entomophthoraceae; genus Massospora; species Massospora cicadina. The sequence goes on along the minus strand of JAKSZP010010595.1, from coordinate 155,225 downwards.
AGATGTTAGCAAGCATGTTTCTCCTTCCAAATCCAGGTTGGTCGTGGAACAAGACATGATCTTCTACAGAGAATTGTTGTAGTCTACTACATTTATTTTGGTCAGCTGACTGATTACAAATCTTTTTAGCCAAGCTAGTAGGATAAGCTTTCATTTATAGCTTTACCTGCGTGTCAATTAAATTGGTCAGATAACATTGCGATTCTAATCCTCCCGTATACTCAACACAGGAGTACAGAAGATCTGGAAAGCTGAATGTATACCAAAGAGCAATTGATAATGACTCTTTCTGATTGACAAGTGGTAGGTAATATTATACGCAAAGATGGCAGTGGATAAGAGGATACTCCATTCAGAGGGCTAATATTTTACAATCTTGCAGAGAATGGTTACCAATGTTACATTCACCCGTTCCATTATTACAGTAGATTCAGTGTGGTAGGGTGTTTTCAAGACCCCGAGGATTACTATCAGTTTGTTCATCTTGGGCAGGATCTGCGACGTGTAATTATTCATTTGTCCATGGGGATAAATTTCGGACAGCCATGTCACTGTATGACACATTCCATGATAAACTTGGTGGTGGTGACAGCCCATAAATCATTGATAGTTTTTGATTTCCTCAACATGTCAAATGGTCAATTGCTACTATTATATACTTGGCGCGGTTTGTGCCAGTCTGAAAAGCCATCACATCAAGAGAAACAGTATGCAATTAAAAACGGGGCTTAACCATCTAGTAGGTGGTTTTCTTGAGGAAAGGTTTCTCTACTTGGGACTGATGACAACAAGCAACCGTTTTGAGCACATCATAGTGCATACTCTCCCAAAAGTAGCGTTGTCACAAGAACTTTAACGTTTTCTGCAACCCTCTATGCCCTACCCGCTCTATTTGCATCCAAAATAATAGCTGCCCTTGCAGAGGGTTTTGGGAAGCTCAGCATCGCTTCTCCAACTTTCTTATATGGATTCTCATTGCGAAAGAAGGTATCTCGTCTAAGCCCATCTAACGCCTTGATCACATGTGGCAGTTTGTTGTGATATTTGCCCAGCACCATATTCTCATACATGATGTCAGCTAAATCCGCCCTAATGGCGACCTTAGGTAACCGTGTGAGACAGTCTGTATTCTGATGTTTTCCCCCATCTGGTTTACTATCTCAAAGTCATATGCATGGAGCTTCAATGCCCATTGTGAAAGCCGTCCTTCAGGTTCATGGAGATTCTGCAGACAACGTAAGGATGTATGATCAGCTACCACTTGGCTCTTTCACCCCATGGAGGTATACCCAGAACAGTTTTTATGTATATATCACTGCTAATAAATCCTTCTCAGCCACAGTGTAATTTTGTTCATGACAGTTTAAACTCCAGATACTAAACGTGACAGGGTGCTCCACACCTTCAACACCCTTCTTGAACAACATTGCCCCTTCAGTGGAAAGTGATGCGTTTATTTGCACTATATTTCCTTTTTATAATTGGGATATTGCAAACTGATGCACTTGTCAACGCAGTCCGCAAAACATCAAAAGTGTTTTGGCATCGTTCAGCCCAGTCAAAAGTGGCGTTCTTCTTCAATAGCTCAAAGAGCAGTGCCCTAATACAACTGAAGTTAGGAATGATCTGATGGTAGTTACTGACCATCCTCAAAAACACTCAATTATCATGCTTAATGCCTGACCAATGTCAGAAAATCTCCTTCTCACCTTATGAAAAAGAATGTTGGAGGTATGAGTGCCCCCAAATCTGCTACCATGATTGGCCCATCAACCGCCTGATCTTTGAATAATATTGTGGTTATCAACAATATGAATACCCACGGCGAAAAGACCTTGGCGGATTCTCGGTGGAATCCTAACTATTGGGAAAATATGGTTTATAACCAAAATCAGCTTACTAAGGTAAGAATTGATAATAGGATTGCTCCAACTTCTCGGCCGAATTTGAGGTGTTTGATACCACGTGAGTCTGACCACCTCTGAGGTGAGAAGATTTTACTCAACGATGATAGGGTGCAAATTAGCAAATCACTATCACACAAGTCTGACCACCTCTGAGGTGAGAAGATTTTACTCGCTGGTAATTGGATACAATTTATCAAATCATTACCACATGGGTCAGTTTTTCCTCAAAATTTTATCTTCAATCAGATAGGCTGAAAGCCTATATTTCCTAATTTGGATGACTCAGCTTTTAAAATACTTTAGCCCCAAATACCCATAGGCCCAGGATTTTGACTAGTTTAAATAGGAAATACTATTATTGAGAAAAGGACCTTTCTTGGTTTTGCCCCGCTTAAATGATAAAAAACATAAAAACTATAATAACACATTATTTTATACTTTTATTAAAAAGTAAGAATCTTACTTTAATAAATTATTTGTGGCATCCATTGGCGAATCCCACAAATTGGTGCTCACTACAGGGGTTGAATCCCCTGAATACTTCGATAAAGTATCAAGGCAATGGAGGCTGTCAACGTGAGCAGCTCTCCTGAATTATGATTAGTTGCTCTCAAGAAGTAACTAGCCAGCTCTTTCTCCCGTCTCAAAAAGCTAGAGCAACGGCCGTTTAAATTACCTATAAAGGACAGATACACCCCAGATGAAGGGAGAATTGCTTCCTTTTTGTATGTTTATGAAGCTGCGATGGATGGCGCCACTGATAAACATAAAGTTCAGTACATTCTTCCCTGTTTAAGCCACAAAGCCCAAGAGTTGATCGTTCCTCACCTGGATCCTCAGCACACCTGGCCAGATGTTAATAAGGCCCTCTAGGCTGAATTCGGATCCAAGCAGAGCTTATACAGAGAAAAACAGGCTTTCATGCGCCTTGCCATGTATGGGGGTGAAACCCTCGTTAGTTTTGCTGAGCATTTCTATCTCACTGCTCAAAGGCTGGTTACGTCTAACCTGCTTACCCTGGATGATGCTATTGCCACCATATTAACAGGGTTAGCTTCACAACCCTCTCTTGCCAGGCATATCATATCAGTGAAACGCCACTTTACAACCTTCTGTGATATAAAAGAGGCTTTGTTAGACGTCGCCCATATTCCTTTAGGTGAGCTGCGGCCTATTGAACTGTTGGAAGTGAGGCCACCTGTGTCTATTCTCCCTGCAAAACCTGATTCTTCGGTGCAACTTAAAATGAACATCTCTCATTTATGTAAAACGGAGTTCCCTACTGTGGTTTCCCCTTCAGCTCAGCCAACAAGTGCGCGCCCTAAGGGTATATCCTCCAGAACTACTGGGGTTGTAAAAATGCCAGTTAAAGCAAAGCTAATTACCCAACCTCTCATGGCTGTCTCCCATACTTCAATTGCAGCCTTGCCCATGGTTGAGAATACCACTGAGGCCAACTCTGAGGGGGGTTACAATGATGTTGGGTACTATTTATTGGGAGCTCCCGCGGAAGTGGAGGTCCCTGATCACCTAAACGCCAAAAAAGTAGATGAAACCACCATACTGAGGATACTTACCTCTGCCAAGTTATAGGTTGTATGGAAATTATTGACACAGCCAGCGACGCTGATTAGCTCCTATTGAGCTTAATTCACCCTTTACAGTGAGGGCATACCATGCAGTCTATTCTGGAGACTCACCCTGAGACTGCACGCAAATTAACCTCTACTTTTCATTTCAAGGAGGTCTTAGCGCTGTCGGCCAACTTTGGAAGCACACTTACCAAGGTTGAAGTAGTTGTTCACAAAGTCCAGGTGATGGCTATCTTGGATACAGGTTCTCCAGTGAATGTAATCTCATCTCAGATGATGAAAATGATTAAAATGATGTCTGACTTATATTATATCAAGTAGTTTGGAACTGCAGGCCCAAACAACACCCGCGCCCTTGGCGCTTATTCCTCTCTTCCCATACGCATTGAGAAGCTTATCCTATCAGCCCCCGCTGTGGCCTCAGATAATAACTCCTATGATATGCTCATAGGTACTCAGTTTATGATTGAATATTAAGGCATCATCAACATGAAGCAAGGGTTCCTATCTTTAATGAACTACGAAGCTCCATTTGTCTTATCCAACAAAAAACTCATCAAGAATGACTACACCTGCCTGGTTGAATACCCCTTTTCCGCTTTGTCTTTACATTATGTCACTTCTGGGTGCAACACTAAGAATTTGCCCAATTCAGTGGAGGCTAGCTATGGTATTCCATTTTATGAAGTAGATGAGGTGGTGATTAAGCCGGGTGAACAACAAGTGGTTGACACGAAATTACGCTCCAAATCCCACGCCACTGCTTATTACATCTCTTAAGCATTGATGGAGTTAGCCCTTTTGAGCCTCGGGTATTGCCTGGCATTTTAGACCCAGCCTATCAGAGGCCTATTACTCTACTGTTGGGAAACCTCACTATAAAAGGACATAATTGTAAGAAAGCATCAGAAGGTGGGCCGAGGGTTTTTACTCCCTGTGGAGGAAGTTGAACAAATCCACTCCGTTTGCTCGATGGCTGATTTAGGCCTGCCCACAGATAAGCTGGTATAACCTTACCAAATGTCCATATCTCGGATGAGCTGACTTCAGATGAGTTAGAGAAAGTGCATACTCTCCTAGATGAGTATAGTGATATATTTTCGAAGTTGAACAATTATTATGGCCACATGAAGGGCTGGTGCCATTCCATCGATGTGGGTGATGCACATCCTATTAGGTCAAAACCTTATCGCAAGTCAAAGGTGGAGGAACAACAAATGAGGATGAAACTCACGCAGTTATTAGATGTGGGGTTGCTAGTTCCTTCACAAAGCCCTTGGTCCTCCCCCCTTTTGCTAATTAAGAAGAAAAATGGAGGTCGTCAGATAGTTATGGACTATCACAGGTTAAACAATCTTATGAAAAAGGATAGCTATCCTATCCCACGCATTGATGATGCCCTGGTCCAGCTTTCAGGCTCAAACTTTTTCTCTGCCATGGACTTGGCCAGTGGTTATTGTAGATGGATCTATCTCCTCAAGATCAAGAGAAATGCGCATTGATATGCAGTGAAGGTCTTTTCCAACCCACGCAATTACCTCAAAGGTTGTGCAACGCACCTGCCTCTTTCCAGCGTGCGATGGATCACATTTTTCAGGATCTCAAGTTAACCTGCGTTATCGTCCACCTTGATGACATTACCGTAATCTCAAAGTCCTTTAATGAACACCTTGAACATTTGAAGGAGGTGTTCCAACGCTTACAACGCTCAACTATCAAAATTAAGCCTTCAAAGTGTACTTTTTTCCAAAAGCAATTAAATTTCCTTGATTACCATTTCTTGAGAGGGTATACAACCTATATAAGATAAGGTTGAAGCGATTGCCAGAATGCCACCCCCCAAAAACCTACAGGATATACAGGTATTTCTAGGGATGTTGGGGTATTACCATCAGTTCATCCCTAAGTTTGCCCAACTCAGCGAGCCCCTTGTTCGCTTACTAAAAAAGAATATCCCTTTTCAATGGGGCACTGAACAGAAGGCCGCCTATAAAACAATGAAGTTGCTGCTACAAAAATGGCATGTCCTAAGGCATCCCTATTATGGAAAACCGTTTATCTTGTTTACAGATGCTTCAGACTACACCGTCGGGGCCATCCTAGCTAATTAGATGAAAAAGGGGTAGATAATCCTGTCTCATATTTTAGTAAGATGCTATCAAAGGCAGAACGCAACTATAGTGTTACCAAGATGGAGTGTCTTGCCATTATACTAGCAGTGAAGCATTACTGCCCTTTCTTGTATGGGACCTCTTTCACTGTGATTACGGACCACGCCTCTTTAAAATGGTTGCAAAACATGAAGGACCCTATGGGGCGGTTAGCTTGCGGGGTTCTAAAGCTCCAGCATTATGATATGAAGATCGAACACCGCGCTGGAACCCGTTACATGAATGTTGATGGGTTAACTCGGCTGCCCATCCTCCATTTAGACAACAGTGAAGTGGAGCAGCTGTATGATCTTTTAATGACCCCAAATGACTGGGAAGATGAGGATGAGCCTGTACAGAAGATGTTGGCTCAGCACTCCCATAACACTAAAGTAGAAGTGGGAAGTTTTAAACAAGTGGGGGTAAAGTGGTTGCCTTATCTATGACCCTCGGAACGTGTACCTATTAGCTTGGAAGCTTATTCGACTTTAGGCCATGGAGGAGTAAAGAAAACATAGGAATGGATTAAGGATCACAGTTTTGGGAGGGAATCATGGAAGCCATCGTTGAAGTCTTGGATGCTTGCTTACGTGTAAGAAGCAGTCTCAGTTCAAGACTAGATACAATATCAGCCAACTACCCTGCAACAGCTATTCCATACCATAAGCTTGGATGTAGTAGGGCCGCCTCCTCAAACTACAGGTGGAAACAGATATATTTTCATAGGCATTGACCACTTCACGAAGTGGGTTGAAGCTGTGGCGCAGCCAGCCCAAACTGCTAAGGCCACTGCCACCTTTCTTCATCAAAATATTTTCACTTGACATGGGTGCCCTCAAGTACTACTCTGCGACAACGGGAAAAATTTTACCATTAGAGTAGTTAAAATCTTGGCTACTTCCATGGGAGCCCAGCAACTGTTCTCAGCTCCATGTAACCCATCAACCAATGGTACAGTGTAGCGAGCAAATGGTACTCTGGTTTTTAATTTATGGAAAATGGCTTCATCTGATCCCCTTCATTGGGATCATTATCTCCCAAGCGCGCTTATGGCTTAACAAATTAGCTATCATTAGATTTTGAAAATGTCCCCTTTCCGAGTTTTTTATGGCAGGGAACTGGGCATACCTGCTCTTTTAGCTAAGGAGGTCTTCTCTATAGGAGAGGAACCCCGAGAAAGCCATGTGAAGGTTAGCTAACTGCATAATTCGGCTTCAATCAGAGGCTATGACCAACCTAGCAAAAACGGTTACTAAAGAAAGCCAAGCTGCCAATGAGCTCTGAGCTCCTCTACCTTCTTTCCAAGTGTCAGATAGGGTTTTATATTACCACAATCGCATAACTCCACATAGTGGCAAACTTAGATCAATATGGGAGGGGCCATTTACCATCATGTACAAAAGAGAAATGAGTATTCTATTCAGTCTTTGGCTACAGGAATTATCATAAACTGGGTACATGGCCACTTCCTATGACCCTACACCACTCCCAACATTCTTGAGGTGGGCAATGTCAGACAATCTCCTTATCAACTTATGAAAAAGAATGTTGGAGGTATGAGTGCCCCTGAATCTGCTACTATGATTGTCCCATCACCTGCCCAATCTTTGAATAATATTGTGGTTATCAACAATATGAATACCTACAGCGAAAAGACCTTGGCGGATTCTCGGTGGAATCCTAACTATTGGGAAAATATGGTTTATAACCAAAATTGGCATAATAAGGTAATAATTAATAATAGGATTGCTCCGACTTCTTGGCCAAATTTGAGGTGTTCGATACCATGTGAGTCTGACCACCTCTGAGGTGAGAAGATTTTACTTGACAATGATAGGGTGCAAATTAACAAATCATTACCATATGAGTCTGACCACCTCCAAGGTGAGAAGATTTTACTTGCTGTTGATTGGATACAATTTATCAAATTGTTACCGCATGGGTCAGTTTTGCCTCAAAAAATTTATCTTCAATCAGATAGGCTGAAAGCCTATATTTCCTAATTTGGATAACTCAGCTTTATAATACTTTAGCCCCAAATACCCATGGGCCCAGGATTTTGACTAGTTTAAATAGGAAATACTATTATTGAGAAAAGGACCTTTCTTGGTTTTGCCCCGCTTAAACAATAAATAACATAAAAAACTTTAACAAAGCATTATTTATTACTCTTATTTATAAAGTAAAATTCTCACTTTAACAAAAAAATTTGTGGCATCTGTCGGTGGATCCCACAGCCAAATCGGTTCTGTGACTGTCTTAGAGAACACAGTAATATTGTCATGGTAGACTAAAACATAGTAAAACTTCAAATCACCTAAAATCATGTCCATAGCCCGCTGGAACATAACTGGGGCGTTAAATAACCCTTGGGCATACACATGGTTTGAAACAACCCCTTTGAGGTGGTTATAGTGCATTTTTCCCGTTACGCCACCTGCAACTAAATCTTCTAATACCCTAATAACAAATTCATGGCAGAAAAATAGTTAGCCCCTCCAAGTTGATCTAAAGCGTCTTCAATTTATGAGATGGGGTAGGAATCTTTATTAGTAACGCTATTAAGCTTCTGGTAGTCAATGACCACCCATTTAGTACCACCTTTTCTCTTAACAATTAACACTGGCGATGCCATAGGCTCTTGGATGGCTCTAACATCCCCTGTATTATTATTTGGGCTACCTCATCGGAGACAACTTTCTCTGCAGTTTTTAAGCACCTAACAGGATGTGACTGAAAGGGTGTTGATTGCCCATGTACACCCAATGCACAACCCCCCACACGTAACCCAAATTGTGGTTGGTGGATGCAAAAATTCCTTAGTATTTTACAAACAAGTCCATCACCCTATCTTTCTGTTCCTCGGACAGCCCAGTCAGTTCTTCCAGAAGCACCACTGTCATTACCCTGCATGGGGATTTTACTGGTAGGCCAAGGTCCTCCTAAGAACCAAATTCATGAATACAATAAACCTCATCAATAGGGGTCAAGTTTAAATAAGCCACCACTTGGTGCCTTTGGCCTTCAAGGACTCCATCTGTAGGTTAGCTATTAATACTTATACTTCTCCATCCCCTGATATCAGTAACCCCGGTGCCACATGGAGTTTGAGCTGGGTTTGCTGGTAGGGCCCTATAATCTCTTTGTATAATCCTTCTGGGATGTCTATTTCAAGCTCCATCCCTAATACGACCTGATGCCCAAAAGGTATGCTTATAGCGCTTGCATCCCGTAGCGGAATACCATTATATCTGTAGATCTGGTTAGGGAGGGCTCTGGTCCTCTGATCATCCACCATATATCAAACACGGATCACCTCGTCACTATACGCCAGATTGATCTGACTGTAGAGGATAGGATCCTTTGAGACTCCAATGGAGGTAAAGTAGATGGGGATCTTTTGTCCCAAGATACTAATTATTTCTTCCACCATATTGACCACTACCCCAAATTGCCGCATGAATGCAGCTACAATCAACATGTCTTAGTTATTATTAGAAAGTACCACCGCGGGGGTGGAAGCCCAGACTGAGCCAAATCTCAGGGGTAACGAGCTGTAAGCTCCCTAAGATATAGTGCTCTGTGCCCCAGCGGTCCCATACACTACTCAGTGTTCCACATCAGGCTTCAGTGGAAGCTTATCCATGAGCTTGGTGGAGATTATATTGACTGGCGCACAAAATATGTATTATAGCTTATTGTGTTCTGAACAAAAATATTTACAGTAGGTACACTCTGAATAAGAAGAACCATTGTTGTTTAATGCATGGTGATCCAAGAGTTTTTTAACCAAGAAAAGTGACAATACTAGCACTGACATGGGGATGCTCCTGGGCAATCTTTTCTGCTGGAATTACAAAATTTACCCCTACTAGGGAGGCAACGTCCAGTGAGAGTCCAACTTCGCTTCTGTTGTTTTATCAAGGATTTTTCAGGCATACGGCTTTTGAACATCTTGGTGGAAGTCAGAGCCTGAAGGGTTATGGTTACTCTCTTGAATTGAGTCTGAGATATTGTGGGTAATCATTTTATATGTAAGTCGTCAAGGTTGGTACCTAGACCAATGCAATGAGACTCCTATGAATCTTCAGGGACATATAGATTTGTATCAGCGGAGGTAGAGCGTCCCATCTCTACTCTGCTCGAGCTTTTCCCTGTCCATTCAGGGCAGTTGGTACTGCATGAACATGCAGGTTGCCAGAGTAGTTATTCGCATTATGGCATTTTTGGCTGCACAAGAGACAAGCATTCATAAATGGCTTTCATCTATGTATCACGCCTGAAGGTCCTGGTCAAATGTTAAATGAAGAATTATAACTAGACAGGGGATGAGCTGATTGTGCGTAAGGAAGGCGGAAGGGACCTGCTGGAATATTGAGCGGGTGAGTATTGCTCAACGGATTATTGCTGGGTTACTGCAGTCCATTTCCCGAAGAGGATGTGGTGGCACTTGATGGGGCTTTCCAGTCCACGTCGGGATCACTGAATGTGACAAAGAGATGGTGTAAAGAGCTTTTGATTTGTAGATGCTCCTTGTCTTCTTGCAGAATGTGAGTCATAGCATTATATAGTTCTTGATATGGCTTGACTGCCGCTGTCATTGCTATGCCTACATCCTTGTTAGTTAAGATAATTTCTCCTACTAACTCATAAGCTTCCATTGTGAATTGCTCCGTGAACTCCACCAGGGACTCGTTCTTTTAAAAATGTATTGTCAGAAATTTGGCTTTGTGCTAAGCCAACTTTGCCACGCACACAAAAAGATGGAGCGCTATATCCTTCATCTCTTGATATGTTACAGCACTAATCTTAAGGTATCATGTGACCTTACCAGAACTCTTGACATCCAGAGCAGATAAAAACAGTTTAGCTTTCCACTGATACGTGCTCCTTCCATGGTGAATTTAAATTGTTTGAAAAATCTGTGCATGTTCCCATCATGACTGAAAGGTGGCAACTTCTCTATCTGTATAAAATCACCCAGCTCCATGCTTCAGACTTGGGGAATAGATGGCGTAGGCTCAGATCGGCCAAGTGGAACATACCCTTGTGGGCAAGAATAGGGTCACAAGGATGGATGCGATTCTGCCATAGTGGATCGTGAAGTGGTTGAATTTTGGAGAGGGACTGCTGTGGCCCCTAGGGGATACTCGCTGGCTGAATCATAGTATTCCTCTTTGTACTCACCTTTGACTGCACCCTTACCTCCCTCACCAGTCTGTTAAACAAAATGTTCATTGATTATCCACTCCGCTTTAACTGAATAGCTCTGACACCACCTGTCTCTCACCCCCTGGTCAAGCTCTTTAAATTCATTAAGTAATTTGTTGTAGAATCTTCTCTCTGTGTCCAATTTACACTCCATTTTTGAAGCCGTAAGAGGACATCCTCCAATGTGACCTTCATTCTTGCATTCTGCCATCCAGTGCTTCATTCTTGTCACTTTTCCTCGTCCACTTGATTGACTAGAATGGCTTGTTCCCACACCACCCCATTGGACCATCAAAGATTATGCAAGCGCACTTGCATATTGGTGTACTACACCATCTCAATGAACAGAGGAGTAATGGCTCAGCCCCAGGTGCCTGACTGGCGCTCTCCAACCGATTAATCTGACCTACAATAGGCTATATTCTGAGCTCTCCAATAAAGAGCTGGTCAAATGGTCAGCCATCCGCTGGTTACTCCACTCAGATGAAATTAACTGATTCAATTGCCACAGTCTCAGCGTTATCAGCCATCCGCCTCTCTAACAAGGTAACTTGGTCCCTAGTCTGAGCTACCTCTGTTCAATTCCTTCCGCCCATTCAGCCATTTCCACCATATAGCGCTTGGTGTTACTACCCAACGTCATGACATCCTGGATCCATTCACCCAAAAGCCCACACTAGTCTAACAATTCTCCTATTGCTTGTGGTAGCTCATGATTATAACGTGAAACTAATTTGTCCAGGCGATGGCAGATGTCCATGACATGACTGTCTACGTGCACTAGTGCCTCCTCTATCTCTGAGAAAGAGTGGTTTAGGCATGCAAGTAAGAGGCGAGTGTCATTCTGTTGTGCTTGGACAATATGCATGACATCACTGATCTTAATGCTATGTCAGACCAACACATTCAGTAGTTGATGGATCAGAAGGCTGTATGTATACAACCAGGTATTCCTCGGCTCCATGAGATATGAGCTTGTGAGACAACCCCGTTGTGGTAGCGTCAAGGTATGACATATACAATTCAATTCAGGCTTCTTGGTCACGTTGATTATAAAACAAACTCAGAGCATGTTCACCCACATCTTATTTGTAGTCACGGTAACCCCACAAGATCCATTCTAGGTTACCCCACAATTGCTGAGGGGTGACGTTCGTGGACCTGCCCTGTTGGTCTGACTCTTATGTGGCACAAGCTGCTAACTGCAGTTCCATTTGGGGCACTCATCACCTGGTTCTGTCACCATAAATATTGCCAGAGCTCTTTAGATGTCTCCATTGGTTCTCCGGAGTATTGGTTGTAAAACCCAATTTAATTCTGACATAATAAGTGGGGCTCGTCATGATGCCCTAGTTGGCGCTGTATTACAGATGACCAGTGTTCTTTGTAGTGAGCACCACTGTTAACTTTTGGCGGTATTGCTTAGATCTGCTACGCTGGTTGCACTGGTTTACCACCGCTGAACAGCAGATAGATAATATGAATATCAGTAAACCTTAGTAAATAGTATATATATGCAAAATATGGAGCTATTGCCCCATCTGATACTAGTTTATTATATTATATGTTTAGCGCAGACTACTTTGCTACTTTCTTCCTCGTTTACTATTAAAAAACCTCCTCTCCCCATTCTCTCATTCAGCTAGTAATCTTCAATTGTCTTGTCCAATTCCGATTTTTCAGCTTAATAATTTCTGTTCCATACAGTTTTAGGAGTTTTATCACATCATTGAAGCTTCAGCGTAATTCCTTTAATTTGCTGAACTATGAGTACTTCTATCTATTTGCTTGCCACCTACATAATCTTCTGCTCAATCTTGAGGCTCACCTCTTCTCAAAAAATTTAATCCACTTAATATATGTCTATCGTCCAGTCATATTAATTTCTCAACAACATTGAAATTTCAAGCCTATAATTATTTAATTAATAATTGTGCAGGTGTGAAGCATAAAAATGTTGACTGTTTACCCTGATTAATTACCATTGCTACCATCAGTTTAGCCATTAATGTGTTATTCCAGAAAAGGTCAGTGGGGAATTTTAATATGAGCTAAATCTATTTAAAAATTACTTTTGGATCTATTACAGGAAAAAATGATCAAAAAAGGAATGTTGTAAAAAGTGGCCAAAGGAAAGACGTTCATTTTTCTGAGACCTATGGAATTATTGGATATAATAATGGCTGCTTATAAGGTCATAGACCACGGTGGATTCAAGAAATGAAGGAGCAGCTTAAGCAATATTACTACTGGGAGTTGATGCAATTCAATATTCAGGAAACATTAAAATGTTGTGTGGAATGCTAAGGTGAAACCCCTTCTGAAAGAACATATGTTACCAGATCAATTGGTCTAAGTTCACATGGCATACTATATCAATTGATGTAGTCTGACCACTTCCCACTAGCAATTATAAGGCCAACTATATCATTGTGACTATCAACTACTTGACAAAGTGGGTCAAAACCAAAACTTTTTGGAGAGTAGTAGTAGTTACTATAGCTAAGTTTACCTTTGGAAGTGTTATTCACAAGCATGGCTGTCACCAGGATATCATGACTGATAACAGAATTTATTTCACCACCGATGTTATCATGAAGCTCAACCAACTGATGGGATTAAGAAGCGTTCTCTCTGCTCTCTATCATCCTTAGACTAATGGGACGGTTGAACACATAAATGGGATGCTAGTGAACATTGTCTGGAAGTTAACCTCTGTAAACCATCCCAAATGGAGCACATTCCTAAACTCAGTTGTGTTCGCCTACAACATATCCTACCACTCTGCCACTAAGATGTCGCCTTTCCAGATTCTATATGAAAGGAATATAGACCTACCATTGCTGTTTTTTTCTGATTTGTAAAACCATGTGGATAAAATTTATCAACAATATGTTTAGAAGCATAAAGATACACCAATTTAGTTGCAAGATCAAGCCTTCAATTACAGTTTTACTTTTAAAAATTCCTGACATGAGAAGGACTCAGAGAAACAATATGAGTTGGCTAAATAAAAAGTTGGTGATGAAGTACTCTTCTTTAATGCACACGGATCATGCCAATTACAGAAGTTAAATCACTTTTAAGTAGGCACCATTTGTGATTATTGAGATAATGAAGTTTACTCGTAAACCAAAGAAGTCAAGACATGCCTTTTCTATAGCTTCATTTATGCAAAATTCATTTTAGACTTTACAAAAGGATGATTAGAAAAAAATATTCTTGAAAAGGAATATACATATAAATTTAGGGGAAAAATATAATAGTTGTAAGATTAGAAATGAAAATGAACAAAAATGAAAATAATATATATAGTAATAGAATATTTTTTTATAAACTTACAATATATATAAAAAAATATACTTAATTTAATGAAAATTTTATTCCTCTACTCTGAGGGGGATATAGCTCTGTCCCCAATTCTTCCCCTCACGCGCCAGTTTGGACTATTCCAAAGGATGAGAGACAAGAAACAGGGTAATGAAGATTTATAGCCAGATGCTCCACATTCTGGTAATTGCTGATTCCCAATGAACAATTAGGAGAGGAGGAACAAAACCATTGCTTGCAATCTAATTGATACCACAATTAGGAGGAAGGCACATGATCAAAAGGAAGTCAATAAAAAAATTAGTTCGGTTTTGATAGATCTCAAGGGTTGTTAACTGAACAAAATAAACTGAGGTTTCCACCTTCTGCTGAGGGGGGATATGTAGCAATCCGCCAAAGGCATCATCTTGGGGGAAGATGCGCATGAAGTGGCTGATCAAGGCCATCTTAGGAAGATATTCGTCAGTGCTATTGCTATGCAAGGCTTCAAAAGCTGCGCAAACATCCAAGCAAAAACAAACATTGTGCACATCATGGGTATTCGCCCAAGTGTTGAGGCAAAATTGGGACAATTCCTAAGTGTTAAAAGACCAGAAAATGAACCTTCTCTGCAAAAGCATCCACATGAATAATGTCTTTGGGGTGAATGGAAGTTTTTTGGCCAGTAGGAGGCAAATTATGTTGAGATGCTGATCTATCATGGCTTGATGATGACATGATTGTGGGAACCAACTTCAAGGACAAAGCTGCACGTCAGGAGGCCAAAAAGGCGAAGTTGGAATGCCACCCTGAGCTTAAGCATATCCTAAACTACGCTGGGCACAGGCCAAATAAACCCAGGTTGGTCCTGGTAATTTGTGTAATGCTCGTCCTGGCATTACAACCAGGGAGTTAAAATGCATTAGCTACATTTAAAACAATGTCAATTCAATTCAGTTTCTCAGAAAATGGTGTTTTAAAGCCCATTTGATTTTGAAATTTCTAACTCGCGTCAGCCTTGTCTTCAATTACTAACCTGAGTCTGGTTGAGCTTTTGTTTTCCTGTAACAATATCATTAGTTATTAAGACTTGATTTGAACAGCATTTTTGATAATCATGCAGGAGAGATGGGCGTATTCAACAAAAATTAATTAAACTGGGCGAAAGCCATACTAGTCAATGACAAAATGGTGCGCCAAAGGGCAAGAAACGCCCTGGAGGGGGACCAGGAAACATGGCCGCCAAAAAAATCACTAACTGAGACACCGCCAGGGTTTGTGAAGTTTACCATGAAACACAACCATTACATGGAAATCCAGTATAACAACCCCTTTTAAAGGTAGAGCGTGGGCCCAAACTCTACCTAGGGGTTGAGTCACCAACTCTGTGGGTGAAAGTGTGCGAGGCACAGGCTTCCTCTTCCTTATGCAGTACGTGAACATGGAAACAGTCCCACACAGCTGGGTCAATTTGGGCTTTGAGACTGAAGAAGATGCAGATACCGCAGCAAAAAGTATGAATAAAAGCTGTCCTCTAAGAGGGCAAACAAATTGTGTGCACTGTTTGCACCAGATGGAACGATTCAACCACTTGTTAATCTCCTTTGACTCACTCCACACCAACCTCCCCCACAAGCAAATCAAGGAGGAGCTCAGAGCTGGACTTAGACACTATGGAGATATTAAACATCAAGAATTACAAAGATTTCAATTAATGCCGTACTTTTGCATAGGAAAGGCAATTGCCATAAATTCACCTGATCCTCAAGGTGGCCGCAGACCTCACAAGAATCCCACAAGTAGCACAGTTTCACCTCCCAGACAGGAAGATGTCAGAGCCATTCTGCATTACACTGGAATGTGCACCGCCTATCTGCAACCACTGCACCGCATTTGGGCGCAAGAAACATGCAGGCCCCATGAAGGAGGCATTTTGCCCCAGAATTCTATGATGACGCCATGGACGAAAATGACGCAGAATTAAGCAAAATGATAGATTCCAGCCACGGCATTTAATGGAGATAGGATGGTCACTACCTCATCATAGACCCAGCAACACCCAAAGCACACAAAATGCTGCAGAAGGCCCGCAAGTGGGAAATGGCTAAGGCTGCATCACTCACGGCCTCTGCCATTGACCCTGGCGAAATTCAGTAAGACATTGAGGAAATCAGCCGAGCCAATCAATCAGAACAGTCTTCCCAAACTGAGGAGGACATGGAGGAAATTAATAAAGTCACCCAATCAGAGCAGTATGCTTAAAATGAAAATTTTTCAACAATGTGACTTAATTACTAAATAACATCATTCAAGTGAACTTAGCAGAACAATTCGGCTCCACTATGGGCGAAAAAGCGGGACTCAAATATCCAAATCTGCACCCCAAAACCGCAGAAACAAATTAGAGCACCGCAACAGCCCACTGTGAGTCATGAGTGGAAGAATCTGCCACAAACCCTATAAACCACAATTTCTGTGAGAAATTGACACAAGGTATAGAATCAGACAATACCAAAGAATATACTGGCCCAATAACACGAAGCAGGGCTAGTAATAAGGTCGTTTGGTGTGGGCTGTGCAGCCCTCCCAACTGTTCCTGAGGCGCTGCGGGAACCTAAGTGACAATAAGTATGCTAAACATCGCGGGAGCCAGGGATCATGCATCCCAAGCCAAAAAGCTGGACTTCCTATGAAAACCCCCTGTAGATATCTTGGCCATCCAAGAAACCCACTGTCTACAGGGGGAAGAGAGATCCTGGTCAGCCAGGGTCTCACCATCTCTATTGGTATGGATGACACACTGTGGGGTGGTTGTCAGAAATAACAAAAAACTAAAAATTACAAACTCCTCCTCATATTTGCATGGTCGCGTCCTGGTTGCAACACTCAAAAACCAAGAGGACATTATTTTGATAGCAAGCATATATGCACTGTTCACCGCAGCTGAGAGAAAACAATTCCTTGAAACAATCCTAACACTCACAATCCCACCAGACACAATCCTACTGGGTGACTTCAACTGCTGGGACAACCCCAACGCAGACCAATGGCCTAACCCCAGGGGGATACCCACCAGGGCATATAGAGTTCTGTGCAATGAAGGCATCCCTAGGCCTCCATGATACCCTCCCCCCGGGTCACTACTCCTTCCCAACATGACCTGCCCCAACATATGTGAGGGAGTGCAAATCTCAATGAGCTGAATCGACTACATCCTTGCACTGAAAACCCACTGCTCCAGCTTCTCCCACTTCATAAAAAAAATAAATTTCTCTGGCCACTGACTCATTTCGCTGCAGCTCTCACCAACCTAAACTCCAACACAGGCTTCAATCTTAAGGAAGCTACACCTGGCAAACATAAAATTGTCCAAAATATCTGACTGGGTTGAACACAAGGCCACGAACTAAGAATTTACAACCCCATTCAAATCAGATCCCATCTAAAACTTGGGCAAATTTAAAAACTGAACTAATAAACAAAACTCGTCACATCACCTCACGTAAGTACACCGCCAACACAGCCACAATCAGGCGCACCTTAGAAGAACTGGACCACCTCGAGCTTAACACCCCAAATTCTGGCTACAGCCCCTTGGGATCACAAATGGGCTGAAATATCAGCCCATCTAAAAAGCCTTCATTTTTGAACACCAGCACAGAGTCAAAGTATCAAGAAAACGTAAGTTCATAAATGAAGGCGAAACCTGCTTGATGTACTTCTTAAGCCAATTCCACTCTCATGGCAACCAGCCTGCATGCATACAGGTCCACAAAGTTGACGGCACCATGGCAAATGAATAACGAAGGTCAAAATGGAGGTTTACCACTATCACACTGAACTATATTGCGACACCCCAATGGACCCACAAACAATTAAAGATTTCATACACACCGCCAGAATACAAAGCACACCACCATACTATAGCCTCCTTAACATAATCACACAGGAGGAGCTCTGGGACACAGTCCGCGGTGCACCACTTAGGAAATGCCATGGCCTGATGGGATACCCTAAAAATTCTACAACAAATATTTAAAACAAATCGCCCCCCTCCTCTTAGCATCAATGAACCAGTGCCTGCTGGAGACACGCCTCCTTCCTGGAGGACAAGACTCATATGTCATAATTCTATTCAAAAATGGTGATAAATTGGACCTGGCCAACTGGCGCCAAATTGCACTCTCTAACACTGATACAAAACTACTCACAAAAAATTTAGCAACCAGATTAGACACAATAGTCATTAATATCCTGTCACTCAATCAGCTTTAGTTCATACCAGGGCGTTATATCTGGACCAATATATACTCCATTGACAACATATGCCAGTATAAAGCAATGGGAGCCCTGGTATTCCTAGACCAGGAGAAGGAATATGACCGCATTAGATGGCCGTACCTGAAGGAATGCCTGAGCGCCTTTAAACTCCCACCCAGAGTTATAAACTGGGCGATGCTACTAACAGAATCAGCATCCATGGCTGTATGCGGCCATGGCTTTCTAACTAACATGATCACACCACGCAGAGGGCTCAAACAATGGGACCCCCTCATCCCACTGCTGTATAACTTCAGCTTTGATTCACTCCTTTTCATTGCTGACTCACACCTCACGGGTATAACCGCACAAGGCCAATCACCAGCCAACATAAAAGCCTTTGCAGATGACCGCGTAAATGGTATAGCTAACAATAATGATGCCCTCCAACTGAAACGCACATTAGAGGAATATTCTATTGTGACCAACGCGTCGCTCAACAAAAGGAAAACGGAAATAATCCTCTTAGGCAATTACACTAACAACTGGGCTACAACATCCAAACCTCACAGCCCCCCACAAAAGAACAATCCCCTCATCCTTCCCTTCGCTTACCTCCTTCAACCAACCCTGTCCGCCACCTTGGGGTATGGCTGGAGACAGGGGGGTATGACAATGAGACAATGGTGAACATCCTACTACAGCAGATGTCCAACCACGTCGCCTCCCTTAATGGAAGATCCCCCAGGACTAACAGGGCGACTAACAGTAGCCAACTCACTCAACTCTTATGCTGTGGTTCTCTGCACACACAATATCATTATCACCTACTTTCATGTCCTCAATCCGCGCACTTATCCAGGGATGGCTTTGGCCTGGGACCCAGCCACCTGTGCGGGTGGAAACACTCTTTGGCCCATGCTCCATAGGGAGGCATGGGCCTAATAGACTTTGAGGTCCACGCCAACCGTATACTGAGCACCTGGATAAAGGAAGTCAAAGCCCTAGACCTCCCGTAACAACACTGGCCCAGAGCAGCGAGCGCCAACTTTGCACAGGCGCTAAAACCATCAAACCTACACAACACGTCTATCCTGCTCAGATAACTTGCAAACCACCCCAAAGCAGCAGGTCCTCATGGAAATCCCACACACTTCAAACGCCTCCTCCGGGCCATTTGGCACATGGGGTGGTCCGTCACACTCACAGGCACTAATTAGGGAAGGATCAGGACCAGAACTCACTTCACACTAAGGAACCCAAAGGACAACCCCCAAAGGACACACATGATGTGGCCCCAGTCATAGCAAGAATTGACTACCAGGATGCTCTAGACATCCCATACAATCTCACAATGCAGAAGGCAATATGGAGGCTGACACATTATTCGATCCTCCAACTAAGGGTAAGAGATAATACCTGTCGCTGCCTTAGAAGAACCTACAGAACAGCAGATCGCTCCAACTCTCTCCTCGAAGAGTGCACAGTGTGTGGAGGGGATGGCACCCTACACCACCGCCTTAAAGCATGCCCCCCATCAGGAGCCATATGGAGGGAAGTTGCGCGCCTGCTAAGGATCCAAAATAACCAGGTATTATCAATCTCCATGAGCCTCCTCACGCTCCAACTTGAATCCCCAATACGACCTACCATCCACTCCCTAATAGTAACCATGGCAATGTGGAAAATCCACATCATAGCTTTGGATGCTTTCAAGAGTACCATACCAACCATCCGTGAGATAATCAATAGATTCCACGTTCACCTACTGGAACACTTCCAATCCTGGCTATAAGGATACAAGAAGCTGAGGCAGCAAAGGCTCGTAGAATCATGGTTCTCATTATGGTTTCTACACTCAGACCCCTTCCTCCACATCTGCTTTATAACAGGGGGAAACCCCCTCAGAGTAGCGCCTCTTTACCCCCCACACCTGGTGATACCGGCTGGCAACAGGGGTAGCTCGTCTACTCTGGGGTTCCTAATTTTGTTACACTTCGCTTTCCCCTATCCCCTTATGTATTTCGGTATTGCTCATCCCCTGGTCAGCTTACCTTGGTCAGATAAAAAAACTTCAGTCCGAAAAAAATTGAGCTATAGTACCCTGTCCAATGGAAGCGTGTGCTTATTGATGTACTAGGGCTTACCACCACTTCCACCAATCAATGATTTCCTAAATTGCTTGAGTAAAATTCCTTAAGACCAATCTTACTCGTTGGTTAACTTTTCTACTAATAAATGCCCCGCTAAGCTAACGTTTTTTAATATGGTTCTTTCAGGCATACCTGTGCGTGGACCTCCTTGAGGAGGTCTTTAATGACGTTGGCCATTTTATCATAACAAAAATATATATGATATCTGGTGCACCGCAGTGCCGCCCTGATCTCCTCCAGTCCAAGGCACGCAAGCTCTACCGCACTGATTTCCACTTGGTTGTGGACTCCTCTTGGGGGTCCTACCAACT
Organism: Massospora cicadina; assembly: GCA_022478985.1. Taxonomy (NCBI): domain Eukaryota; kingdom Fungi; phylum Entomophthoromycota; class Entomophthoromycetes; order Entomophthorales; family Entomophthoraceae; genus Massospora; species Massospora cicadina. The sequence goes on along the minus strand of JAKSZP010010595.1, from coordinate 134,332 downwards.
ATTGTTATTTATTTGCTTCCAAATACTCTATACAGCGTTATACACCCTTGTCTTGGGTTCCTTTGCTCCGCCAATCTTAGAGGTGCATGTTAATCCTAATGCAAATGACTAGTTCCCTAACGGTGTGGCTGTGCATCTCGCACCACTTTGCTGGGAACATGAGAGTTACAATACCCTCCTTACATGATCATATTCGCCCTCATTTGTTTTGAGAGTTTGACATTAACATGGGAAATTTTGAGGATCCCAAAGTTGCCAATTATGTTTGAGGTATTGGATAATTATTAAGGACGTAGAAAACTCTTCCAGAAGGTCTCTATCCCAAAAGGGATGACAGTAAAAACTCTACATCCATGGATTAAAGATGCAACTGAAAGCGTCCAGTTGAAGATTAACTTAGGAGAGTGAATTAAGCTCATAACCCAAAGGTCCATGAATGGTCTATACAGCAGAACAACTTTCTCAGGAATAGTATCTGGCCAAGTAGACGTAACAATTGTCAGCATTAGGATAAACTGACTTGTTTCTGACTCTCAAAAAGAGCCCAGAAACGGTCACATATGCATTATTGTATCCATTCTGTTGAAATTTGGCATTGTTTGGGATCAAGAATTGTGACAAAAAAGTGATATTCTGAGGATAAACTATAAGCAAACACCGAAAATAGATCATGAAACTTAGGGTTTATTTTCTAGTCAATTGAGTAAAATGTTAGATTTTGATGGTTGACTCAAAAATGAACTCTTTAAAAAAATATCAATGATATCAAGACTACTGCAAGTCAATAGCTTTTCTTTCTCATTGCAATAATTTATTGCAACCGATTCAATTCAAGGCTGGTAAGTTTGATAATCTATACAAGTAGATAAGTGTGCACCCAATTTTTGGTAAGGGTTGGGCAAGCATTGTAAAGGGCACAGGGTCAGTTTTTGCATTGTACAAAGTTAGGAGTTGCCCAGGTTACAACGGTGGCAAAGAAAAAAGTAAGTAAACGACGGTGAGTATCTTTCCAGAGTTTTAGCTTGACAAGAAAAATGCAACCAATACATCAAAACTTACATTCACATACCCTCTCAACAGTGGAGCATTGCTTGTAGCTTTTTTTGAATACTAGCTTATTAGTGCCTTAAGAAACTCTGTGGTGATGAGCACAAACACTTTCCTTAAATAGTGTATGTCACACCCCATTCTACCCTCTGGGGCTGGTTAGAACTTGGTTGAAACTGCGCAAGCAGTGGACGAAGCTGCATGGGTGCATGTGGTGGTTGATCTCCTGGATGTTCAACAGGTGGTTGAAACAAAGTGCACGCGTTGGATCAAATCTAACCAAATTTTTGTCACTTTTAACTTTCTCTCCACAATGGTGAGACGTTCAGTACTAGAACGCTATCTCTTAGATGGACTAAAAAGTTTGGAATCACACTCTTTTGAAATGCAGTGCTTTGCACTTATGCCAGAACTTAGCATGGGCAAAGAAATTGCAGTGATCACCCCATCCGCAGTCATTCAGAAGACTTCATTCAAATTCCACACACTGCAGTTCTCAATATTTATGGGCAGGACTCCCACCCATTCCACAAAATTTATTAATGAGCCCCCTATCTGAACCTATTGTCACTCTTTTGTCCATAAAGTACACAACTGCCCTTCCAGAGAGGCATCACTCAGCAAGAAATTCTCCCAGATGCAATGGGAAGCGCTGACTCCCATAATGATCCCGCCATTGACACTGATGCCACCTTTCCATGGGGTTCACAGAAGTGTTATATTCAGGTTAAACCTGAGCCCCCACAAGAGCGCAAAAAGGCTAAACTGGCTCGTAGAGCAGCGGCCAAGGTAGCAGCTTTAGCAGCATCCATGATAACGCCTGCCCAGACCAAAGCTTACATTGAGTCATTTGCAGCTGAAGTGGCTTGAGAATTCGCTCACCAATCAAATTGTGCCCACCAACCTGCGGACCAGGTGTTTGAGTCAGATTCACCCGCTCAAAGTTACTATGTACCAATCAAAACTGATTCTCCCAACCCAACCATCCTCAAGTTTTTGTTGAACTATGATGGGCACCTCAGGAGCACTCAATAAAAAAAGTGACCTAAATCAAAAAACACTAAATCTGAAACTAAACCCAAAGAGAAGGAAACCCTTAAGGACACTTACTTGGTGTCACAAGGCACACGTTCAGAAGTCAAATAAGCTGCTGAAAAAGCAGCACAGGATGGGCAAGGGGTCCCTTCCCATTGCACTTAAGGTGCGATGGGGGCCTCCTTCAAAATAGGGATGTTGAACATTATTGGACTAAAAGCCTTGCCATCCCAGGCTAAAAAACAGAGTTTTTATAAAATAATTTACCTGTGGGCATCCTGGTAAGACGGGAATCCCACCGTCCACACTTTGCCAAGAACACATGGGCAACCATGCTCCTTCCCTCCCTTTCATTTTTTTTCACTGCACTATGGGGTGCTTATACATGCATCCCATAGTTTTGAATTTATATCTTGAAATTCATATCTCAATGGTAATGTGCGGGTCATGTCCTTTTCATGGGACAATGAAGTGCATGCTATAGTTAATGTTTACGCTCTGATTTGTGTATGGGCTAACCAGTATTTCCTATTGGCCATAACTTCCCTCCCACTTCCACCTAATCCCTTTGTGGTGGGTGACCTGAAATGCTGGGCCAACCCTGCCACTGACTGCTTGCCTTCAACGCCTACCCCTTCAGGGGAACATCAAATTCTGCATGCTAAAAGCCACATTGGGGCTTTTTAATACCCTCCCCAGGCATGCGCCGTTGCTACCCAAGATGTCCCGCCTTCATATGCACAACAATGGCTGAGATCTATGTCCTGCATTAGCCTCATTTTTGCTCCGTTGAACTTTTGCCTCAAGATTGAGAACTTTACAACAACTAAATTTTATTTCTCTGACCTCAGGATGGTGTTAGTGTCCTACATTTAGTTAAGCCCAGTGGAACAAGCGCCAAAATGGTGTAAAATTTGACTGTTTAAAATCACTTCACTCATGTTTTAATCATAAGTGAACACCAAAACTTTACACCAGAGTTTTACACACCGTTCAGTGCTGATCCACTTTCTATCTGGTTAGCCTTCAAAGCAAACATCATACTTAAGACATCCACTTCTCATTGCGACACTCTTGGGCTGCTTCAGCAGCCATTAAGCGCATGCTAGTGGAAGTGGACCACCTGGAGCCTAATGCCCTGCAGCAGGGTACAGCCCAGCTTTGTGACTTAATTGGACAGAATTGTCTGCTCATCTCAAATGCACTGGTAAGTCAACACAAACATCGCGTTTGTGTTCAGTTCAAGGAAAAAATATAACGATGGGTGAGACATGCTCCGCCTTCTTTTTCTGTAAATTCTTCACACCACGACTGAGCTTGGCCTGCACACAGGTGAGTCTGCTGTACAAATCCGTTTCAGACACTCTACCTGAAGAGGCAGACGAAGTTTATAGATTTTACTTCAAGTTGTAAAATCTGAACCTGTCAAACCTGCCACAATTGATGAGTTTCTTAATGTTGCACCTATCTGCACCATTTCCTGATATTCAAGTTAATAAATTTAATAACTTGTGATGAAAACTGGTATGCTATATGTGGTGAACCTCACAGGAAGTGCCAAGGTCCAGATGGGATTCCATATGAGCTCTTCAAAAAAAGTATTTTGATTATTTCTCCTCGCTAAGGCTTACCTCAATGAACAATGTCTTTTAGAAACGCCTCCTTCCTACAGGCCAAATGGCCTATATGATAACGCTGTAAAAAAAAGGGGGTAATCTGGAATTGGTGAACTAGCTCCCCATACTACTTACTAATACATATACTAAGTTATTCACTAAGTTTATGGCCAACCGCCTAGGGGAAGTTAGTTATACAGTAATCTCCTCTAGACAGTTTAGTTTTTCCCCAAGAGGTCAATATTGGAAACATATACACCGTACCCAATATTTGCCAATCCACAGCTACTGGTGGCTTGTGTTCTTAGACTAACAAAATGCTTATGATAGGGTCAACTGGGATTACCTCAAAGCCTACTTCCACAAAACACCTCCCCTCACCTGATCATAAATTGAGTGATGTTGCTCATGAAGTCTGCCACTTTGGCTGTGCATGGCCTTGTTTTCCTCACTTAAGGGGTTCACCCTCAAAGGAGTCTCCTCCAAGGGAACCATTTATGTCCACTCTATTAAAACTTCAGCTTTGAACCACTTTTACGCAGTGTGAATGTCCGCCTTTCTGGTGTCCATATGCAAGGCCAAGCATCTGTAAGGATGCTGGCACTCGCTGATGATTGTGTGGTTGGGGTGTCTACAACCATTATGCATGAGCGCTGGAGGCAACTATCCAGGATTACTCCAGGGTCAGTCACGCCGTGCTTAATGCCTTCAAACTGAAATAATTCTCCTCAGCTGGTACTAAGCCTGCTGGTCACCAGCGCCCCATAGTCAGCCTGCTTCGGCAGCTAGCTCTCTGGTTTGCTTGCCCCAGCGACCCTATACCGCCCCGCTTGTACTCCCTTTTGTGCCAAGACCCACTGCTGGTCTTGTGCGCCATTTGGGAATGTGGCTGTAGGCGGGAGGGTTCGCCTTGTAGGTAATGGAGCAACACATTCTAGAAAATCTCACAAAGTGCATTGCCTCCCTCAGAGCACACCATACTACCCTCACATGCCGAAATGTGCTTGATAATTCTAAGCTCATGTGAAAGTCTGGTTTATGGCTATGCCATCGCCTTTTCACCCTCTTTCTTTACCTCTTTATATGCCCTCTTACAAGGGTGGTTTTGGTTAAGCCACCCTCCCCAGTGCGCCTGGATGTCATGTTTGGCCCTCACCATAGTTGTGGTATGGGTCTGCTCAACATTGAGTCCCATGCCGCCAAAATTCTTTGCACCTGGACACTGCAATTACCAACACCACAATATCAGATTAGCATTGGTCATGCGAGGCCTGCTACAATTTTGCCTGCGCCCTTTGCCTCCTCAATCCTAACCTCCACCATTTTCTACTTAACTATTTGGCCTCTCATCCCTCTTCTGTGGGCCTGCATAGGACGTCGACTTACTTCAAATGAATTCTCATCTCTATGTGGAGCGCTGAGTGGAGAATCAGCATCCGTGGATACACCTCCCAGGGGGGTCTCCCTACTCACCGTTTCAAGCAAGAAGTCCATGAGCAAGTCATCTTAAACAACCTGGTACCCCAATGTACCTCCATCATTGCCCGAGTGGACTACCCTGACTGGCTGGACATCTCATACTGTCTGGAGGCCCAAAGGACATATGGCTGCACTCACGTCATCCTCTGTTACAACCCCAAATTTGCACCCATGTGTAGAGATGCCTGAGAAAATTGTACTGTATGGCTGAGCGGTTTAATGCCTCTCAGTCTTCATGCAATGTGTGTGGTCAAAATATGTCATTAGTTCATCACTTGGAATATTGCCCGCCATCACAGGCAGTCTAGCGGGATGTTATGCGCCTCTTTTTCCAGGAGCGAGGACAGACTTTCAGCCTGTCTAAGAACATTTTCGCTTTTTCCATGACCTCCCCTATCAACCCTTCACTCAGCTCCTTATTTGTTGCAATAATTTATGGAAGATCCACACTATTGTCCTTTGCGCTCTTTCTGGCACTACACCAACACCAACATGAAACTGTACGTCGCTTCCACTCTCACCTTATGAATCACTTCCAGAATTGGTCATTTGGCCACCTGCCATCCCGCCTACACTGGTTGGTGTCATCCTGGTTCCCCATAGTTTTCTCTCATTAAACAATTTCCTTCATTCATGTTTGTTTTGGCACATGGCTCACCTAACACTCTCCCTCTTCCTTCCCCTGGGAAGTAATTCTGGCAACAGGAGGTAGCTTTGGCTCCTCTGGTACCCTTATGGTTTCTTGGTGTACTGTTGTTGTATTTTTTGTAAGTGTCAGCCCAGTGGTCAGCCTTCCCCAAATTAAACTTAAAATGAAAAAAATTCAAGAAAAACATATATGTAATTTGATTAATCCTATTAATGACAACTTTTGATCCTTCCCATATGTCTGCATAATCCGTTATATTAGAATCACCTCAAACCGCCTTAAGTGAACCTAAACATTCCAATTATTATAACTAATAGTAACTATGATATAATCATATTATGACAAATGATGGGATCCACTTGGGTGAAACAAAGGTGTTTCACGGCATGTACTTAAATGCACTTACAAGTTTAATGCAATTAAGCTCAATGTAAAATGCATTTTTGAATGTTGATCATCGTAATTGCATTATATTACATTCACTTGGACAGACTAATTTAGGGAGTACCTAGTGCTATCAAGAGGCCTGCTGACATCCCAATTAAGGGTGCATCAAATGAATTTATATCGTCCTTTCCCCCTTATTTTTGTATTGCGTCATCTATATGATGAAACGTTATCATACTAATTTTACAGCAAATATACGCCACTGAGGTGCTAATATTATTCCTATAGTCCCAATTATGAGAGCAGAGAGCTCTTAATTGGTCTGAGAGGATTGTAACTAAGTTAATTTAAGGGCTAAATTAACTTGGGTAACTATCTAACCACTGCCATAATCTGTAGATAATTGGTATGATTTTAATGAACTCACCTTGTAGATGAGTATGTCTAGGAGATGCCCTAGAGATATAAAATACCGTCGTCTATCCTACTAATAAAACATCATCTTATACCAGTTCAGACCATCCAGTTTTATCTTTATTTTTTGAGTATTCGTTTAGTCTAATCTTCATATCAGTATTGTAGACAAGAGCTAAGGGAGCTTGTCATTTTACTTGCATCAAGAGTTCAAATTATAGAGAGAATTTACATAAAAGAGACCAGATGAGTCATTTATTGTTGCTTAGGCCTTGTTAGCTTCTGAACAGTTAGGAAATACCATAATACACTTGGAAAAATTGAGGATAAATAGACCAAAAACTCTTCATGACTATATAATCAGGAATTATTCAATAAGCGAGTATATACTCAGACTTAAAAAGCTCACAAAAGCCTTAATTCAGCTAAAAAGCTCTGTTTAAACTAAAGCATTGGCTCAGAAAAATTAAAAGCTAGAGTTTATGATAATGGAATGTAGAACTCACTTACTTATGTCGTAGGGTATTTGGTCTGGCACTATAATAACCATATTCTTGGAAGGACTAGAAAGATAGAGCACATTTGGAAAGGGCCCTTTAAATCATAAAGAAGACATCCACAGATGCCTAGACTCTGAAGGATCCCACTAAGGGTTGAAAATCAACCACGTGCATGATAGGTTCCTTAAAATGTACTATCTGCATCATTTCTTTTGGCTCCAAGCTCTCATTAGCTTATCAGACCCCTCACTAACCTTTGATACGTAATGTTTGGTCAAATGGGGGAAATGGTGCAATTGGTTGACCAATAATCAGTTTATGCAAATAATTAATTAAAGATTATTTTTAACCAATATTATGTATCAGGTTCAATCCAATATTTTAGTTTTTCAGCGCTGGCACCTGACCTTTATAAGGAGTTGCAAAAGTGGTATTGATTTAATTTTGTTGCTTTGGCCTTGGCGCTTTGAGCTATAAATTTATATTATATAAATCAAATTATTAAAACCTATCGGTGCAATTTTGAAACTATTAAGTTCAATTATGATATCCTCTTGTATCCCACGCCCTGGCAAACATATTTGCATAAGAATCTATACTTTATAATGGCCATTTGCGATCATCTCAATTGCATCCAGTTGATTGAAAATATAAAGTAAATACCCCAAGCTTTTTGAATTTCTACCCTGATCCAGATAATTACTCCTCTAGTATACCACTTTTGTGTGTGGCTTAGTACGCATAAAGTGTACCAACAAGAAATTAGGGAAGGGACATATCTCAACGGGTTCCATTAACATGTGTTCTTTATTTTACGTTGTTGGAAAAAACCTCAGCAAAGAAGACAACTGTCAGTATTTCATAGCCTTTGTCAGTATTTTATATTACAGTGTGCTTATTTTTAAATTTTAAATTTATATCTCACTTAACAAAAAAGGTTTAACATTGCAACTTTTCCAAGGCCACTGTCCTCTAACAGTACTGTGTAGTTTTAGTTAAATGACCTGTGTCACTAAAATTGGATACCCTAAAGCTTAAATTACCAGGGTACTCTCCCATAAATGGGGACAACTGAGAAACGTGGAACAAGGTGTGATGCTTCCAGTGAGTTAGAAGAGTCAATTTAAAGACCCCGTTGCCAGATACGCCCCACCACATGAGGACTTGAGCGCTTGCTTGCAAACTTCTGGGAGCACAACTTCATATTCAGGTGCTGAGTATCCAAAATTATGGAGAAACCCAGTTCAATTTTATGGGCAGGGAGATGTTTCCAGTCTTCAGACTAGCTTCTTGTCGCTGATGGTTTTAGTCAGTTGCTCCTGAAACAGAAATTGTGCTCTCCAGATTTTATGCGCATGGCCCTCTGAAGCAGGGACTTCCAGGAAAAAGCATGGACTGATAGGAAAATGAGATATTATACCTCAGCTCAGCTTTGTACAAAGAAATCATTTAACGTTTTAGTGCCATTAATTTAAGCATTTTGGGCAATTAGATCATCTGCCAGATAATCTATGAATCCAAAGCATAACATTAAACTTTTTTTAACAATGTAGTTTACCCACTTCATTTGGCCATCAGACTGAGGGTGATATGTGGGGGAGCAGCATGGATTAATCTTCAAGATAGACTTGAGTTTGGTCCAAAAAATGTTCTGTAAACTGTAGCCCTCAGTTGCTCACAACTTCTCGAGGAAACCCAAACATTAAGAACACATGTCACACAAAGAGCTAGGATATCTCCTTAGAGGTGATGGATGATAACAAGGGATAAAGACCGAAAATTTGTTTAAGAAGTTATGACCATCATAATCACATTAACCATTTAAAGCTTGTAAGCTTGACAATGAAGTTTACTGATATTGAAGTCCACAGGCCCTCAGCCTGCTGCAGGGGATGAAGAAGACCATTTTTACAAAATTTATCTGGCTTCGCCCATTTGCACATCACACAAATAGTGATCCATGCCAGGACTATCATTGGGAGATACCTGGTCAGTTAAACATCACCTTACCAATGTCAGAAAATCAACTAGACTTGGGTTGGGACCATCTAGTACTAAAAAAAAAGAAAATCAACTAGACTGATTCCACCAGATAATATCAGAATTAGGAGTGTCAGTCAGTTGGGCATGATTTCCAGCTAGATGCCTAGTTAATATTATTTTAGTTTTTATTATAATAATGATTTAGGTCTGTGGAATCATATTTTGAGGCTTACTTCCAAATTATGGGTGATTGTTGGATTTTCTGGTGGAAAGCTGACGTATTAGATATCAATTGTTTGATTATGATTTCTTTGTCCCAAATTAGAGTACCAGCAACGTATGTCAAGGATGCTCAAAAATATTTATAATAATAGTAATTTATATGTGACTGACTGGAGACTCATGCTGAGGATGAGTCAGCCTAATATTCAGTGATTGGGACAAATGGAATGGGAGGGAATCATTACCTTGGATGACTGCAATTGGTTAGATTTCTGTCTTGGATGGCTGAGGGGTTTTCATAGGCACTGTTGCCTATAGTATAAAGATTTGTCCTTCCAACCAAACAAAGATCTCTCCATCGCCCACTTTCTATTTAATTGAAGTAGTAAGAGCCACTAAAGTAAATAAGGGTGGGACTGTAGATCCCAAAGTAGGCGACGGGTGAATTTCTGGATTGGCTGATGATGCCAGCTCCCATACCTCAGCCCTACAAGTAACTGACAGGAACCTTTCCAACTGGCCATCAGAAATGATGTGCTGCTGCTTTCAGCCATGAGGATGGTGCACCACGGGGGTGCAATGGCTACCCAGGATGGGGGATAGACTCGCCAGGGTGCACCAAAGAGGGACCATGGGGCTAAGACAAAATCTTTATTCTGCTGTGTTGGTGGGTTGGAGTGGAATTGTAGGGGGTTGGTATGCCTATGAAGGCGAAACAGAAAGGGTCAGCCAGTCACCATAATGGTTGCCCTGGCACACTAGCAGAGCTCATTGTTTGGAAAAAGCGATTTTCTGACAACCAAGCAAGGTTTTTATTGCATGGGTTGCCTATCGCTGGGGGTCAAGATGGTTATGAAATTACTTCATGGAATTGAGGGGGAAACCCACAGTCTTACTTGAACTGAATTTTTAACCTCTAACAATGAATAAAGGGTCCACTTATACGCTAAAAACACCAGCTGGTCAAACAGCTTTAGCACTTCCAAGAAGATGTCTGGTCTGCTGATACTGAGAGATTAAAGGAACATCCTAGACCCAGTCCGCCACCAAAATTGTGGGAGGAGCAATAGCAAAGATCTGGGCCATAAGGATGAACATAGTTAGCTTTTGATAATTATTCTCTGTTGGAGTCAAAGTTGAAGTTTGACTCAACAAATTAAGGATGATAAAAGGCACCCTTAACACTATTGTATTTGAAATTAAAGCTGCAGAGGTCATAATACGTCTGGGACTGGTAATGCACTTTTTTGCAGTTAAGAAATACATAGGGGCCTGATGATCCATCTGCACAATCACTTCATGCTGAACACCCTGAAGAAGGTATCACCAGAGGGTAAGTGATCATGCCACGGCGGCCATCTTCTTATTATAAATGGCCCAAGAGAAGTTCGGATAAAGCGAACTTGTGAAAAAAATAAGTGACTGCATGTTTCAACCCTGCGTACACTTGAAGAAGCAAATCCTCACAGCAGCAAACAAGGCGTCACATGCTATAATAAAAGGTTTGGTGGTGTTAGCATGATTGAGAATTAACGCACAAGAAACACCGCTTTGATGGCGTCAAACGCTCGTTAGTAAATTTCCATCAATCAAAACAGTACATTTCTTTCAAAAGATGTAGCTGTGCGGCCAGCTGCAAGAAGACAGAGGAAAATTTCTTCAAATATTGATTTTACCCAATAAGGCCCGCAACTTCTTCTGGGTGTTAGGAATAGGCCAATTGAGGATAACTTTGAGATTTCTGGAGGGATTATGTAACCATCCTTCAGGATTAGGTTACCTAGGAATGTAACCCCTTACCTGGAAAACTAGCACTTGGAGGGCTATAGATAAAGATCCGCCTTGTGCAACACAGCCATCACTGCCTTCAAGTCTTTCTCATGCTGCTTGGGAGAAGTGGAATGCCAAGAGTATCATTGATATATGCCACACACAGGTGAACCAAAGGTCGCTGAGAGTGTTATCAATCATATACTAGAACGTGACCAGAGCGCTCTTCAAGCAAAAGGCATAATGCGGAACTGGAATATTCCCCTTCTGGTACTAATCTCTATAAGCCACTCTGGGCCTTCCACCACCCAAATTTGGTTAACACATTCACAAGATTTCCTAAAACATCGTGGATTTTACATTCACATGGCTAATTATCTTCTTGAGGGGGAGGGGATAGGAAACATGAATGGTAGTAGTTAGATGTCCTAAACCATGCAGGGATTCATCGTTCCGTCAGACTTCTTTGTATAAATTAAGGGGTATTTTGGGTAAGATTTTCAGGTTACTTACCCTTTCTTAAGCATATCCTCTAACCACATATCCAGCTAATTGTCCACTTGTTTCATGTAGGGCTACACAGGATAGTTTTTGTTAAGCACATCCACAAACAAGCGGAAGACCAGGTCATATTTGGAATGGGGGTAGAAGGCGGTTAGCTTTTTCCAGTTAAAAATATCCTGATATGCCATCAAGGTTGGGGTAAAATCAGGCGGAATTCTGTGAGAGAAGGAATTGATGTAATGGAACCAACCCTCATTATGACACAAAACTATCTACCAGGCCTCCCTTTTATCGATGAAGCCTCTTCATAGGGAGTTTAACTCTTTAATGTATAGCTACCAGGGAATGCCAAGTTGTTATCCTCGTTTACTTGAGTTGCGCTATCTCAATGTATTATAAATCATCCTTAATACCATTTATTAATGTTTTGAATGAATATTGAGCCCCAATATGCAGGTGATTGATACCAATAGTTAATTCAAAGATATTTGATTACTGTCGACTTGTGCCAAGAATATTAAATTTTTATCTAGTATTGTTTAAGAAACTTTAACACTAGTATCGTCAATCAAAGCCAACAGTTTCCGCTAAGATAAGCATCTATCGCCTAGTAAAACCCTTATCTCCTTCCTTCTACTACCCTACTCCTGCCTATTATCAATCCTCTATCTTATCCCACTTTTATCCTTGAGATACTATAGTACCTCTAGGCTTTATCCAAATAAAGACTGTTTTTCTCATAATTTTAAGCCTAGTTGTAGCTTTCCTCATCCCTCCGGGCCTACTAACTCAATGTGATTTTGGGGCCTTCACTCAACTTAGGGCCAGTTAGGAGTTTATCCTTTGCCTCCTGATATTATTAATAAGGATAAACTCCCCCATAATTTGGTATTTGCAAAGGAAAAATATATTTGAGTTCATTTGATTTAACCTGTTGCTGACATCACCATCACACATCCAGGATTACTGGGATTAACAGATCATGCACCACGCCAACTTATCATAAATACAAACTGGTGCACTATATATAGTATCAGATGATGTATCTTTACAAAGTCGTTGGAGCGGCAATGGACCTGACACTGACTCACCCACTTCAATATATAAATCCAGTCCTGCATGAGTTTTAAACTTATATAGTCACCGCCACTTTTGTATCACAAGAGCCTTATTTACATTTTTGTTACCCAGCCAAAAATTAAAAAGTAACAAATACAGGAAAATCTTTAATGGTAGCACAGGACACTACTGGCTAAAAGTAATGATCATCTAGCCATCAAGGGAATTAGAGTCTGGAGGGGAAATGAAAAATGCCATAAGAAGAGCCTTCACATAATCTCTTGTTGGATTGCTATCAACACTGTCACTATGGGATTGACAGACGCCAGGTTTTTATATGGGAAGCATCTCACCAACTGGCACCAGTGAAGTGGACGGAATGAAACCAGATGGTGAGAGGAAGGAGCATTCCTAGGAACTAAGACACACACCCCTGGCACCTGGCCATAACAGCCACGCTGAGTGAAGAACATGGTGGATGCTTCCTTGTTACTCAGGATTTTACTCAAAACTGCTTTAGTAGGAAATACTTTCAGTACACCTCCTAACTCACCTGTAACAACCCAAAATATGAGTTGATAGAAATGGGCACCGAAACCACACTACAATGACCCCAACTGACTTTCCTAAGCGGAATGGTTTGCAGAGATAGGATCCATAGCGGCACATATTACTTCAATGTAAACACCCACGATGTCCCTAACCCGGGAGTCTGACCCTAGAAAGAATCAATGAATGAGGGCAGATCAGATGTTTCCATGGTTAAAGTGAAAAATTATCGGAGGCGAGCTGATCTCAAAACTGGCACCAAAAAAATCAATGACAGTAAAGTAGTCAAGGGGTGGAAACTTCCAATTGGTTGGCTGAGCACAAACTCTAATGCTTTAAAGGTGGACATCCCCATCAACAGCGTCCCAGATAGCTACACTCCTCTGAGCATTTTTAAGAGAGGAGGAAGCCTTCATATTGACCAAAAAATGATCCTTTAACTCCACCAGAGCGTCTAAGACCTGGCTTACCGCTTATGAGGAAGGTTAGGATGAGCCCACCCCCACTTGATGATAACTGGGGTAAAATCAAGAGGAAGGAGGTTTTGGGTAAGGAACTCTCCCACCACGCAGAAACAACTGACAAACGCATCAACTGATTATATAAAAAAGACTAAACTAAGCTCTGATTGTAAGTTTAAATGAATATAATGAGACCATTACGTCTTCTACATTCAGAAAAAGGGTGAGATGGTGGAAACTAATGGTCATTCTATTATGTCATGGAACCAGATAATAAAGTTTTGACTAGTTTGCCAGTCTGGGTGAGTAGACACTCTGAACACAAGCCAGAATTCCAGAGGATTATCCATTCAAATGACTAGTATTTCACCCGGAGGGGGACATTTGTGGTTTGAAAGTTGACAGTACCCATTACTAATATACATGCTCACAACCTCACAGTTGCAAGTAAGGTGGCCCCAGGTTTCTGCGACAGTTGCTTCCATGAGCTCCAGAGGGTCCAAAATCTATTTTAATAGCACATGAGATCAAATTGCAATGAGGGAGTACAAAACCAAACCACTATATGCGGATCACTTCAAGGAGAAAAGTAACATCATGGCATTACAAAGCATTCACAATGGGGGTCAAACCCAGGTGACCACTATACTGATATCACCATTAAAGTAGGGAGTGCAACTATTTAGTGATTATTGCCACTATGGCCTATTTTCTAAGTAGACTGGGAAACATGGCATCTAGAAAGAATGCAGCTACTGGAGATCCTAAATAATAAATCATAAATCATACATGCGGATTTTGTCATAAAAAATTAAAGATTCAAAATTAACTTACAACCTTACCTGTGGGGGGCTGTTGTCTTAAGCTCTAGGATTTGGGGAATAATCAAATTGCATTAACCATGGGTAGTACAATCACATTCATTTAGCTGGGTTAACATTTTAAATTCTTTGGACACCATATTGATTTCACCTTAGCCAGCTGACACAGGATCAAAATTACCACTAAATTTTCCTCCTAGTGCAATTTCGCTTGGTAGATCTGTGGCGCTTCACCTGATGGACATATGGATGCACCCACATCCAGGGTAGGTAGGGGATTTCCATCACATAAAGAAGGGCTAATGTGTCCAATCCCTTTAGAATGAGATCACCTTTTCTGGCGGGGAGGAAAAAAATTGACAGGGTTACAAACCAAGTGCACAACGGATGATTATTCAAAGCCAGCAGCCAAATATAATAATCCTAATAAGCCACACTTTAGGGCCTGAGACTACCAAGGAAGAGGAGTAATCCAAACTTACCGCTAGTGATGGCTTCTTTCCATCACCACCTCTAGACACTGCACCAAATTTTTCTGCACCAACACCTGGGTGGTGAGAAATGGATGCAGGGGAGAAGCCTTCAGCAGTAGGCTGGAACCTATCTCTCATCTACCACATGGTCTAAGTTGCCCTTGGAAATGAGAGGGACAACCTAATTAATAGGGTCCTTTTAATGGAGCAGGAACACATCATGATTGAGGCTCAGGGGGTGCTCCCCAGGATTTAAACTGCCCCACGCAGATCTTTATTAGCATCTGGTAACGACATTGCATCTTACAGCTCGACAATATACTATTTCTTGTAGTCTTGGAAAATGCATTTAGAATTTTCTCTCCCTCAGAGCTTATCTAACAATCTGATCAAGCTGTTTAGTGTCTACATAATAATCTAAACCTTCATACTGTCGCCTCTTCCTAGCCCATTTTTTATCCATATCTATGGGTTTCCAGAGTTTATTGCCCTCTTCCTAAAAGAGTTATAAGAATTATTGGTTGTATCTGCATCATAGGGCTTCCTGTTGGGATTATTTGTCACCAGATGTAAATTTAGGAGAGCGCCCCTTGTGCCTCAACTGCATTCAATTTCTGTTCCATACCAAAAATGGGGTGGAGAAGGTGGCCATCTCCTCATAACCCAGGGATATTTGGCCCATGTTGTGAACGAGAGGTGGGTGATGGAATAGCCCCTTAATGTTGTCACCTTCCACCATTTTACCACGAAAGAGCTTTGCCATCAAATCGGGGGGTTTTGCTTGGAGGTGGTGGCAGTCAAAGGACGCCGCCAGCGGGAAAGTGGTGGGAATCTATCCCTGGTGATCATTTTTTGTTCTACCAAAGAGGCGTAAAAACCTTAAATTTATGAATGGCAAAAGTTAGACAGTCACAGTACAATCTGATTTCAAAAACCAACAGTGTGCTTTACCCTTACAGAAGAGGGGGCCAACTCCAGTAGGTTTTATGGCAACAATTTCCTTTGATACCCAATAAAATCGCTCCTATTCGTCCTGGCCATGAGTGCAACCAGTCAACACCTAACAAAGCATCATAAACCCACCAACCTGAATTGTGTGGAAGTATAGAATTAGTGGAACATTTTAGCATTAATCAGCTGGCTAGCAGGAAGGTTAATTCAGCGTCAAGTATGTTGTGAAATTTAGTGCTCTGTAGTTGATTGGGTTCAGGATACCCTCAGTTCATGCAACCCCAATTATCTCTTCAATCCCTCTTGTACTTAAGACAACCGTCCCTCACCGGTATGGTTTTCAATTGATTTTCACTATTTTGTTTAGAAAAACAAACTTAATTTTTAACCCAAAGTTCTGGCTCTAAAATTATTATTTTCTACCCCCTGCAAATACTGAGTATATGATCCCTAGGGATGTGCAATGACTGAGCCTAAGTGGACATTATCACGATGTAGCTGCCCACCCTATTAGAATAAGGTTTTCTAGTTAGTGGATTTTGGGGGGTGTCCCAATTATGTACGCCCTATGTCGTCAAGGAGTGCCTTTACTGTTGGAGATCATTTGTCCCTGTTGGGTGAGTTTCTGTGGCCTCACCACATGCTCTTCAACTCGTGGTGCTCCAGCGCATTCAGGGCCCTCTGCAGGTCCCAGAGAGTTTATTGCACCGAAAAAGACCGTCACCGCGGCTGCCACAGTTTAGTTACTAGTAAAGAATGGGGTGAAGGTAGTCATTAGTCGCAGCCCCCTAATTACTTCTCTCCTCACCCGCTATAAGGACGTTTGGATGGCAAGGTTACGCATTCTTGGCTGCTTTCTATATGCTCATGCACCCCAAATGGAAGGCCAGTCTCAATTTTATTTCGCCACTTCTATGACATATGTGACTGACCCTTAATTTCTTCCATTTCCACCCTTCTGTTAGAATTAAGTGACATGATGGTCTCAGTGTACATATGAGCCTGCAGTCAGTTCTCAGTCTGGTTCTGTTTGTATGGTCAGTTGTTGAATTTGTTGTGTGCTTTCACGTGGTGGTGGAATCTCCTGACTGAGTATTTCATACCAAAGGATTTAGTTTCAGTCTCATCCTGCCCTTGGAGGGTGGGTTCATCCGTCCCATCAAAAATTATTGTGAACCAGTTGTTGGACTCCATCTCCAATGTCATTTATGAACTATGGCTAACAAAATGGCTTCAGCCTCTCTGACGGATGCACAGAAAAGTGTGGCTTTTTAAGATACCATAGATTGGGATGCTTGTTAATGGGTTCATGGAATCTTACTCTCAGCCAACCAAGCAGAAATTTTTGACCCAATTGACTATGCTAATGTCATCAGTAGTCAGGCACCAGTATTGCGATTGGCTCTCCTACTCCAAATAGTCATTCTGGGTGCTGAAGCATCTGGTTAGGCTTCATTTGTGGAATGTTCTCACAGCTAAACCCCTAGACTTAGGCTCCCATTGTATATATTAGTAGCAGCATTTTTTGCTGCTTTAGACCCTGTGACTGCTACACTTTTTATCTGGGACAAGTAGGTGAGTTCACTGGATTAGGTGTGTATGATGGCAGCCATTATTAAAGCTACGCTCCAGCAGGTGTTAGGTGGGGTGCAGGTATTAGATTTATTACCAAAAAGTTTTCAAAAGGGGTGTTGAATGACCAGTTAGCATGCTATTATCGGATAACCAGTTTTCCAGTATGAGCAAAGCTCACGGGGTATGTTTTTGGTGCTATAGAATGATTCAGTGTCTAATTTGCCAGTTGTTTCTTCTTCCCAGCCCTGGCACCAGTCAATGAAGGGGTTCCTGAAACAATCCTGGCGCCCTTGAATCCCCTAATCCCCCAGTTGGCGCCTTCCAAGTGTGATGAATTTGAGAAGGTTCTTTCCATGGAGAATGCCATTTTCAAAATTAATTCAGTTTTCTTGGCTGACTCTATGATTTATTAACACCCAGATAGCGAAATCCCATGCGGTCGCCAATAAAAAAAACCATTTTGCTAATTTTGCATTGCCGCTTATAATTTGGTTGGGTGCACACAGGGTGTCAATTGAGGCCCTGGTAAATATGAGAAATGGCGGGAAACTTTTTCTGTTTAATGCTGGCGCAGGATCTTGACTTGGACTTGGATGTAGGGTCGTCCATGCTTGGTGCGTCTTCTGATGCAATGGCTTTGTACAAATATAGCGGTTCATGCCTTTTCTGTTACACCAGTTCTGTTTCAGTAGTCAGTTTTCTGTGGTGCCAGATCTTCTCTTCCCAATTATTCTGGGAGTAAAGTGGTGGCATCAGCAGCAGGTAAATACTAACCTAGATTTGATATTCTGCCTTTGCTAACACTCAGATGGGGGTTTTCCCTTATTACAAAGCTTGTGACTTTCTGAGGCGATGTTCCATCATGTCACTCCTCTCTCCATCGGCCTTCTGTCAAGTTCTTCAGCAGTAATGGCATATTAGGATTTTTAGATTTTATAAAAAGATTAATTGTCTTCCACCGCATTCCAAATACTACTTGAACTTTCTGTTTGATGGTAGCCGTGATCAAAATCAATTGTCTGTTGTATCCCTACGTGCTGCAGGAGGACAAAGAGTTAAAAGTGTGTTTTGATGATATTCTCAAAAGGGGTAAGTTTAAGAAAAAGTCCCCTATTTCATCACATATAGTTTTAACTCAGAAGGCTGACATTACTTTGTGCACATGCGTCATTTATGGGCATTTAATAATATGAACGTTCACGATACCTATCCTACCCTTTGAGTAGACAATCAGCCAGGAGATCACAAAGTACCATTTGTTTCGAGACTTGACTCATGAACGCATTTAATCAGATCTGAGTGGCGAAAAGATAGGAATGGCTTATGGCGATTTGGATAAGAAGAGTATATTCCAGTTCCACGTGATGCCCTTTAGCCTAAAAAGCTCCTCAGCCACGTTCCAGAAGATGATTGCACTGTGCAGGTGACCTCTGGTTCACTTTCTCAGTGACATATATTGACAT
Organism: Massospora cicadina; assembly: GCA_022478985.1. NCBI lineage: Eukaryota > Fungi > Entomophthoromycota > Entomophthoromycetes > Entomophthorales > Entomophthoraceae > Massospora > Massospora cicadina. Next base: position 115,374 of record JAKSZP010010595.1, on the reverse strand, counting down.
TATCCTAGTTCACTCCACCTCTCCTGATCAGCATGAAAAGGACCTGGAGGCAGTGCTTGCTGCATTGCAGAAAGCTTCTTTTTACATAAAGGCATCCTCATTTTAGTTCTTCCAGGAAGAGGTTATCTTTTTAGGAACCTAGTTACAAAGATATTTAAACCATCCCTACTAGAAAACTCAAGGCAATACATGTGTGGCTCACTCCTAGGACCCAGAGGCAATTGTAGAGCTCTTTAGGCACCATTATCTTTTTAAATAAAATTTCTCCCGCCCTCTCACAGCTGCTCATGCCGTTGCACCCCTTATTGGAAAAAATTTGCTGTTCCGCTGGATATAGGATTGCTATCAAGATTTAATACCACTAAGGTGGCGTTTTTGGCACCACTCGTTCTCAAACATGTGGACCACACCAAAACAATTAATGTCGTATGTGCTGCTTCATCCATCAATGTAAGGGGCAATATTGTTGCAAGTGCATAATGGTTTGGATCACTTAGTAACTTAATCTTCGCGTGAGTTTGCATCATCTGAACAGTCTTGGGCCATTTATGACAAAAAGTTGGCCACTGTGGAGTGTCTATTACCCACTATTGGTACCTACTGCATTGCGCGCAGCATGAGTCGACCATGAAGATGGACCTGCATGCTTTTATGTACTTGTGAAAACTGCAAAAAAGGCGAACTATCATGCCCAGATCTATCATGACCTCTGTAGTTTTTAATGTCTAATATGAGTTTATTAAAAGTACTTTGATTGTTATTCCCAACTTTTTAAGTCTCAACCTTACATTGAATCCAGCGGAGCTGGATGAGCAGGAGTCAACTGCAGTAATTACAATGACCTTTATCTTAGCCATTTCTCCTCCTGAAATTTTGGTGGCAGATTGGGCCCCAGACGTGCTCTAGTCTCTTGGAGTTTGGAGGGACAAAAAGCCTTCTGGGGATGAGTTGAAGTTGATATACCAGCAGGAAGTTCCAATGCATAAGCAGTCACTTTTTCTTGGTGGAGGAGAGCATTTAATTTTAGTTGAGATTGTAGGTGCTGACCCATCTATGTGACAAAATTATCTAGGTGCTCTTTTACCCCCACGGTGGGTCATCTGGGGAATAATAAATGTTTAGATTTGGTTCAAAGTGGAAGCTAAAATGGCTAGGTATTCAAAGGATATTCCAGCGTGGATAACGAACTGCATGGCATGAACATGGATTAAGCTGGATAGATCAAGTAAAAATGGTCTCTTTAATCCCCTGTAGTATGCGAAGAGAATTGGACCTGAGTCTCCATCGTTCATTTTGTGAGCTTCCCAGCTCCAATGGGCTTACTACTATGGTGGTCGTGGACTGCTTTACTAGGTTTGCACTATTCATCCATTGTTCCTCTACCATCACCTTTGAAGAGACAGCCACAGCTTTTTGTGTAGCATATGTTTTCAATGTTCAATTTGCCACAGGAGATCATAAGCAACTAAAGGTCACAGTTTATTTCACGATTTTATAATGAACTCCTGGCAATCTTAAAATCATGACATGTAGCTTAACCACATAACGTCTGAATTCAGACAGTCAAGCAGGATGGGTAACCAGTTTCTCAAGCATTAACTTCGCTGTTATGCCACAATGCACAGGACACTTGGGTGGATGATCTTTCGCTGGCTCAATTTGCACAAAATTATAGTACTCAAGTGTCTGCTGTTTTCTCATCATAAAAAGACATGTTGGGGCGCAGCCCCTCTTTTCAGTTGTGTTGTGTCTTTGGCTGAGGTTCTGAATGTAGTAAATCATGAGCAGCACATCAAGACACCCAGTCCTTAGTTCAGGAGCATACAACTAAGGCCATCAGTGATTACAAATGGTTTATGGACCGAAAATATATTATATCCCACAAAAGCACAGTGGAGTCATATGACATCTTGGACATTTCACCTGTGGATTCAAGTACCCTCCTAAAAATTTGCAAAAATATGCTCTGGTCCTCATGTAAGGAAGGAGGAATTGAACGATGAGACTTTTCAGTTGCTGGTCCCAGCCCATTGAAAACAGCACCATGTTTTTCATGTGTCACAGTTTCCCCTTTTAAGAGGAAGATTTAAAAGAAACCTGAGACTTCTTATTTAAAGGATTGGAGGAGGCTGAGTTTAAAAATTCTGGTTTTCTGGCGATTTTGCCATTCAGCCCAATATCTAATGGTCTGAACGGGGTTTCTGGCATATGAGAACAGTTTAGTCTGCACCTGGCACTGTGTCAATTGTGGTGAGATGGTGAAGCCTTTTCAGATTTGCATCCCAATTCTCGCCATTCCTCCTTAATTTCGCCATGCTATTGGCTAATAAGCTGCTGAAGGCCCATAAGAATGTCTCATTCACCAAAGTCCCCAGCGACGATTCTCCCCCAGTTCATATAAGATAAGGATAATGTAAGTCCAGGGGAGCACCCCTCGTTCCCCAATCACACAGAATTTTTGTTCCACACCAAAAAGGGGCGAGACAGGTGGTCACCCCCTTATAACCCAAGCGATCTGCCCAGAAGGTAGATGGGATATAAATGATGACGTACCCCCTCATAGTTGCCCCCTTTCCCCCATATTTTACCACATAAAGGTAGCTACAGAGTAAGGGGTTTTGCATAAGGGTTGTTTTGGTAAGAGGACGCACCAAGGGAAAGTAGTGGGCTTTTCCCGCAATCAATTTGGGTTCCTATAAATGAGGTTATAATATCTTAGTGAATTGATGGGTGGCAGAATTGAACCAATAAATGTTAACCATTTTTTGAAACTTCACCAGGGTGCTTCCCCCCGCTGAAAGAGGACAATCCAACTCAAGTGGCTCAAGTGAGGCGAGTCCCTTTGATACTCAAAGTGATCGCCCAATGTGGCTGAGCATGGTTGCAACCAGTCGCCTGCCAAGATGAAGCGTTGCTGATCCACCATGAGGATTTGTGGTGGAAGGAAAAATTTAGTATGGAAACTTGATCAGGATACAGCTGGCCAACGGAAGGTCAATCTAGCTTCAAGCATGTTGTGGTATCTCTTTCCGCTGGAATTTATTGGGATAATAATACCCTCAGTTAATACAACACCAATTATTCCTAAGCCCTCTAGTACATAAGATAACCGTCCCTCATTAGTAGGGTTCTCAGTCAATTTTCTATATTTTTGTTCAACTAAAGATCACCTTTTCTAACCCAGTCTTCCAGTTATTTAAATTTATCATTTTTGCCACTGCTACTAAGAATACTTTGTTCCCAGAGTTGTGCATTTACTGGGCTTCAGTGGCCATTATGAAGACGTTGCTGATCACTCTCCTAGAATGGGGTTTATAGGTATAATGGCAATTTTGGGGGGCTGGCGTTGGGATTTCAATATGCCCATATTACCCAACTTATTTGATTAAAATACATCTGTTTGTCCAAATTAAATTCACCCCACTAGTAATTGTGGGAGTTAATCCTTACTTATGTGACTATTGATTGAAGCATTATCTTGAATATTTACTTTAGTAAATCGCCAAGTTTTAATCTGCTTGATTGCCAATGTTTCTTCTTGGTTGATCCTCAACAATTAACAAGTGATAATGTTTCTGATTTTGTTATTAATAACTTTATTATCTTCTAGGAGTCAATCAGGTAGTACTGATTTACTAAGGGGCTTATGAGTTGCTAAAAGATTGATTCCGCCTGGGATAAAGCAACTTGCAATTTAACCCTTAGGGATTGCAAGTTGCTTTTTATGGGTAAGAGTCTCATTGCCTAAGAAGGTTGTTAACTTAATAAAATTGACTTAATGGGGTTGAGCAAAGGCTCTTGGACACGTTCTTTGTTTTAACTCTGAAGAGGTTACATTAAGTATTTGACAAGAGAATCCGCTTAATACATATAAGGTAGATTATCATTTTGTGGGAACATGGAGGGGTAATTCATTGGCGAAAGCCACCATTTGTCAATTGAGGGGCCAACAGATGAGTTGGGCGCCAAAGTCCCTTATAACTTCCCTTTTGGTTTTTTATAAAACAGATCATAATTAAAAAACATAATTAATTATACATTAAATTTATAGTTTACTTTATGGTAAAATAAAGCTAGTACTAGATACTCCTTTACTATATTTTCTTTGTTATTAGATCTCTGCTGGCTCAGCGTGAAGAGATTAGGCTTGAACGCCTGTCTGTTTAGAGATATCTTTAAGAAGAAGTACCTGTTTAGCGTAGGGCCTAACACTCAACATGTCTTTGAAAGCACTTAACTTGATTAATAAACTTCATCCTATTACTACCTTAATTTAGTCATTATCAACAATTAATAATCGCGTTTACCAAGAGTCTGTGCAGTTGAACAAAGGAGATTCAGCGAGCTACAATGCATAAGTGTTTAGCTCCCAGATTTCATCAATCATTGCTCACTATAGAGGTTAGTTAAGATTATTGCAAAATTTTATACAAGATAATATCAAGAATGTCCTATAAAAACGAGCTGCAAAAGCTTTGTACTAATTCAGGAACTGTCAACAAAAACGCTCTAAACTTGAAGTCAAAGGATCTCACTTCTTTGAATGAATGAGTGACCAAGGCAAGGAAGAGTTTAAGAAAGTCAGGAATATTATCAACAGTTTTTACAGAAAAGTTACCTCCTGAAGATAAGGAGGCTGAACATATTAATGAACTTTATTTTCCTGAAGACTGACCATGAAGCGGTGTGTAAACTTTTTTCTAATTTTAAAGAGATATAGCACATACGTTGACAGTCTATTAAGAAATAGAGAATCATAAATGTGATTGTGCTCAACTGGAGGCAGATAAAGCGGAAGATATTAAACATAAAACTCAGGTCAGGAAGGCACAGCCATCTGCAATATTCCCAGAAATTTTTCCGCTATTTTGGGAATGACCCCTCAAAGAATTCCAATTGTTAGTAGAATTTCTAGGCAGGATCACCTGCCAGTGGGGCTACAGACGAATTTCAAAACATACTGAAAATGCCCAAATTTCGCCAGGATAACGTTCTGGCATTTTTTCATTTACTTCAAAATGATGATGTTTTGGTTTAGTGACCCAACAATACAGTGACCTTAATGAACGGCCTGGATACCAATTGTCATAATATGGCGTTACCCCACTTTTAATGGAGACAGCTGGTCCTACAGCGACACCAATGGAGCTATTATGCTTGTGTTTGATAGTCCCACAGGAATGGCAAAACGTAAATAGGAGTTTATGGGGATCCAGTTAAGAAAAAAGACCCTGGAGCTTTTGCTGATTGCTCTAACAAGGATACATAGATCCTGTCTGGGGAAATTGTATCTACAATTCTGATGTACACATATCTTGCAAGTGGCACCTTGGCCCTACTTTAAGTTATATAATACTATGGCAATATCTCTAGTAAACCAGAGATCCACCTCGCAGATGGTGAACCTTATTAAGATGTTTGGAGCAGAACTTCAAAGCCCAACCGAGCCTTCAAAGTTATAGAGACATGAGCTTCAAATACAGTGAAATTTACTGAGACTATTAATAAAAACAGATTTAAAATGTAACAGGAAACAAGCCTGAGGGACATAAATAAATGGATAGAACTTTAGCTCATTATTACCAATAATGAAAACTTGGCCATATCATTGCTCAAAGTAAGGAGAAAAAATCTAGAGAGCAAGTTGCTTTGGTACAAACTAAAAAAGAAGTAGATCAGTCAAGATTTAGGAAAAGGACACACGGTCTGTATATGTAAAAATTTAGTACCAGGGACAACCCTGTTTCCCCAATAATGATTGTTAACATTGATACCTCTGATTTATTTGTGGAGGATGATACACATGATTCGATTTACCAGGTGGTCAATCTAAATGTCAAAGCGATTAATAGAGCAAAAATGAAGGGATAACCCCAAAATCGTGTAAGAGGTTGCTTGACTGTACAATAGACTTATAGCGGAAAAAGATCAGATCTACTGAAAACGTGAATGAATAGATCCACAAAAATTTTAATGAATCAAATGCATCCCTTCCTATTAGCGCGTTCAAGGAATCATTCCCTGATTCTCTACGAAATAAATCATACTTTAGACCTGGTGATTAATGCTGTTATTCAATAGATACTTCTTATAATACTCTGACTTACCTATGTGGATAATATAGTCAACTGAGTGATAGTGTGGTAATAATCAACAGTGGAAAGCCTATCAATACTGTTTTGACCATATTGGTGAAACAAATGAATATGTTTCTGGATGGTGCTATATAGGTTAAGCTGGGGCCTTCTCTGGGTATGACAGAGCAAAGCCTGTGGAAACATGGGTAAGTAGCCAACACATCAGAACCAGGAGAAGAACCACAGAAGGATCCTTTAGTGGCCTGAAAGAGGTGTTGAATGGATTCTAATGACTGTGATCCAAACTGTTCTTGTGGGTGCTTCCACTTTCATTTGCCTTGGGGAATATGGCCAGGAAGGGGGAGGCAAGAGTCAGGCGTATCGTCTGTCACACTACTTTTTACTACAAGGCAGGGTGCTGAAAAAGCAGGTATTAGTCACAAGGGTGGGGCAATCCTGATTGGCTGGGCTTCAGCCCACCTGTTTACAATACTCACCGCGTTTTTCTAGGTTATCCTGAAACCTGGATAGCGATCAGTAGCTTACATGGTCTTACAAAGGTGCAGTGAAAGGCGAGCACTCATGTACCAAATTGAAAGACCGACCCAAAACGGCTGCAATGGTTCCCACACAAAAAGGGCCAGGAGAGCAAACTCTTTCACAAAAACAGACCAAAGAGACCAACCCTGTTAACAAATCAACAGCAGGGGTGGCCCCTGCTGCACAGAAGGCTCCATCCTTATTGCAATGGTCGTCACTAATAGTTGGGGTCAGAACTAACTTTTTTGAACTGGGGAACTCTGGACCCTCAAAAGGTTTGACGGCTATCAGGGTGGAGAGCCTTAGAGGACTCGCGCTGTGGAAGTGAAGACTAGGTGGTCTAAGGAGATGCTCGTGGGCCATGTGATTGAGGTGTGTGGGTTCACCCCACTCCATATTTCGTGTTTGGCTCCTGGGTTTTAACTTGTGACTTTCCATTTCAAGAGTTAAAAGGAACAGGTTTTAGCTTTCAGTTTGAGCACTAAGAACAAGGAGGCCATATGTCTTGACATTGGAACCAAGATAAAAGGTTCATACTGAGGGGCGTGCCACCTGTTGCCATTAAAAGTCTATGATGTCTCCGCTGAAAGCCTTTTTCAGAGTGATCTCCTCTAATGGGAACAAATTGGTAAAGAATTTGAAGTAGAAGGACAGCAGCTTGGAAAAGTTCACCATAGGCTCTAGGGACTGGGTTTTCTAAGTTGAACTTCCAATTTATGCGGGGAGTTTTCTCATTCAGAGACTGTGTGGACCTGGAGTGTACCTGTGGTGCGCTGGGCAGGTGTTTCTTGTGTGGCATAAAAGGGCACATCAGAGCCAAATGTCCTCAGGCTAAAACCTCATGGTGAAGTTTTAAACCTAACAGACCAAGAGAGGGGATGCCAGCAATGATGCCTTCAGAGAAAGAGGAAGGGCTCTCCAGAAGGCATTGGAGAAGCTATCAGAGTTGTCAGCTAAAGCAAAGGAGGTGGCGGCGACTGGCAACGGTAATTTGGAGGCGGGTCCAAGGTGCTGAAAGGCGTCAGAAAGGTCAACAGAGAGTCAAAGCGTTCCCAGAAGGCGAGGGAAGCTGCTAGACTCCATATCGAGCTTAGTGGCGCTTTGTCCCAATCTGCAAAGGACATTTTGGAAATGGTTGCCTCCTAAATGGATGGGTTTCCCCCATCACTCAATGGTGCAAGAGGCGAGAAACCATAAGGGATGTGGGTGTGACAGAGCGCATGAGGCCCATAGGGGAAGAGGCGGAGATGAGAGATGTGCTGACTGCTAGCAATATTGGGCCAGTGCCTCCCAACCCGATGCCTTTAACTGAAGCGGAGGGGTCTGTCAAGGACCCTGGCAATGGAAAAATTTTGGCGGCAGCTGTGAGCGAGCAGCCGCCACCCCTGGCCCAGTATAGCACTTAAAAGGGCCGGAAGAAACGTGGTCTTGTAAACCAGCTGATAAAAGGAGGTTAGGGAACCTCCAGATCCTAACACAGAAACCTCTTTAGTTTCTAACCTATGGTGATCAGGGTTATATTTGCTAACATGTGTGGATTCAATGTACTCAGTCAGCATCAGTGATTGAAACTCCAATTGCAACAACATAGGATTGATATTGGCATCCTCACTAAGACTAAGTCTAGACCTGGAGGGAGAGGACTAATCTTACCAGTGCTTTCTGAAGCAATCATTTTACTCTCACTTGGTTGATCAACCAAACTCAGACTCGCCCTTAGGGGGGAAAGAGGGAGGAGTGAAACCAAGATGGGGTATTTTGGTCTGCTGGGAAGACAAGGTTTAGGTGATTGACAAAAGGGTATTGGTTCCTGGAAGATCGTGGCAGTAATGTCTTTTTTGGAGAAAAACAATTTGGTTTATCGGCATCTATGCGCCCAATTCTGGGTCTGAGAGGAAGGACTTCTTCAAGAAGGTCGGCCTGAGGATCCGGGAGGAAAGTATTGGGGGCTGGTAGTGCTGGGGGAGACATGAACTATGTCTGCTTTAGATAAGTCATGGTTGGGGCTTCAGGCAACTGGAGTTCTGATCCTGGAGCCCACGAGTTGGCCAGTTTAATGATTGACCATGGCCTACTGTATATTTGAAGAGCAGCCACGGTGAGGAGGGGGAGACTAAGTGTTCTCACTTCCAGAGGGATAATTATCCATCATTAACTTTGTGTTAGAGCCCCATCCTCTCCTAAATTACTGTTAAGTGATCCTTAAATCATGATCTAGGTGCTTTAGACCACAGACCCCTTGAACTACGGATCAGCGACCCTTGGGTTGCTTCTTCAGGGAAAGGGATCTGGAAAATGAACCCTGAACTCCTAAAGAGGTATTCACTTCAGGAAATCATGAGGAAGAAGGTGAGATGGTGGAGAAGCTATATTGTGAGGAAGCCATATGCGCCAGTAAAAAGGTTGCATATGAAGGCTGATCTCAGGATGGCATGTACAATGTTTGAGAGGCAGCTAGGGACCATGCTTTCGAGGTTTGAAACCTTGGAGAGGAGCTTTGAGAGTACCTGCAAGCAGGCTGCGGTCATGGGGGCATCTGCCTCCATGGCCAAAGCTATTTTGTATGTAAAATTGATGGGAGCCTTCAAGGTGTATTACCTCAAACAAAGGAAATATAGGTGGGATGAGGACTAGAACAGCAATGTGGCTCTACTACACAAAGAATTAGGGCGTTTAGACCCTTGGCAAGGATCTTGTCATTCTGTGATGAGGGGTGTTGAGGTGAAGGATGCATTTCACATGGCTGAAGTGTCCAAGTACTACTATGAGGACCTTTATGTCCCTCAGAGAATGTCCCAGAGGCAATCTAAGTACTCACAAGCGGACTGGGGGTACTGCTGAAGGAGACTTAGCAGCAACTATGTAGCAAGATTTGCAAGTCAGAGGTGTCAGACGCCATCTGCAAAGTAAAGACTGGCAAGGATCTTGGGGAGGATGGGTTAGCCTTGAGTTATACAAGTTGTTTCAGGCAGAAATGTATGCGATGCTTGCTGAGGTCTAAAAAAATCTCTTAGTCTCCAGTGCAATTGAGTTGGGGTTTTTAATAAGCTGGTGGTGTTGTATAAGAAGGACGATCCCTCCCTCATGGGGAACTATCAGCTTTGACTCTGCTTGACTTTGACTATAAGTTTAACAAAGATCCTAACCAATCATCTAAAGAGGGTTGTGGTGGACGTTATCAGAAAGAGCAGAATGGATTTATCCCAGGACGCTAAATTACTCACATTTGATGCTGCTTTACTTGATAGAAGAGTGTACAAGTAAACATTATAACCAAAGGGGTAGCTACTTATCCTTGATCAAGAGAAGGCGTATAATTGGGTAAATCATGAGTTCTATAGGAAATTATTAATTAGGGTGGAATCAAAAGGTGCTTGTTAACTGCTTAAAGCGATTTGCTGGGGAAGCTTCTTTGGTTGTCAAACACAATGGGGTCCTCTCTCACCCATTTAAGGTGTGTAGGAGAGAGATAGGGAGACCCTCTATCTCCATTGATGTTTGTTCTTGCAATAGAGACCCATTCAATGGCTTCAGAAAGACAGACTGGAGAAATCTACCATCAAAGGCGAGGAGTACTCCTGCTTAATGATTGCGGATGATATGTGGACTATGTTTTGTCAGAGGAAGAGAAATTGGTGAACATTCTCATGATGTACCAGAACTCAAGCAACTTGAAGGTTAATCTGTCAAAATAGGGCTTGTACCATCAGTAGAACGGCGGCGTTGGATGTGGTACCAAAGAGCTCGATCCCAATGGATGGCAACAGGGAAAGAGTTTATTTACCTTGGATGTCCCATCCCTGGGTGGGTGTTGCCGCACAAAATTTGGCTCAAACTTGAAGTTGACCCTAAAAAGCGGTTTGGAAATGGCAATGGCTCAACTTATCATTGGGAAAGGGTCCAGTGTTATGAACACTTTTATTCTTTCCAAACTATGGTACATTTCCAGATTTGTTCCACTGCTGGCATCTTCCATCAGAAGAATTCAGAGTTCGGTTATCCAGTTCATTTGGAGAGGGTGGGCGTTAAAAACCAGTTTCTCTAACTTGTGTCAGGATGTAAAGAAGGGGTATCGTACTAATTAACGTTGGGATTATGATCAAAGCACTTCAGTTGAAGTTAATTGTATGGATTGCTTAGGGGGAAAAGTCCATTTGTTGGGCTCCAATAATGGAGGATTAACTTTCTAATGCTTGCTACTACGTAACAAACACTGATCTTGGTGTCATCTGGGACATCAATAAATGGGCCATCCCAAGCGCGGGGAGCCTACCATGCTATTGAAAGGATTACTTTAAAGCTTGGGCAGGCAACAAGGGTAGATTAGAGGGTAGAGAGTGGACCATTGAAAGATCTGGGAGATTCCCCTTTGGGGAAGAGCTTGGGGACTGGAAATAAAACCTCGTCTGTGAAAGGCTTCAAGCACTTTGTGGGGGCGGTTCACTGGGGGTACCTCCTTGATGGAGATGGCCAAAGAGTGCTTAGGGTGGAAGCAGCTAATAATATTGCTGTGACTCTAAGGGGCTGGTAAGGAAGGCATGGGATGTTGTGGAAGCAACTGAACATACTTCATGCTGGTGAAAAGCAATTCCTTCTCTGACTGCATTAAAGGCTGGGGAAGCCTGTTCAGAAGGTCAGGGAGAGCAGGATCCGTGGTTGTTTCTTCAAGGAAGAGAAGGCTGGAGATGCTCCAGATGAAAAGCGTCTTCGTCCTTTTAGACTGACTAAAGGTGGAAGGTGGTGATGGTGTCTGCCTCTCAGAGTTCACAACTGCTAGGTTCTGGAAGTTAAAAGACAGAGAGCTATGCTTGAAGTACTTATCCTGGATTACTTGCAAAATGCGATCTGACCTGATGGACCTTTGGGGGAGGAGAGTTAAGGGATGCTGGTCTATGCCAATTCAGAACTTTCTCTTCCAAATCCTTAGCAACATCTTGGTCACTGAGGCGACTCTACGTAAGTAAATTGAGCATAATTAGGATTAATTTCTGTATGCCTGTAAAGTGTGCAGATGGGAGGAGACAGTAAAACACATCTTCATTATAATACCGGCAGCAGATGCTGTTTGAGAAGTGACTACTATGGTATGAAGCATACCAACCAGGTGTAAGTTATCCTCTGGTGAACTCTCGCGGCCACAGATCCTGACTGCATATGCTCCTCCAAGTCTGTTTTGTAGACAAGGAGGGGTTCATGATCTGGTGCACGATATGGGGGAGGTGAAGTATAGGCTATGGCTTTCCATAAACCAACGTTGCTTCCCTTCAGAAGGAATTGAGGCAACAAGCTCCCAGGCCATAATCAAGCGATGGCTAGAAATAGCTGTGGAAAGCTATGGCATTCCTCTTTTCTCAAAAAAAGTCCAACTTGGGGGTCAGTCTGGTCTCATTCCTCACAGTAAGTAATAGGAGACATAACTCTGAACATGGTAGTAGTTTTGCTACCTGGAATACTAAACAGTGAGGAATATTTAAGTTTTGGGGTGGTTTGATTCACCCCACCCATAGTTGGGCCCACATTAGTGGTTCTTAGGTCTTTGCAGCCCCAGTGTGGCGGAAACAGTACCTTATATTTAATCCTGCAATGTTGCTGGCACTGGATTACCTAATGGTCACACAAAAACTTAAAGATGTTGCTGTAATTAGAACACCAGAAGGAATATTAAACAGTCAGCCAGATATTACAATATCACGTGGAGCCTAAAGTGCACTGCCACTCAAAATCAGATTGCTTGTGGTATCAGCTTCTGCCATAGTGTTGGCTAATAAGAATTGTGACATATTATAAGAACAGAATCCTGAGAAAGTTTGGAGTAAATGTGATTTAAAGGAGAATACCCTGTCCTTTTTTGGGAAAACCCTGACCTTGGTATATCAGCAGGAAGGAGAACCGCCGCTGACAAAGAAGAACTTTTTTTAAGATTGATTTACAATGATGGCATCGTTTCCATCCAGTATAAGTTAATTGGACAAAAATGGAGGGAAAACCAAAGGAGTTCCTAGAAAATTGTGGGTTACCATTGAGAGCCAAAATGATGAACTATATACCACTTGGAATGCAAATCAATTGTTAACATAGGGTTAATCCTTGAGGTCCTTGAGCAATTATATGGAGAAGTCATCAGCTCATGAAGGAAATCAAGAAATGAGCCATAATTAGTGCTATAGATTATTATTCTGGGATACAGAGAAATAAGTGTTTTACTAGCTAATCTGGGAGAAAAACTGATACTGTTATAGAATAATCAAGTCATCGCATTTCTACATTTTATCCTTATGACGGAAATTAGTAAATTCCATGACTTTAGAAATTATCTGAGATGGGATTAACAGTGGATGCTTCAAAAGCCAACTTTTTTTCAGATGATAGCAGCTGGGTGAATTATCAGAGCAGCAGCAAGAAGATTTTCACTGATTATTTGAGAAATATTGGATGATAATTGCCCAAGATGACTATGATTTGGGATTTTCGAAGACTTGATCCATAAGGTTGACACTGGGAAACATCAGGTGATAAGGATGAGACCTGTCTTCCAGTCATGAGCTACCAAAGCTGTGGTCATGGAAGAAAGCAGCAAGCTAGTTGACCATGGGCTTCTCATTCCATCACAAGTCATGGGTGAGTCTGATCCTAATTTTGAAAAAGAATAGTAGATCAATTAAGTAGCAACCAATTTTCACAATTAACAAAATCACTAAGAAAAACTATTATTTGCTGCCAAGAATTGAATCCGTGCTCAATTGTCTAGGAAACATCTCTTATTTTTTAATGATAAACATAATGTTGGGATATTGGCAAATCAATTTATTAAAGGAGGATTAAAAAAATGTACATTAATTACTGTACAGGGACTGTACCAGCTGACCTGAATGACCCAGGATTGTGCAACGTGGCAGTGACATTCCAGAGAGCAATGGACTCTATCCTCAAAGATTTAAAGATATACTGCATATCAATATATCTGGATGATAAAATTTATTCAGAAGGAAATTCACGGACCATTGAAGACTTAGAAGAATTGTTCAAGTGCATGGCGATGACAAACTTGAGTATTAAACCAAGAAAATTGCATTTCTTTGAGAGAGAGCCTGAGTACTTGGGGTTTAAGATAAACTCCATCAGGATGCAACCCCAGCTTCAGAAGATTATATCAACTAAAAAGATGTCAATCCCAAAGTGCATTCAGGAAATCACAATATTCTGGGTATAGTCAGCTACCAACGCTGATTAATAAAGGTTTTTCCAAAAATTGCAGAGCCATTGTTTCACTTTATTGAAGGATTTGAAAAAAGGATTCGTGTGGAATGATGAGGCTCAGGAAACATTTAATAACTTACACCATTATTTGATGACCAGTCAAGCCTTAAAGTACCAAATTTTAGATGGGTTTTCATCACCCAAAAAAGGCTTCATTGACAGAGATTAATGTCATTTTAATTCAAGTGGATGACTATAGGGAAGAACAGCTGGTGGCCTATGTGAGCAGAACTCTAACGTAATCAGAAAGAAACTAACCATTATGGAGCATGAATGCCTCATGGTAATTCAAGCATGTAAGCAGAACAGAGTGTATATCCATGGAACAGACTTTAGTGACTGACCACTCATTTTTACACTGGCTCCATAAACTAAAGATAACAAAAAGGCGATTGTCCGGTCAGGCTTTATACTTACAAGACTACAAATTTTGAGATAATACACCAAGCCTTAGCAGCACATTAGATGGCTGAAAAATTATCAAGATCGCCTTCTTTCCAAGTCGTCTATCATAAAGTGGATGATATATTCCAGAGTGTAATTTTACAATATTGGGGATGAGCCCCAAGAGATTCAAGGTGCACTAAAGAAAGTATTGGAAAACACCAGGATGAAAAATGGGCTAATTATACAAATTGATTGATGAAAATTGGTTTTTATTCCCAAAACCGTCAGAACGCGCAGAAATTATCTGAGCCACACACAAAGTTGTTGTCCAGGGTGGCTAAGGAAAACCATGGACTATATAGTTAGTACTACTACTAGGAATCCATCAACTATGATGTCTCTAACTACCTAGCCTGTTGCGTGTAATTCCAACTCCACAAGCCTCATAAGAACATAACAGGATACCAGCTAGTACGCCTGGGTTCATGTGGTACATGGTGCCAATAGACGTGATGGGACCCTGAGTATCAGTACAGGAACAAAATACATCATAGTGGCAATATACCATCTGAATAGATGGGTAGAAATCAAAGCCTTGAGCATAGTGGATACTACAAGCATGGCGAGATCCATCTTTTGACCAAAAAATGTGTACTTGCATTTTGTCCTCAAGATTTATTCAGTCACAATGGAACCGATTTCACCTTCTAAATGATCTCATGGCTAAACGAGCTTGTGGGAATCAGAGGAGTGATATCCATACCATATCAGCCAGAAAATATGGAAAAGTAGAACGAGTAAATGGAATGCTAGGCGCAAATATAAGATAATTAAACGCAGGGAAAATTTCCACCTAGGGAACTTACCTAAGTTGCTTACATCGCCTACATTTCATTTTTTATTTGACAGAAAAACGCCATATAGACTACTATATGGATGAAGAGCAGCATTAACACCAATTTTTAATATTACTATAGAACCAGCATCTGGGGATGTATTTCAAGAAACACCTGAAATGACTGGCAAGAATTAAGATTGAACTGAAATCTCAGGAATTCAATACCACTTTTTAGAAAAGTATTCAATTCAAAATGATGGATGACAAAAATTTATTAGTAAAAAAAGAGTACCATGTGAAGGATAAGTTATCCTATTGTAACACACATAAATTTTAGAGAAGAAAAAAGTTGGATACTTTGTGGTCAGGTCTATTCAAGGTGGTCGCCAATACAGTGAGTGATGCCTACATGATCAAGAACATTGTGGATGGTTGGATTTAACTTGTCTATACAAAACATCCCAATTATTGGATCTAGGTGAATAATAAGTTGCAATTTCTTCATAGGACCACTGAACCTACTAAAGATAGGCTAAGTTCTGGTGTTGGTTAAGTCCCAGGGGAACCGCTGAACCATGATAGGTGGCTAAGTTCAAAAAATGAACTTTGAAACCAAATTAGGTGAAAAGAAATGATGTACCTCTGAACCAACTTATAGGTTAAGTCATATTGCAAAAAAGAAAGATAATCTAAGAAAAAATTACAAAAAAAATGATCTAATATAAAAACATGAAGATTATATATATAAGTATAAAATAAAAATATTAGGTATTGATTTTATTTACCACCATCAAAAATCATCTGGTCGTGTTCTATTATGTTATCAATAGGACAAACTTGAGATGAAACTGGGTCTACTGTAAGTAGTCCTGAGTCTCTAGAATAAAGGAGCATATTTGCAGAATGAGGACTGGTTAAAACCGGATTTTCTGGAATAAGGTTTAATAAATGAAGGGCATCCTGAGGGAATACAGGGACTAAGGACTTAGAGAAGCTTCCTATGAGATTCCTTTATAAGATGAAGTGACATATAACCCTTATTGGGGGAATACAGGCTTTATAAACTTTTATTGACAAGAGCACCTAAACTAGGCTGGCATGGCTTGGGGCCATGGGAACATTGCTCCTTGGAGGCGGCAATGAGGAGTACATGGAAATGAAATGCACTAAGAAGAAGGACTTCCCAGTGATTCATCAAACAAGGAAAGGAGATGAACCAAGAGAACTCAAATTTAAATATACTGGTTGAATCAGTCAGGATAAAAGCATCATATACTTCCAGAAAATCTTCATCACTAGATAATTTGGTCAAGAGGGGGATGTGTTGGGATTTTTATATTCCCACATTACCCAGATTAACCAATTAAACTAAATTGGCTGCTCCATTAGGGTATTTAACTTGATAGTGGTTGTGGGAGCTATCCATTACTTATGCAACTTTTGTTTGGAGTATTATCCTGAATGAGTATCTAGTAATTTGACAAGTTTTGATCTATCAAATTGGTAATGTTTCATCAGGGATCCCCATAAATTAACAAGTGATAAATTTGTTGGTTAAATTAATAAAAACTTGATAAACTTTTTAAAGTCAATTGGGTTTATTCACTGATTGAGTGATGGGTCTTATGGGTTACCTGATGATGTATACTGCCTGAGATAAACAAGTTTCAAGTTAAACTTTAAAGCTTTAATACTGTTGTTTATAAATAAGAGTTCCATCACCTAAGCAGGTTGTTAACCTAGTAAAATTACTAAATGGGTATTGAGAATCATGAGAATTGGACAGACCTGAGTGGGAATTGAACCCTGGCTACTCCGGTAAAAGCAGAAAATCCTAACCACTTCATTAAGAAGGATAACAAAAACCTAGATGGGTGAAAGGAAACTCAACTTCTGGAAGGACTCACTGACTTTACTAACAAAGGCACTGAGCAGCTAATGAAGATCTTGCCATTTGGAGGTCCACAGAATTAGCCACCCTAGCTAAAGAGACTGATTCAAAGAAAACCTATGCCACCTGCCACATCAGCAAAGTTATCACCTTACCCTACTCATTCCCAATTATCACACAAAGTTTCCCTTGGGCAAAACAGAATATCTCTATGCCTATAAATATCTCTAAATTTTGATTAATAAAATAACCATCAGATCTCTTAGTTGGTATACCTAGTGTTTAAATTTGCCTATGTTTATAGAAGACCTTGTTTGCTCAAAGTGAAAAGAGTAGCCTCTATGGTAAATTTCCGTTGAGAGACTTCCTTAGGACCTAGTCCCTAAAAGATTCCGCTAGACCCACGTTCAACTAGTAATCAAATAGCCTTTGAAGGCCCTGACCTTCATAGAAGATGACGTTGTCCTAAAATGGGGTCGAGCAAAGGCTTAGGACAGATTTTAAATTTTAACCCAAAAAGGTTGTATTGAGTATTTGATAAGGGAATCCGCTTAGAAATTATAAGGAAGATTATCTTTATGTGTGAACCTGGAGGGTTAATTCATCAGTGATGGCACCCCTTCCAATTGGGGCGCCAAGAGAAGCGTTGGGCCCTGAAGTTCCTTATGACCCCTTGTTTTTCTTAATATAGCAGATCATTATGGGATGAAAGCTTAATTATATATGCATTAGTTGTTTAGTCTACTCTTTGGTATAAGTGTGTAAGGATTAGATATCATTAGTATAAATTATTTGTTATCAGATCTCTGCCAACATATCATAAGGTATTAGGCTTGATGCCCTTTCTGTTTAGAGATATCTTCAAGAAGAGATTGCGCCTGTTTAGTGATGGACATAACACTTAACTTGACTTTAAGAGCACTCAACTTAAGTAGTAGTCTTTAAATAAAACTACCTTAGTTCAGTCAATATTAATAGTTAATCAACGCTTTTACCAAGAGCCCGTGCAGTTGAACAAGGGAGCTGAAGCGAGCTACAAATTATAAGAGTAAAGCTCTCAGATTTAACAGGAGGTGTTCCTACTTGTGGACGCCTCTGGCGTCAATATGTACGTTTACTGTTGGAGATCATTTCTACTTGTTGGTGAGGTTCTGTGAACTCGCTGCACAATCAACAAATCGTGGCACCTCAGAGAAATCAGGGTCCTCTGTGGGTCCCATGGATTTAACTGCGGTGGAATACACTGCCACTGGGGCGATCAAAGTTTGGTTACTAGTAGGATTAAGGTGGCGGTGGTTGTTAGTCGCTGCCCCTAATAGCTTCTCTCCCCGCCCAATAAAGGTCATTTGGATGACAATGTCCCCGAAATTCTGGGTTGCTTTCTGGGTGTTTATGCACTATGACTGACAGGCCAGTCTCAATTTTATTTTCTGCTTCCATGACACCAAGGAAGATGTGAAATTTGGCATTTATTACTAAGATAGTTATGATAGAGCGTACTTACTTTATATATCCAAAGGATAATTATAATCTATATAATACATGCCTTCAACAGGAAATTGTGCTTTGATCAGTAAGATAAAAACCTAAAATTTCAATAGAGCTTTGTATTAAGTTTTTGAATTTATTGAACATCTTAAAGATAGAGCCTTTAACTTAAAAACCCTATATATCCTTGAAAGTTAAGGTTTGATTAATAGTTTGATTGGGAAGTGGTTTCTTTTGGTCAAGGGTTGACTTATTAGATTGCTAAGTTTTTGTTATAATTGGATTTGAAATCTGACTCTCCTGACAAGACCCACCCTAAGATCATTATAAGGGGGTACATATCTTTAGATGAATCTTCCATATATTAATTAAATAAGAGTCTTATCTTTCTTTCCGCTATGAGTAATTTTTGAGAGA
Source organism: Massospora cicadina (assembly GCA_022478985.1). Lineage (NCBI taxonomy): Eukaryota > Fungi > Entomophthoromycota > Entomophthoromycetes > Entomophthorales > Entomophthoraceae > Massospora > Massospora cicadina. The sequence continues at coordinate 96,479 of JAKSZP010010595.1, read as the reverse complement.
TTTTAATTAAAAGGAAGTAAAAAACAGTATAAGTAGCCTACGACAAGCTCCCCTGTTTGCTTCCCAATGACCTCAGATTCTCCGCTGGCTGCTCCCATGTTGGGCAGCAGCAAAATCCCACCCATCGTTTTCCATCCAGTTTAAAAACGCGTTTGGACTGGCTCATCCAGTCCCAATAACACATTGGGTCAGTCCATTCCGCCCAAGGATCTCGCCATCCACCTGGCATGTGCCCAGGTAGTGCCTTGCAGCCCACTCATTCTATCTTGATCCCAGCTGCATTTTGGCCTTCATGTCAAATATGGAAAATTATTCCCATATAACGAAAAGTCATTATTGACATGGCCTAGGCAGTGATGCTGCCAGCCAGATTTATCAATTTCCACCCCTATAAGGGGTACTTTACTCTCTCAGCTTACCCTGAGAAGCTGACGTTACCACTGCAGCCACTGTCCCATGGTTTTTCAGGGCACCCCTATCCCCTACAATGCGCACAAGGCCCCCACTGACACCACTAAGGTGGTTCAGTTTGTGGGGTTGCCCACTCACCTTCCCCCTGCGGTGCTCCATCAGGAGCTGATGGAAGGTTTGGCTCATACAGCTCCAACCCCATTCTTCAGTTTGTGGTCCCCAATGGGCCGCTCATCTTGCTGGGCCTTGGGCATTTGCCACAATTAGCCCAAATTATAAAAAATTGCTTTGTCGATTCTCCCCCACACCTTCATTCCCTATGCCCCTGACCACCCTTTCTGGGCCTGTGTTGAGTGCGGGCGGACTATCTGTATACCCTGACTCAGGTTGGATCACTCAAAGCGTAAATTCCCCTATCCAGATGCTCCACCAGACCTGCATTGCCTCCATCTGGCCCCCAATATGCCACACACCACACTTCTTTTCTGGTATGGGGTACAATCCTTCCCTCCTACCCCAAAACCTGCAGCCAATGCAGCGCCCACAGCTGCCAATCAGGCCCCTCTTCAGTCCATTGTCACATGAACTTTGACCAATCGGGAGACAGCATGGTTAACATTTTGATCCCACGTTATTCCTCAATAAACAGCCACAACCCATAATTTCACAAACCCCAATTTCCAATATTATTTGAATCCTTGGACTTCATTAAATATAACTGACGAAATGGGCTATGTAATTGAAGAATCAAATACCCCAATTGAAGAATTATACAGGTACAGCACCCCATTTAGATCCCTCAGCATTTTTATGCCCCCAACTGAACGCCTCTGCATTCCACTCTGAACACCAGCTCGCAGTTGCTGCAGCTGAAACCCTGGATAACACTAACATCCATGAAATTACTGATTCTTCAGTAGCAATACTTGTCAAGGGTATCCTTAATCCCAAAATTGCTCCGACCTTACCCTTGCAGTTCAGAGATAACATCCTAAACCTCCCTAAACATGAAAATGCAGCCATCAAGAAAGTTGCTACTGCTTCACAGGCCAAGACAAAAATCACTCGCGCCACCACAGCTCTATTATCTGAGCTTCCTTTCATCTGTATTTATGTGTAAGACTGCATTTCAAATACATATGGGCAATTTTTGATATAGGCAAGCTTAAATATCAACCATCCATCAGCCAAATCGTTCCCCATGTCGTTGATCACCCCACACCTTTGCTCTCCGCCATGGCCCACACTTACCTTTGATATGGAATCCAATTACAAGGGTAAGCCACCTGATCTCCCTTCCCCTTCCACCATGGTGGGATGAGCGACTCGTCGCTGTCACACCTGGTTGGTTGGATTTTCGTTTGCTTGTGTTTCACCTGCTCTTTTTGTGCGGTTAATCACTTTGTTTGTGTAGATTTGTTCATTCATTTTTTTTAGTTTAGTTCTTCATGTTCTGAAAATGTCCATCCCCTGGTCATCTTGCCTCTTTTAAATAAAATCTAAAGAAGAGTCTTCATTTTCAAGAAAGAGTGATGTCCTCTGCGCTATGGCAGTATATCACATTTATGGGTCTAGACTTTTAGGGCTAAGATTTTGGGGTCTTTATCCAAAAAAAATGATGGCATAAGAGTACTAAATCTCTTACCTGATATTTGAGCATGATGAAATTTTGAGCATAGGCTTGTTCAGTTTCTTTTCTGCTAATTGTTCCTAGGGACTTAGTCACCAGAGAATGCAGTCTAAACACATTTATGCTAGTCTTAAAATAGCTAGATTAATAGTAATATGGGTAAAAGATCTCAATATGGGCTAACCACTAGAGGTCAATACTGTCTCAACCATGTATAGAGCCTAAATCAGGGACATACTACTGATTTAATGATACATTTACTCGAAACCACCAGTGCAACAGGGAGATAAGCGTTTCATTAGGACATATTAATTACTGCCATTTAACAAAAAGTTGGGAATTAAGAATGCTCATATTATTCAGCTTTGATAGATTATATTAAATTACCTGAAACTTTTCTTTCTCGTTGCAATCACTTTTGCAACCTATTCAATTCAAGACTGAATCTAGTTTGATAATCTCACAGAGGAGATTAGTCTGCGCCCATGTCAGGGAGCAGTTGGACAAGCAAGGTAAGAGAAGCAGGTGGAAGGCCCGCGGCCTCCAACGTTCAAAAACGCCCCGGAGAATCTGGCGGAATAGACAAAAATCTAAAAAACTGGCGGTCACAATTTCCCCGGAGATACTTGCATGGCAAGCACGATGCAACCAGTATATCAACATGCCTACTCCCAACCACTTTCATCGGTGGAATTCAGAGTCCGCGTGTATATGGACATCCAAAAAACGGCCTTATGGGAAAAATTTTGTGAAGATGTACACAAAATTTTCCTGGCCGCGGTGTACGTTGCACCTCACTACATGTCATGCAGTTGGCTGGACCTAGGTTTCAAAAGCAAAAAAGCAGCAGATGAGGCTGCAGCAGTGCGCATAGTAGTTGACCTCCCTGAAGGGCAATGGGTCCTCGAAACCATATGCACCAGATGGACAAAATCAAACCAAAATTTCCTCACGTTTGACTTTTTGCCTACTAAAGTAAAATGTGATATTTTGGAACAACACCTGAAAGATGGTCTCGCCATATATGGTGAAATACATTCTTTCAAAATGCAACGCTTCATGCTGATGCCACACCTGTGCACCGGCAAAGCCATCGCAGTTCTGACCCCAACTGAGGAGATCATGAAGGACCTAAACCCAGATCCCTCACTCCACTTTTATTGATATCATAGGGCATACCACCCACCCATTCTGGGTGACCTTGGATAGCGTGCCCTCCATTTGCACCCACTGTGATGCGTTTGGCCATAAGGCGCATGCGTGCCCCATCCAGGAGGGTGTCACATTCCAAGAGCACCCCTCAGCGGCCATGGCCAACGGAGAGGCGCACTATGAACCAACTGCAAGCACCAAGGAGGCTTTCCCGTGGGGAGCACAAGGCTGTTACCTATTGTTAAAACCTATCTCCCCACAAGAACAGAAGAAGGCTAAGCAGGCCCATAGAGCTGCGGCCAAGGAAACGGCCAAGGCCACCACCACTATCCCACACTCACAACGCCAGGAGGATATGGAAGCCTTTGCGGTAAAAGCAACTCAGGAATAATCAACCAATCAGATTGGGAAGCCCATGCCAAGTGGGCCACTCAATCCGAGGATCCAATGGGAGACTTGATCTTACCCAATCGTTGCACCCAAGCTCCAGTCAAAACTGACTTGGGACCTATCCCAACTGAAAATTTTTTTTGACCTGCTCAATGGTGCACCAAACTCATCCGCACCACAAAAAATTTGTCCGACGTTGGGAAAACAAAAAGTGAAGGCCAAAGCCAATGTGACTCTTTCCACAAAAATCAACAAAAACTCTGATAATGTTGCTGCTAACACCCACACTGCTGTGAAAGCCCGTGGGGACCTAGAAGAGTCTGGTGGGCCCCCAGGCCCACCCCCTCACACCTAAGGTGCGATGGGGGAAACTTTCACTTTAGGGACATTCTATATTGCCAGTCTTAAGGCCTCCCTGTCCCAAGCTAGGAAACTGAGTTTTTACAACACAATTTACTTGTGGATATCCTGGCCATCCAGGAGTCCCACTGTCCACGAGGTTCCAAGGAAACTTGGAAAACAATGCTCCTCCCATCCCTATCCTTTTGGTCGAAGCACTGTGGGGTGCTAATTCAGAAAATTAATTTTTTCAAATTTGTATCCTTAGAAACATTCCTAAATGGCCAAGTGCTCGTCATCACCTTCTGGGGTCAACGTAGAACACGCAATCATCAGCATCTATGCCCCAAATGGTGCATGCGAGCGTCAGGAATTTTTCTCATCAGTCAAATCCCTCCCGCTACCCCCTGATTCTTTCCTAGTTGGTGACATGAACTGTTGGCTAACCTCACCAATGGACCGGTGGCCTCCCTCACCCCACGCCCCACAGGGTCACATAGAACTACGCGTTCTAAAGGCCACCCTTGGGTTAATGGATGTGCTGCTGCGACATGCCCCACTGTTCAAAAACATGACGCGTCCCCACATCCACAATGGCCAATTAAGGTCCCTGACCCGCATTGACCTTATTCTAACGCTGGCGAAATTCCAACCCCACATCTCCCACTTCAAAACAACGAAAATGGAATTCTCTGACCACCAACTGGTCTCGATAACATACCACTTACCTGTCACAGTTGCAAAGGCTCCACATTGGTGCAAAATCCGCCCCCCAGAGCTTGCGTCGCCAGGATTTTCCACGTGGGTGGAAGAGGCAACTTTGGCAAAAAAGTTTGTTGCACCGTTTAGCGTGGACCCCATTTCCACATGGGCAACTTTCAAAGAGGACACCATCCGCCACTCTCACCATCTCTCCTCCAGACGCTCATGAGCCACATTGGCGGTTATCTCACGCGCTTTGGCAGAATTGGCACACTTGGAATCCAACATTCTAGCTACAGGATACAGCCCTGCATGGGGCCAGAAGTGGGCAGAGGCAGCCGCCCACCTCAACGCACTCGAAAGGCAACACAAACATTGGGTTTGTGTTCAATACAGGGCCACATGCATCACAAAAGGCAACAAGTGCACTTACATATTTCTTTAAAAAAAGTTTGCACCACGCCAGAGCGTGGCCTGCACACAGGTACAAAGATCAGATAATTCCATTGCGGACGCACTGGCTGAAGTGGCAAATGAAATGCAAAAAATTACTCTGAGTTGTACTGAGCTGAACCAATTCAGCCAGCCAAAGTGGCGGAATTTCTTGACTGAGCTCATATCTGCACCATTTTCCAATACCCGGAAATAATGAATTTAATTACTTTGAACAGATTATGGACAGCCATTCGTGGTGCGCCAAACTGAAAATGCCCAGGCCCAGATGGCATTCCATATGAGTTCTACAAAAAAAATAATTCAAATATATATCCCCACTTCTGCTTGCCTCACTTAACCAAAGCCTGTTGGAAACGCGCCTCCTATCAGGAGGACATGAGGCCTTTACTGTCACACTCTTCAAGAAAGGGGATAAGCTTAACTTACCCAACTGGCGCCCCATTTCTCTAACAAACACAGACACCAAAATTTTAACAATAATTATGGCTAACTGTTTAGGGACTGTAGCATCTGCCACCATCTCCCCAGAACAATTCAGTTTCATCCCCAGAAGGTCGATTTGGGATAACGTGCACTCTGTGGCTAATGTATGTCAGTCCACAGCCTCTGGGGCACTTGTTTTCTTGGACCAACAAAAGGCCTATGATAGAGTAAACTGGGAATACCTAAGGGCCTGCCTCCATCAATTCCGCCTACCCCCTCGCTTCATCAACTGGGTGATGCTGCTCACGGAATCTGCAACAATGGCAGTGCGTGGCCATGGCTTTCTAACGGAAGTAGTCCGCCCTCAAAGGGGCTTGCGACAAGGGGACCCCCTCAGCCCACTCTTATACAACTTCATCTTTGACCCACCACTGCGAAATGTGAATGCCCAACTCACTGGGGTCCATGTGCCAGGCCAAGCCCCAGTCAAGATATTGGCGTTGGCAGATGATTGTGTGGTTGGGGTGTCTAATAATCAAGATGCACGCGCGCTTGAAGCTCTCTTCCAAGAATATTCCTGGGTAAGCAATGCGGCACTGAACGCCTCCAAAACTGAAACCATCCTCCTTGGTCGGTTTCAGAACTGCAGGGCCCCAACAATTAGTTCCCAACCCGGCCCATCTGCTCGCTTACGTCCACGCCTTACTAACTCAACACACACCACTCCACTAGTGCTCCCCTTCGTGCCAAGTCCTACCATAGGACTGGTGCGCCATCTGGGCGTGTGGATGGAGGCAGGCGGATACGCGTCAGCAGTAATGGAGTGCCATATTCTGGACAACGTGACGAAGCAAATCGCCTCTCTCAGAGCCCACCCTACTTCCCTTACTGGCAGGGTTGTTTTAGCCAACTCTATACTCCCCTCCAAAGTCTGGTTCAGAGCCCACGCCATCCCCTTCTCCCCAAGCTTCTTCAAATCCTTGTATGCCTTGCTGCAAGGATGGCTTTAGTCAAGCCCTCCACCAGTGCAGCTAGAGGTCATGTTTGGCCCTCATCATCATGGTGGCATTGGCCTGCTTGACTTCAAAGCCCATGCTGCCAAGATCCTGGGCACCTGGATCGCGGCCTTCACCGCTCCTACACTCCCATCCCAACACTGGTCCCACGCAGCCCACTCCAACTTCTCCTGAGCCTTGGGCCTCAACAATCCATTGAAACCTCACTCCCTGATGAGGTACCTCGCATCACATACATCTGCCTCCGGTCCTCATGAGACAAAAACTCACTACAAACGAATCCTACTCTCCATGCAGAGCGCAGAGTGGAGAATTTGTATTAGCGGACATACAACCCAAAGAGGCCGCCCCTCTCCTCAGTTCACACAAAAGAGGTACAGGGGCTACCCATCCATGATGGCGTGATCCCCATTCGGCCCCATGTCCTATCCAGGGTGGACTACCTGGACATGATGGACATCCCTTATTCCATTGAGACCCAAAAAACAATTTGGATATATGTACATCACCCTCTGTTGCAGCCTCAAGTCCGCTCCCATGTGTGGCGCTGCCTGAGGCGGGTGTATCATAAAGCTGAGTGCTCTAACGCTTTACATTCATCCTGTGTCGTGTGCTTCAAGTATGGAACGCTGATTTACCGCCTTGAGAAGTGCCCCACCTCTAAAGTGATATGGCGCGAAGTTCAACGTCTGCTGGGCCAGGATCAAACGCATCCCTTCAGTCTGTCAAGAGATATGTTTGCTTTATCAATGGCCTCCTCCCTTCCACCCTCCCTCCATGCTCTGGTGGTTGCAATCGCCATGTGGACCATCCACACGATTGTCTTAGATGCCATCGCAGGCTCCGCCCCCACCCTCCCAGAAACTGTCCACAGATTCCGGTCTCATTTAGTGGACCACTTTTAAGCGTGGATATTTGGATACCTCCCACTGCATTGCCAACAGCTGATCTCCTCCTGGTTCCAAATCTGGTTCATCAAATCATACTCCTTCCTCCACACGTGCTCAATAGTGACTACGGCCCCTTCACACGTTCCCTCCCCCTCCCCATAAGTGGCGTTCCTGCTGGCAACAAGAGATTGCATCGCTTCTCTGGGGTGCCTCCCCCGGTACTAAGTTTATTTGTCCTGAGTCATATTCGGAAGTGTCCGTCCCATGGTCAGCCTTCCCCGCAATAAATTTAAAATAAAAAATAATAAATTACCTGACACATCTCGCTTCGGTTTGCTTTAATTTATAGCAACCTTTAGTCAATGTTGTTTTTGATGTTTGATAACTATTGTTCAGGTTTGTTTCACTATGAAACATTAGATTAGTCTATTTCTGATCTAATCTTGAGGTTGTTGACTATTAATGTTTTGTTGAGACAATCCTTACAATACAAAAAACAATTTCAATGTTAGTTTTATTATCAACAATTAAACTATATAATTCAGATTAATTAGGATTTATCAAGTTGATAAGGGTGTTTTGGACTTTACTTTCCTTTCAGAGTAACTTTTTGAGCAGATTTAATTAATTAAACGTAAAGTAAGTCGTCTAGCCTATGACTACTTCCCCCATTTGCTTCCCTATGACATCATACTCTCTATGGATGCTTCCATGTGGGGCAGTAGGGAAACCCCACCCAGCATTTTTCATTTGGTGGGAAAACGCGCTCAGACTGGTTCATCCAGTTCCACTAAATCATCAGGTTGGTTCATTCTGTCCAAAGGTCTTGCCATCCACCTTGCACGTCCCTGGAAGTATCTTGCAGCCCACTTGTTCTCCCCCGCTCCAAGCTGCATTTCAGCATTTGGGTCAAATATGGGAAATTGTTCTATGTTGAAAAACTATTATTGACCTGGCCTAAGTGGTGATGCTGCTGGCCAGCTTTATAGTTTTTGCCCCTATAAGGGGTATTTTGATCTAGGCTTCACTTGTGAAGCTGATGCCGCCACTGCGGCCACCTTGCCTCTGGTTTTCTAGGGCACCCCTATCCCAACAATGTGCACCCAGCTCCCCATGGGCACCACTATGGTGGTTCAATTTGTGGGGTTGCCCATGCACCTTCCCCACGCGTTGCTCCATCAGGAGTTGATAGAAGGATTGGCCACATATGACTCCAACCCCATCTTTCAGTTTATGGTCCCCAATGGGCCACTCGCCTCTCTGGGACTTGGGCATTTGCCATTATTAGCCCAAATTATAACAAAATTGCTTTGTTGACCCCCCAGTGCTGTCATTCCTTCTGCCCCTGACCACCAATTCTTGACCCACGTTGATGGCGGGCAGAACATCTGTCCATCCTGCTTTGAGTTGGATTACTCAAAGCATAAATGCCCCTCTCTTGCTGCTTTTGCTGGACCTGTGTTGCCTCAGTCTAGCCCCCAATACAACACACACCCCACTGCCTTTCCAGTATAGAGCACAATCCTTCTCCCCTCCCCAAAAGCCTGCAGCAGCTGCAGCGCACACAGCTGCCAATCAGACTCCTCAGCTCAGTTCCACATGAATTTTCAACCAATCAGGAGCCAGCTTATACAACAGTTTAGTCCCATACTATTCTTCAATTGACAGCCACAGCCCATCAATTCACCAACATCAATTTCCTGTATGACTTGAACTCATGGTCCTCATTGGTTAGAACCAATGAAGTGGGAAATGTTATTGATATTTTTAAAGTCCACATAAAAAAATTTATCCAGTTACAGCACCCCGTTCAGTTCCCTTGGCATTTTTAAGGCCTCAGCTGGACGCCCATGTGTTCCACCCTATCCACCAGCTCTCTGAAGCGGCAGTTGATCACCCAGATAATGTTGACATCCACAAGTTTGCTGCTGCATCAATGGAAATACTAAACAAGGGTATCCCTCCTCCAATTATTGCCCTCAACCTGTCCCCACAGGGAAACGTAACATCCCTAGCCTCCACAAACAGCTACTGCATCCAGAAAGTGTTTAGCTTCATAGGACAAGCCAAAAGTCACCTGCACCACCACCGCTTTGTTATCCCAGCTTCCTTCCATCTTCCTTTACGCGGAATAATAGATGTCCCAGTACCTAGGTGCAATTTGCTGTAGGTAATTTACACAACCATCTGATCATCAGTGATCTCAACCCACATGTCACTGATCACCTCACACCATTGCTCTCCGCCTTAACCTGCACTTTTTCCTATGAGGAGGCTTCTGATGCTGAGGACGAGCCCCCAACCTCCCTTCCCCTTCTGCATGGTGGGATAAGTGGATCACCATTGTTCCTTATGGTCAGTTGTTTTATCATTTTTTGTGTGTCTCGCTGCTTGTTTATAGCGTTTAGTTCTTGTTTTCTGTTCACTTGTTTGGTGTTTCTGTTTTTTTATGTCTATCCCATGTTCAGTTTACCTCAAACAAAATTGAAAATAGATAAGGTTGTTTTGGAATTTACTGAAGCACTGACAATGCTTTTATTGGAAGTAACTTGTGGGTTATACTAAGTGATGCAACATGCAGTTAATGTGTAAATGGCCTCATTGATTAAGAAGGTTGCTAGCTTATACAAGCTAATCCGCCAGTGTTAGATAAAGGCATTAGGACTTGTATTTATGTGTACAAACCAGAAAAAGTCATAATCTATTAGGAGGTGGGCTAAACTTGGTGTATAAGAGTTAAATCATTTAAGGAGATTTTTTTATTATTTAAAATTATTTGAAATGGTGCCTTTTCCAATTAGGGCACTAACTAAAGAGTTGAAAAGCCAAATCCCTTTTTTAAACCTTTTATTTTATCATAGAAACAACAGATCACACTGGTCGAAAATTAATCAGATAGATATACAACTTTATAGTTCTCTTGTGATTAGAGTGAAAGATATAGTTTTCTCTCATCTAATTTGCCTTGGTTGCCAACTCTTTTAATTAGAGTTCAAGACGTAGTCTCTCTAGTCCAAGTGTTTCTCAAGTACTCTTGCATAAAGAGCTGGAAGTGATTATACCCCTTGTACAGAAGTGCCTTCAAGTTACCAGAAAGAAGAGCGTCAGCACCTATAAAGAAGTGAACATCCAAGCAAAATTAAAGCTATAATCATGAGAAACTCCTCTGAAAATGGTCTCATACAGTTATCACCATATCATCTTATAATAATCAATAAATCCAATTTTACAAAGCCAAACATGTGCATTGACTTATTATAATTTACGTTTGGTATTACTACAGGAATAGTTTAGGTTTCAGGCCAAATAGCACATTAGAGTTATCCGCAACATGTCATACAATAATGAGCTTTAGTTTCTAAGTGATCTGGAGATGGAGAATAAGATTAATCTGACCATAAGTGCTACAATCTGATTTGGCTACCTTGGGAGAATTAGTAACAAAAGCTTAGTAAGAAATAGAGCTGGACTCAAATGTCAATAATGATCTATTTAAAAAGTGACCTTATTGAAGAGAAAGAAGATAAAAGTATTAATCACCTGTAGTTAAAAGTTTATTGGTGAGCAGATAAATGTTTTTGTCAGATCTAGGATATTGTAACACAACTCTTAAAACGGTTATAAAACCTTTAAAAATCACAAGTGCACTTTGATCAGATGGAGGCGGATGGAGCCATTAACGATCCAGAAGAATAAAGTTAATTTATTAAAGTATATCCTCCAGAAATATGCCTGGGTCTTTTGCTGCAAATTTACAAATGCATCCAAAAGTACCCCAATAGTCAGTAGGGTAACTGGTCAAGTACCTCCTGTCCAGTGGTGACTGAAGAATTTTGATATACTCTAAAACTACCTGCGTTTCATCTAGATAACGCCATGCCTTTTTTGCCTACTTGAAATGGTAATTTTCTGATATAAGAATTATCAGAAAGCAGAACTATAATGAACGCTTAGACAACGATTTTCAAAGTCCTGTGTTCGCCTACTAAATGAGGTTATTTGGACGTGTTAAGACGCCAAAGAAGTGATTAGGAACAAGTATCATCATTCCTAAACGGGCATTTAGTCACAAGCAAGGGTCTCAGGAAAACATTATATGAAAACAAATACTTTGGCTACTTTCACTTATTGGGTTTACAAGGAAACTCAAATCTTGTCAAGAGAGAAAGCACAATCAAATTTCAATTTTCATTTTGCAATGAAGACAGCTCTTTGACCCTATAGAAACCTGCTTTGATCCATGGTTCTTGAATCAGCAACTCAAAATTTCACTTCACAAATGACAAAGTATCTCAAGATGTTATAATCTACTTTTAAGATATAAAACCAGAATTTGTACATCTATTTTACACAAGAATAATCAGAATTGGGTGAATATTAATAAGATAAATAAGGATATGTAGAGCCCAGTAAATATGGGTAAAAACTTTAGTGCTTAATTGGACAGACAAATTGCAAAACTGATGTCATAATGCGCTAAAACTGGACATTTCTTTACTCAATATTAGAGAATGAAGCCCAAAAGAAAAATAGATCTGATTTAGACTAATTAGAAGGAAATTGTACAGCATCTAGGAAAAGAATCATCTGGATAGAGATGGAAAAATCAAATAAAGCAATACATCATGTTCCCCTGATGATCCTTAAGATGAATTGGATATTGCTGCTTTATTTTTCAATGAAGATCCACCTGATTCACTTTATCAGTTTGTAAATTTGGATTTTGATGCAAATACTGGAGCAAAGGTGATGAGTAATGAGTCAGAGATTGTGAAAGAGGTCGCTTAACCTTACACTTGTCAGCTAATGGGAAAGGAAGGAAACGCCAAGAACGGAAAAAAATTGCTTAATATGAAGCTTGATGATATAAAAGTTTCCATTCACATCAGTGAAATCTAAGAGTCTTTTCTGGATCTGCCTACACAATTTTTTTAACTTTAAACTCGGTTTCAGATGTCAATGTCAATCAGTAAATACTTTACTACATAATCTGAGTGTACATATGTGGATATTCTAGTAAATAGTTAAGGTATGATTTATATTTGATAGTGGTTCACCTATCTATCATTTTGACCGAAATTGGTAAAACAAATATAATCTCTACAGATCTGGAGTACAGGAAGAATATGGGACCGCTGGGCTAAAAACCACAATTTCCTGTGGGGAATATAGTGCATAGCCTCTTTGATTTTGAATAGTGATATCAGCACTCACCATAGTGTTGGTGAATAAGAACTGAAATCCTCATCAAAGTGGAATATCTGAGAAAATATGTTTAACTGTAATTTGTGAAGAAGGTATTAACGATTTTGGGCAACTGTTGCCTATGGTATATTATCATAAAGGGGAAGCTCTTCCAATGAAGATGTATAAAACTTCTAAATTCAATTTAAAATGACGTTATAACCCAATACAATAGAAACCATTTATGAGAAAATTGAGATGCTGAAGCAGGTGATAAAATATTGTGGAATACCATTGAGTTCCAAAACATAGATTACTATTCTGCCAGGACACAACTCATATTTAACATATGGTTATCTATGGAATACTAGACCAAAAATACTTGGAGATCAAAGCCTTATGAAAGAGGTCAATATTAGAGCCTATAATAGCTCCAGGGTTTATAATTACAGGATATGGAAAGAATTGAGTTTTACTGGCCAATCTGAGCAAGAACCCAATGAAGTTGGCAAAGAACTAAATAATCACATTAACTCATCTATTTCTGATCACCAAAAAAGAGAACTTCACAATCTTAGGACATTATCAGAGATGGGATTACAGGATAATGTTGCCAGTAAATAAACGTATTGATGGACTTGGAGAAAATTGCTGATTTATCAGAACATCAATAGAATGAAGTGCTCCAATATTTGTTTAAAATTAGGTGAATTTTTGCTCAAGATGATCACAACTTAGGATGCTCAAAAAAGCAATTTATAAGGTCAATACTGTGAACTTTCTTGCGATACAGATGCACATATTTTAAAAAAATTAAAAGCTGTTGAGGCAGTAGTTATCAAGGAAATAGTAAACTGGTTGAGCATTGAATCCTCATGCCATCCTCAATTCAATGCTATTCTGACATTTATATTAAATAAAAGAATGGGTTGAATCATGTGTGTGATCAATTACTGTCAATCAAACAAAATCACTAAGAAGGATTTATATCCTTTGTTAAAAATAGACAATTCGCTTAATTGTCTAAGGGAATCAATACTCTTTCTGGCTATGGAGCTGATCTTGGGTGTTGGGATTCCAACCTGAAAGGCCAATTTGGATGCGTCAGATAACTTAAATAATTCTGAACTGACCAAAAAGCCCTAACTTCAGTCAGAGTTCAAACTTAAGCTATCAAATGAGCTCAATCAGATCAACTGAGATAATTGGGACTTGTACTAAATCCTTGATTCGTTTATTTTATTAGATCTAGGCTTGGGAGGCTAAGATTTACCCTGATGAACCTCTCCAATTACCCATTAAAGGCTGGTATTGAGTAATAAACTTCAATCTATTTCTCCCCTTTTCACAATTTTAGTGAAAATTGTATCTATTTAGGAATTTACCACACCATACTTGAAATCTGGACTAACAAGACTTCTCAACCAAGAATAGCAACTAAGGTAAGTATCTAGCACCCTCAGACTTTGAGTAACTGGCCAATTTACAACAAAGGGTCTGTGGTATCAACCAATGGTCCTAACAAAACTGGTGCTTTCTGCCAGGTTGCACCACAAGTTTGCGATGAAAATTATTAAATAAACAAAAGAAAAAGATGGTTCAATGATGATTCTGTTTTGGAAAACTCCTTCGATTTTCAAACCGCCCATATCAGTTACTGGGCTATCAACATGAATGTCAGCAATACCGTGACCAACCATGATATTCTCTTCCCCTTCTACGGAAGTGACCCTCCATGATCCATCCATCAGATAATAGAGCTTACAACTATTAGACTTTGCTGAAGCTCTCCAGCTCCTATCTGGGGCTATGCCCTGGGGGCCAAGCCAATAGAAAAAGAGCTCTTGCCATGTCAGCTTCTATGATGAGCTTAGCTCAAAGTTCTTTGCTCAATATAGAAAAAGTTAGAGCTTGCCGTATGAAATGCTATCTGCGTCACTTTGTCCATCCCACTTTATACCATTTACTTCAAGTAGTGGGATTCCATCATTAAGAATTTCTCTGCCACCTACATTTATCCAAGACCATACACTCGCAGATCATCAAACTTTATCAATCTGCCTCCCAGTTTGTCAATAAAAACTGAACCACGATTGTAGAAAATTGGCAGTTTATTATTGAAATACAAGACGTGCTCACACGCTTGAATCAAGGAGTCATGAGTTTCATTCAGAAGGAACTCACATCTCGTTTTAGCAACTAGAGGTTGTTATCCATAATTAAGTCATAGATCATACCTGTGAAGTACACTCAGAGTTTAATAACTTCATCACCTCTGTCAATGAATGCTTAAACCTTGGAGGAAATGATCTAAGAATTATGGAAAGGTCAGAATCGTTTATATAACTCTGGGCCTCAAGGAGATCCTGGTGAGTGTGAGACTCCCAGTTATAATGGACGTGAAGGAGATTGGGGACCGCCTGATCGTGATGGAAAGGATTGTGAAAGAGGATCCCCTGGTTATGATGGACAAGATGAGGACGAGGATCCCATGGGCCTAAAGGTCCTCCAGAACCCAGTGGTGACCCTGGAATCCCCAACGAGCGCCTCCAGGAATTAATCCAACAAATAAAAGCCTTGATGTCCAGTTAGGAAGTGTCGCCTAAAAAGCTCTACTTACTTGGGAATAAGTTCCTCTCTCTCCCGAAGTTTCCTTACCTGTTAATCACAAACGCCTCAGGACCTTGTTCACCCTACCTGATTTGGTTTGATTAATAGAGCAAAGAGTGCTCACCACCAAACAACATCAACTCAACCTCCAAGCCACCAATACTGCTCTAAAGAACGAAGTACGCCAAGTAAACCAACTCATTGCCACAAAATCAGCTCTCAGTGCCACCCATGAACAAGTAGATTTGATAGTTTATGATCTTAACGATCTGTGGAGATAAGTAGATGCGCTTCAACCTTAAGCGTAGTCCCAAGATATTGCATCTTCATTAGGTGAAAGTGTTGTCACTATATCAGTTCATGTCATTCATCCTCCAACACCCAAAGTGGTACATCTACACCTTTGTTCAAAGATAAATATGTACCTGGAGAGGGAAGTATTTTATCTTTCTTGTATTGTTTTGAATAACCTATGGAGGAAGCGAAGGACCATCAAAATCTTAAACACTTGACTAAGTGTCTTAGCCATATGGCTCAGGACATTATGGTCCCCCATCTGATGCATTGTCATACTTGGAATGATGCCAAGTCTGCCTTGCTCTAGAATTTGGGAGCGACTTAACCTAACAAACCAAAATCAGACCTTTATGGGTATCATCCTTAATTGGGGAGAAACTATCAGCAAATTTGCTCACCGTTTTTACCTCAAAGCACAAAATCTGGATGCAGGGTTCATCTTATGTTAGACAATGCCATCACTACGGCGTTTTCGGTATTTATTAATATGCCTAATATCTTACTTTACTTAAAGCGGTGAAGTCTAAATTAACATCCCTCCTCCATATTAAAGAGGCTATACTAGAAATTTTGTCTGAACTACATAAATCCGTCAGGCCACCTCGTTTTAACACCAATAAGCCCTAGTTCCAAGTATTGGCCATTACACCCCCTGATTCAGCCACACCTGAATTATACTGCACTCATTTCAGAAGAACAACCACACTGTAGCTTATTGCCGCATCCTCCAACATAAGTCAGCAAAAGATCAGTCAGTATAGGGCAAGAGGCTCCCTATGCTGACGGAAAATAAGTGCATCAAGACCCTAGTTATAGTTCTAGCTGTATCCCTAGAGTTTCTGGATGTTTTGTGTTAGCTGACCAGGCAAAAGTTAAAGTCCCTCTGTCTATTCAAGGAAATAGAAATCTTCAGTTTTCTTACTTTTATGTTGGTTAGTTACCCAAACAAATTCTGGTGGCCAGCTCTTCTATAGAAAGCCAAGCATTGGTAGATACAACTTTTAAATGTATTGAACAGCCCTAAGCTTGGCCACAGCAGAATCCTCCGCTAGCTTCACTGCAAATCCTTAATGACAACCTATTAGCTATTAACTCTCATTAGGATCGTTGATGGTTCAATTCAAAGTAGTAGTCCATAAGGTTAAAGTCCTAGCGATAATTGACAGTGGTTCTCCAGTTAACGTTCATTACTCCTGGCTTATCAAAAAAATATAATGGCTCCAGACTTGATTCACAAATCAGAATATAGGATGGCAGGTAGTCAGTCTAGTAAGGCGATAGGAGCCTATTCTGCTTTACCCCTTCATTTTGGGAAGTTATTAATTACTGCAACCGCTGTTGCGCTAGAAAATGACATCTATGAGTTGCTTATTGGGGTTCAACTGATGCGGGAGTTTAACTGCATCATCAACCACAAGAAAAAATACCTATCCCTACTAGGGTATCAGATTCCATTAATATTAAAACTCCCTGTCAAAAAATAAAGGAGCCCCTAATATACAGACATGCTTCATCATATACCCTACCTCAAATTGCAAAATTGAGTACCAAGTCTTAGGGGAAAAAACTAAGTTACCCCAGAGGCTGTGGATGCCTAAGAGGGGATCCCTTTGTATAACTCTCATTCTATCAAAATACCCTCAGGCTCACAAGTTATTGTAGATACAGGGATTCAGATTCTTGCCCCACTTGATCAAATTTTGGAGCTTAGCGGACACCCAAACCATTCCATTAAGGAAGCATTGACCTGCCCAGGGATTTTGGACCCTGCCTATAGGAAATACATCTCTCTTCCTTTAGGGAATCTAACCACTAAAACTCTCCAGGTCCCCCGGCAGGCCCCTATTGCTTATGTAAAACTATGTCCCATTAATAATATTGCCAATGTAATTTTTTTTTGCTCGTTACAAATCTAGGATTTGATCCTCCACCCACCATAGCTTTGGTTGACAGTAAAATTGGTGATAATCTTACCCCAAATGAACGCCAGGATGTCAAAGAACTTTTCAAGGAATAGGTTATGTTTTTTTCCTGGTTCCAGGAAACTATGGGAAAATGTCTGGGGGAATTCATCAAATCAAAATGAGAATTTATTCCATTTAAATCTCAACCATATCAAAAATACAAACAGGGTGAAGCTCAACTGGCCTTAAGCTACAGCAACTGTTGGAGGCGGGTTACTTGTGCCTTCCAAAAGTCCATGGGCTCCCCCACTCTTATTAATTTGGAAAAAAGACGGTGGTCACCATGTTGTTATGAATTATCGCCACCTCAACTCTATCACTCACAAAGATAGAAACCCCCTGCCACGTATAGACGACTCTTTATACTTAATGTTGGGGTCCCACTATTTATTGGCTTTGGATCTCACCTATGGATACTGGCAAGTAGATTTGTCACTAGAAGATCAGGCAAAATGCGCTCTCATCACAAGTGAAGGATTATTTAAGCTCACTCAAATGCCTCAGAGGTTGTTTTGCCCCTGCTACCTTCCAACGCGCTCTGGACGGACTACTAGGCGATTTAAACCGCTCCTGCGTACTAAATTTATCTTGATGATATTATCATTTTTAGAGAACCTTTACTGAAAATCTAGATCACCTCAGGCAAGTCTTTCAGCGGTTGCAGCAATTGTCATTAAAACTAATGCTCAAAATGTTTGTTCTTCTGGAATGAGATGTATTTTTTGGGTCATAAGGTCAGTAAAGCCGGAATATTCCCAAGAGATGATAAGTTATTGCCTATTGCTAAGATGGCCCCCTAAATCCCTCAAGATGTACAAGCTTTCCTAGGAATGGTGGGCTATTATCAACAATTTATCTACCTTTTGCAGACACCTCCGAGACTCTAATGTATCTACTGAAGAAAGGAATACCCTTTCAGTGGAAAGAAGAGCAAGCGTAGGCCTTCACCCTGCTACGCTCCTCTCTCTCCCACTCTCCAGTAATGATTCATCCAAAGTTTATAACCCTTCTTCCTATTTACTGATGCTAGCAATATTGCCATCAGAGCCATACTATCTCAGCATGATGAGAACTTAGTGGACCATCCCATCGCCTAATACAGCAAGACCTTATCTAAGCTGAACATAAATATAGTATTACAGAACGCAAATGCTTGGTGGTCCTACTGGCCATTAAGAATTTCTGACCCTCTTTAAATGGGAAGCATTTTAACATCGTAACTGATAATGATTCCTTACATTGTCTACAGCAAATGAAGGACCCTGTTGGGAAATTAGCCTGGTGGGCTTTAGAACTTTAAAATTACGACTTTTCCATTATCCACTGACCAGGTCCAAACCATCAAAACGTGGATTTCCTTTCCTTGGCTTCCCACCTTACTTATAACTGAGTCTGAAGAGGATTAACTCCATGACCTCCTAACGCAACCACAGTTATTGAAAGATGAATCCCCAACCCTCCAAAAGGAATCAGCAAAAAGTTCATTAAGTCTCCATGTCAAGAACGGTCAATTATGCAAGCTCATGTTTAAACATTAAGTTCCTTATGTAAGACTATTGGCTCAAACCAATGTCATATTAGAGGGACATCGGCAACTTGGGTATGGGAGATTTGTAAAAACCTACCACTGGCTTGAAAACTCAATGTTATTGGGAGGGAATGCTTGTTTCTATCCAGTATGTATTGGAGTCCTGTCTGGTATTTAAAAGTCAATCCAGACTAATCCCCGTTCTCAACATCCAGTGGTCCCACCCTATGAACCATTTCATACTATTAGCATTGATGTTGTTAACCTCTTCCTCCAGCCTCAAATGGACATCAGTTCCTCCTAATAGCCATGGACCATCTAACTAAATGGATTGAAGCCATATCGCTCCCCACTGCTTTAGCAAAGTCTACCGCCACATTTTTGTATAATAGGATTGTCACCCAGAATGGCTACCCTAACGTCATTCTTTCTGATAATGGACAAAAATTCCATTTGACGCTAGTGAAAGATTTAGCTGACCTAATGAGAACCACACAGGCATTCTCCAACCCCTAACATCTAGTGACTAATGGAATGGTAGAGTGGGTAAATGGTACTCTAACTGCAACCCTCCAGAAAATGGTTATGATTGACCCCCTTCATTGGCCCCAATATTTGCCTAGTGCAATTCTGACAGATCAGATTAGTTAACATCAATATACTAAGATGTCGCCATTCCAAGCATTTTATGACAGAAATCTTCATCTGCCTTCCAAAGTCACGTTTATTCTTAATTGAGATTCTCCTGAAGCACATGAAGTCTCTATGCAAAGTATTGCAAATGAAATCATATGACTTTAGGTCCAGACTGCTGAAAACTTGTCCACCACTACCAAAAGAGAAACTGCTCAATTTAATGAAGATCAGGATCCCCATACACACTTTTCAACCAGATGACCTCATCCTATTTTGCCATCATCATAATGGAGGTCGTAATCACAAACTGTGCACTAACTGGTCAGGGCCTTATTAAGTCATATATAGGTGGGGCAATGAACACTCAATTGTAGAGGTT
Source organism: Massospora cicadina (assembly GCA_022478985.1). Lineage (NCBI taxonomy): Eukaryota > Fungi > Entomophthoromycota > Entomophthoromycetes > Entomophthorales > Entomophthoraceae > Massospora > Massospora cicadina. The sequence goes on along the minus strand of JAKSZP010010595.1, from coordinate 76,472 downwards.
GTTCAAGGGCACAGTCATAAACCGCATACATAGTCACTTTCTCTGTCCATTTCCTCACCTGCGCCAAGATCTAGAGGGGGTATTGTCAGGATTTCAACCCAAACGGCCAATTCAGATGTGTCAGATAATGGGATTTGGTCCCAAACTGACCAAAAAGCCCTAACTTCTGTTGGGGTTTAGACCTGAGCTATTAATGAGCTCAATCAGATCATCTGAGATAATTAGCGCTTTTACCAAATCTAACACAATTTGTTTATCTTATTAGATCTAGGCTTGGGTGGCTTAGATTTACCCTGATGAATCTCTCCAATCACCCTTAAAAAGCTTATATTGAGTAATAAACTTTAATCTTTTTCTCCCCTTTTCACAATTTTAAGTGAGATAAATTTATTTGGAATATACAACACCAGATTTGATATCTGGACTGACAAGACTTCACGACTAAGAGAAGCAACTAAGGTAAGTATCCAGCACCCTCAGACTTTGGGTCAATTGGCCAATTTATAACAAAAGATCTATCGTATCAACCTGTGATCCTGACAATGAGTATTGGCAGATTGACATGTCAAATAAAGGTCAGGAGAATTGTGCAATAATTGATGCACAAGGGTTATATCGGCTGACTAGAATGCCACAGGGACTATGTAATGCACTGGCTACTTTATCAAAATGGCAATGTATTTTATCTTAAGAAATTTAAGTTTTCCTACGTCTTAATATATCTGGATGATTTCATCGTTTTTTAACAGACGTATAATAAACATCTTGAACACTTAAAGGAAGTATTTACGCTCCTTTTGGCTGAAAATTTGAAGATCAAGCTGAGGAAATGTCATATAATCAAGAAAGAACTTAAATACTTGGGGTTTGTGATAAACTCTGACTGATTTTAAACTTGGAAGCAGAAATACAGGCAATGAAAGGATGTTGATCATGAAGTGTGTTCCGGATACACAATTCTTTTTGAGGATAAACAGCTATTATTGCCAATTCATCAAAGACTTCACCAGTATCACTGAACCAAAAATCCATTTGTTGAGGAATAAAGGAAGGATCATATGAAATGAGGGGTCCCAATACTCATTTTATGAGCTTCCGCTTTTTCTGATGTCTAGTCCAGTTCTGAAGTACCCAAATTTTATTTATCTTTTTATAATTCAGATGAATGCCTCGTTAGTGGCAATTGGTGCAATTTTAGTTAAGTAGACGATGTTAAAAATGAGCATCTGATAGCTTATGAGAGTTTAACATTAATGTCAGCTGAAAGAAAGTACACTGTGATTGAACGCAATTACCTTAAAGTAATTTTTTTGTAAACAAACTTGAGTGTATATTCATGGGACACACTTCAAAGTCTTAACTGAACACTCTAGCCTATGCTGACTGCATAATTTAAAGAACCAGAGGTGTGACTGACTTGATAGCTTTGAAGTCACAAGCTTACACTATTGAGTTATTTACATAGTGGGAGCAGCCCAATAGAATATGAAAGATATTTAATATTACCTGCCGTTTGTCATGTATGAGAATACAGATGAACTATTCCATAAAAACAACTGAAGAAAATACTAATTACTACACCTAGGAGGCTTTGAAAGCGTTGAATAAAGCTATGGAACATACCAAAATGAAAAAATGGACAAATAATTAAAATTAATTGATGGGAAGAGATATTTATCTATAAAGTCATCTGAAACTTTTTTGAGATTATTCATGCCACGCACAAAGTTGTAGGATGATGGCCTGAGGAAAAAAACTAGATCACCTGCGTCAATATTGTTAATGGAAACTGATAGACTGTGCATAGTGAATTATCTAGCCTGTTGTGTGTAATGCAAACTTATAATTTCCACAAGAATGTAGTTGGATACCAGATAGTGCTCCTTGGGTTCACATGACATATAGTGTCAATTTTTGACATAGGAACTTTCAAAAAAGAGGGGTTGTAAACCACTTATCTTCTTTTTGTAAGGCTATGAGACCTAAAGTTTCAAGGTATTGGACTATAAGTTTTAATCCTTTTGGCTATAAAATCTATACTCAGGATATAATTTCTTGAGTGGTAAATCCTAAGTATATTTTTATACTTAAATTAATTAAAGGTAAGCTAAATTAGTGATGGCAAAAAGATAGTAAAGTTTATTTAGAATAGAAACATGATTATATTGGAGTACAGGGAGTATTTCTCAAAAATCACCAAGCATTTCTAAGCCAAGATATATACTCATTACCAATTGGGGATTCTAATTCATTCTACATACCGTCTGTCAAACAAGATTCAATTGCCACATAGATATTGTTTGAACCCCTAATATTAGGGGTTCTAGTTGAGTAATATTCTATTACACAAGTTGTGGTTAAACCCCAATATTGGAAGGTCTTGAATTTAGTCAGGGATTATCCACAATAATAATTTCATCTATTTAATAAGATTGGGTTCAATTTCATTCATCTAATACATATAACACTTTTATTTAGGTTGAAATTTCAACAAAGCCCCCTCTAGATCTTGGTGCAGGTGGGAAAATGATTGGAGAATTGTCAGGATTCTCCCTTTATTGGAAGAAGCCTCAACAAGGGGTTGAAAACCACCTATGGGCGGATGCCAGATTGGTATTTTATTAACTTGGGTTAAGTCAAATTTGAAGTATTGGGGATTGACCTCAATAATATTGATTAATTAATTAAGTAGATATCAGCAACTAATGCTGATGATATCAAAATCACTTGGGATGCGGGAATCTCTATCCTCTTGGTACAAAAATACAATTTATGCCACAATGGTATTCAAACCTGTATTGTGAGGGGCAATAGCGGGACACTCATTCCACTATGCCAGACCCCTTGTATTATTTAATAAGTATTTATATATCTCGTGCTGTCTGCAAATGATGCTGATCATTTGCCTATCCTGATCTCTCCTATCTTTAAAATAATTACCCTTGATATTTATTTAACCTCCATCCATTATACTTCCCTATTACTATAAATAGTACTAAATATTTCCATAATAAAGTAACTTTCCTTTGATTTATTCAATTTGATTTATTTGAGGTATGTCAACCAGGGGACGGACAGTACTGAACACAACACTCAAAATGACAAAACAAAACTACTAGCCAGATGGGAAGCAGAAACTGCTAACCCACCATGGAAGAGGGTGAGGAGGGGCCGGGGGTTTGGTTTTCAGAAAGACCCACCTTGATCATGGGATGTTGGTTACAGTACCGGATCAGAGCAGAGAGCCAGGGCGTTGGGGCATCCACATAGTGGGGGTTAAGGTCAACATAGTAGGAGTTTTCCTCTTCCGCATCAAGATAATGACGGGAAAGTGTTTCAACAAAAGCTGCATGGAGAACTTCAGCTTCTTTGCGGGCTTCAGGAAGTTGGGTGAAAAGGGAGATACTGTGGCGGGTGATTTTGTCTGAGGGGTTGAATGAAGCAATCATTGTGACATTCATAACAGCAATTTCAGCATCATCAAATAGTTTCAAGATGTCACTTCAGGGAGATTCAGGGAAGTTGGGGGGAAGAAGAGGGTGGGCAGGCCATGCTGGAGATGAGCCACTGACTGGGCCACCGCAGTGCGTAGTTTCAGGCAGTGAGGAGAGGCCACCACAGCTAAGGCGAGCTGGTGATCACTTTGGAAGGGGGCTGTATTGGGCAGAGGAACGAAATGGTGAGGGGTAGGGGTTACATCATAGTCAGGAAGGAAAAATTCCTCCCGACCATAATCGCCTTGGCAGAGAGGTTGACCTGTATGCTTACTAACGAGGACATTACCTGATTCGTCAGTTTCAGCCAATAGATCCCATGGACTTTAGTTCACTGGAATAGTGGCGTTTGAATTTGGGTGGGTGGGATTGGGCGAATGGGCAGCTGCTTGGTTTCAATAAAGTAACTTTCCTTGCAGTATTATTTACTCTTTAAAGTTCAACTGGCATATTCATATTTTTGATTTCAGTGCAAAACCCAACGATTATTATATTCAGCCAGCAGAAACCTCTGAACCATCGTCTACTGGTTAAGTTTCAACATTAGGGACTTCATTTGGACCTCTGAACCTCTAATAAAAGTTAAGTCTTATATTATATATATATATTGGGTTTCAGTGTGGTATTCACATCTGTCTACAATCTTAAGTGAGCTTTGAAGGACCTGACTCAATTTATTATCGGATTCTGTGCAAATTCTGACAAGAATTGACTGTATATGCTATTTACCAGTGTGCCCTGATTAACCTCCACAATTAAGTGTTCATTACCATGTTTATAAATAACTTTTTAGGGCCCTGACCAGTTGGTTCCCAATTTGTTATTGTGACCTCCAGGCAAATGATTTATTCGAGGTACGCCGACCAGGGGACGGACAGTACCAATCACAACACTCAAAATGGCAAAACAAACTACTAATCAGGTGGGAAGCAGAAACTGCTTAACCCACCATGGCAGAGGGTGAGGAGGGGTCAGAGGTTGGTTTTCAGAAAGACCCGCCTCAATCAAGGGGTGTTGGTTGCAGTACCAGATCAGAGCAGAGAGCCAGGGCGTTGGGGCATCTGCATAGTGGGGGCTGAGGTCAGCGTAGTAGGAGTTTTCCACTTCTGCATTAAGATAGTGACGGGAAAGTGTCTCAACAAAAGCTGCGAGGAGAACTTCAGCTTCTTTGCGGGCTTCAGGAAGTTGGGTGAAAAGGGAGATACTGTGGCGGGTGATTTTGGCTGAGGGGTTGAATGAAGCAAGTGTTGCGACATTCATAACAGCAATTTCAGCATCATCAAATAATTTTGAGATGTCACTGCAGGGAGATTCAGGGAAGTCAGGGGGGAATAAGATGGTGGGCAGGCCATGATGGAGCTGAGCCACTGACTGGGCCACCGCGGTGCGTAGTTTTGGGCAATGAGGAGAGGCCACCGCAGCTAAGGCGAGCTGGTGGTCACTTTGGAAGGGGGTTGTATTGGGTAGAGGAGCAAAATGGCGAGGGGTAGGGGTTTCATCAAAGTCGGGAAGGAAAAATTCTGCCTGACCATAATCGCCATGGCAGAGAGGTTGACCTGTATGCTTACTAATAAGGATATTACCTGATTCGTCAGTTTCAGCCAATAGATCCCATGGATTTTGGTTCACTGGAATAGTGGCATTTAAATTTGAGTGGGTAGGATTGGGCGAATGGGCAGCTGCTTGGGTACGAATGTTGGTCCAAGCATTGCTCTGATTGGCTGGCGTAGATTTAGGTGGGAGAGTGAGGATGGAGGTTTTAGGTGGGGCTGATTTTCCATGTGGGCCCACTGAACGAGATTGGAGGGTGGGAGGGGGCAGCAAAGCGCCCCATACTGAACCTCCAGAGGGGGCTCAGAAGCTGCATCAGCAGATTTGGCCTTAGGGCACGCTCTTTTTGCATGGTCGAGGCCAAAGCAGAGGGAACAAATCTGCCTACCATTATCGACCTGAGCCCAAAAGAAATGATCAGGTGCTGCAGCCACACTAGCGCGGGGTGGGATTTGTTGGGCTATGGTAGGGTGGTGTGGTATGATGGTGGCTGTTGCACGAGGAGCAGCAAGGCGTTCTGCACCAGAAGGAATGGCAAAGATGAGGTTGGGCTGAGTGCCATAAGCCATGAGCCCCTCGACCAACTGGTCATACAAAACCTGGGGTGGAAGGTGGGATGGGAGATTTGCAAAGGATACCACTAGCGTGGTGTCTGAAGGGAGGCGAGTACGGGTTGTGGGAATGGGGGTTTTTTTATAAATTAGAGGAGTTTGTGCTGCCGCTTCAGCATCCTCCTCAGATTGGAACCCAACGTCAAAGTAGCCCTTAAAAGGGCGGAAGTCTATAAAGCCAGCTGGCGCAAAGGCTGTAGTGGCTAGGTCAATAATTGCCTTATCGGCATATGGGAACAAACGTCCATAGTCCACTCTGAGGCAATAGCGAATAGCAGAGCGAGGGAGGGCGAGAGGATGGGGGCGAGAAGGGTGGATGCGCGCCAGGTGGAGTGCTAGGTCTCGTGGGGGGACAAAACGGTTGGAAGCAGTGGGAGGCTGTTTGAACCTGTCCAATTGCGCTTGCCTGCAGGGCGGAAAACGCTAGGTGGGGGTGCATAGCTGCCCCACACTGGGGTGGCAGGCGGCAGAGCCAAGGACATCAAAGAATAGGTTTGGGCAGATGGCTGTGAATAAATTAACTTAAATTTAAAATCTCTCAAAAGTGACTTTGAGCGGTTAAAGAGAAGTTACCTCCAGGCAAATGATGATAGAAAAGAACTAGATTACCTGATTGGAAGGTGTTGGGACTTTTAACCAGATTCTCAGCTTGCTAGATTACCTGGTGTCGCTAGGGGAAAATTCCCTAAAGCAAAGTGAATCAGAAATCAGTTGGCCCAAATTTTGGAGGAACTACGTTCAGGGGATTTTGCGATATTTGCCTAGTCATATCCATCGGGGATTGATCTAGATGAATACTTGATATCTCATTGGGGTGAGTGGCTGACAAAATAGGGGCATCTGATAGTGATTAACTATCAGGTATAACGATTGGGATTGGTCAGGTTTCATCAACAACTGATTGGGTTTGAATAGTATGTTGCGAGGAAAGTAGTGCCACCTGCAACTAGAAAATAAATTGTTTGGTAAAGCGACCTTCCATAATGGGTAATAAGTCCCATTACCTAAGCAGGTCGCTAGCTAGTTTCTTTTTAGTATTCTTGGATTGAGAGGAAAACGTTAGGAACACGTTTTCTGACTCTTTCCATTTGAGGTCTTGAGGATGTCCAATGACGGAATCCTAGCCAGGATGAGGAAGACCATTGCTGCCAAGAAGAGGAAGGGTGAAATAACTGCAACGGCTGCCATTTCATCAAAGAGGTGTCAACTAAGGGTTAGACAGATGAATCCCCTACTATATAATTCCCTAGGATTCACTATAATAAACACATTATCATTACCAAAAGTATTATTGCCAATATTATTAGTAATGTTAGTAATAGTAATATTGTAGATTCAGTGTATAGTTAGACATTCAACATCTAGTGTGAAGTTCCATCTTAAGGATATTATTGCAGTAGGCAATAATTGGAAGACTCTCAGAGAGAAGAGTAGAGATTCAAGTAGGGATCTAAAGACAAAGGGAACCACAAATCAGGAATAGCTGCTGACAGTGAGTTGGGCCAAAAGAGACTGTCATCAGAAGATCTTGATGAAGATTAGGTGGTCATTAATACAGGGAACAAATCCCTATGAGTACGACTTGAAGTATTTAACTGGAAGTACTGGCCGAAGTGTTGGGCCTAATAATAGTTTGAACTCAACTATGGTTAATATTCTCCATACTATTATCAGATAATACATTCTATACAACGCGAGGTGCACAAGGAAATTGAACCTGTGCAGTAAAAAGGTTACTGGGTTGATGACCAACAATCAACTTAGAGTAAATTTTTACAAGATATTGCTCACTACAGGGGTAGTTGAGTAAAGAATATATTATAAGGTTGTACAAAGAAGATGTTTCCAATTTTGGAAATAAATTACTGAAGGAAGTAACAAAGATAGAATGTGAAGAGGATCACATTTGGTGGCGTTCACCCAGCTCACCAGTGGAGCTCTGAGTGAAGCAAGTTGAAGAAACTCAAGTTCAGGGAAAAGGACTTGCAGCCTAGATATGAAACTATCTAGACCTGCAAGGAAACCAGTTCCACCAGACATCTACTTGAAATGAAGAGTATCAGCAGGGCCAACTTGGGTTGGAATTGGGCCTGCTGGAAATAGTCCCAAGAAACATCAGGATCAACTCAGGTTGAAATTGGATCCTCTTTAAATAGTCCTGAGGAGAGAGTGGTTAAATGAGGCATTGGACGAAATAAGAAGCAATTAATATGGAGAATTGGATTTCCATACCAATGAAGAGATGAAGTCAAAATAGAAAATGATTGATCAAAGATAGTGGAGGAAATCGTTTGACTTAATAACACTCAATCACTGATCATAAGTTGCTGGAGATAAGTTTATCAATTCAGGTGAAATCGGATGAAGCTGATGAGGCCAGAACGGCCTGTGTAATTAAGGATAGCCATGAAGGCTGAAAATAGTTTTCAGGAGATAAAACGATCTGGACAATTGGACAAAACTGTGGCTGATGAGATACAAAGATCTAAAAGCATCAGTTGCTTAATAAGAGATGAAATTAGGGCCTGTTGAACGAATTCCCAGTCAGGATTAAAGGCCTAGTTAAGGAGAACTGCCCAAAGTTGGCAAGTATGGCCTATACGTGAGGAGACAGCGCCGCTGGTCATATAGGAAGAAAGGTCAATACTAATTGGTAGTATTGAGCCTAAGAGAAAATAATTACAATGTTCCCAGCGGACCTATGAACTATTAATTGGTTATGTCCTTAGATTTTGGTCAAGTCCTAGAAGAGGACCACTGAACAAAATGGTTGTATATCTTAAGAGGATAAGATTTTGAACCATGATAACTGGTTGGTTTAAGTACCCAGGACCCATTTAGGATGAAGGGAAAAGAAGGACCTCTGAGCCTTTTTGTAGGTTGCAAGTCCCATTGCAAAAGGAAAATACAAAAAAATATATATAAAATATTAAAATATTGATTTTATGGTCTAAGAGTTCTGGACCTAAGAAGCTACAAGAAATCAAAATGACTGAATGGAGAAATTTCCACCAATGATGAGATGAAATTATCGGCCAGGTTAGCTGAAAGTATCAACCTATTGGTTGATTAAGAGCAACTCGCTGATCTGTCAGTAGGCCAGCAAGAGGAGATTCTCAAATTATTAAAAAACTATTGGAGAATATTTGCCCAAAAACGACCAGGAATTGGGATACAAAATGAAGTGAATTGCAAGGTCAATAATGGGGAATCTGCCAATCAGGCCTAATTAAAACAATTCCACGATTTTGGGTCTCTCAATGAAATGAGATTACAGGCCAGAGCAGCAAAAGCATCAACCTATTGGTTGATAGGGAGAAGCTTGCAGATCTGCTGGAAGGGCAGAAGGATGAGGTGCTCAAATTATTTGAGAGATATCAGGAAGTGTTCACTCAGGATGACCACAATTTGGGATGCACACTAGATGTAGTTCACAAGGTCAGCACTGGGGAAAATCTACTGATAAGGATGAGACCAATCCAAAGATCGAAAGCTGCTGAAGCGTAGTGGAAGATGAGATCAGCAAATTAGTGAAGTATGGGCTTCTAGTTCCATCATCAAGTCCCTGGGCAAGTCCAATTCTGATTGTAAATAAAAAGGATAAAACAAATTGGGTGGTGATTGACTATCAGAGACTGAACAAAATTATAAAGAAGGATTCATATCCCCTACTGAGTATCAATGATGCACTGGATCAATTAGGAGAAATATAGTAACTCTCTGCGATGGACCTAATCTCAGGATACTGGCAGATAGACTTGCCAAAAGAGGACCAAGAAAAATGTGCGATTATTACCGCACAGGGGTTATACCAGCCAACGAGGATGCCCCAGGGTCTTTGCAATGCTCCCATGATGTTCCAGAGGGCCATAAATGCAATATTAAGCGACCTGAATTTGTCATGCATCCTGGTATATTGGATAATATCAATGTGTTCAGTAGAACATTTACTGATCACCTTCACCACTTAGAGGAAGTTTTTAGGAGACAAAACGGTTAACCTGAAGATCAAGCCAAGGAAGTGCCATTTCTTCAAGAAAGAGCTGGAATACCTGGGATTGTGATTAATGCAAATATATTGCAGCCGCAAACACAGAAGATATCAGCTATAGAGCGCATGGCTTTGCCAAAGAGTGTCCAAGACATCCAAGTATTCCTTGGGATGGTCAGATACTACAGAAGATTTATTTGGGACTTCACCCAAATAGCCAAGCCTTTATTTCATTTATTAAAGGATCTAAAATAAGGATTCATATGGAATGAAGAGGCCCAGGACTCATTCGATAAGTTACACCAGTATCTGATAAATTTGACAATCCTAAATATCTGAATTTCGATATGGAGTTTATCATTCAAACTGATGCTTCATTGATGGCAATTGGCGCCATACTGAGCCAAATAGATGAACTTAGGGACGAACATCCGGTGGCATATGTGAGCCATACACTCTCAGCCGCTGAGAGGAACTACACCATGACTGAGTGTGAATGCCTTTAGGTCATTTACGCCTGTTAGATGTTTTGAGTGTATGTCCACTGAATGCCGTTTAAGTTGGTGATGGATCACTCTTTGCTGCGTTGGCTGCACAATCTATGGGAACCGGAAGGACAACTATCGTGATAGACACTTAAGCTTCAGACTTACAATTTTAGATAGTCCACCAAGTGGAAGCTTCTCACTAGAACGTGGATGGCTTATCACGGTTACCAATGGTCCAGTTGGTATACCCGCAGGCGGATGAGCTATTCCAAGGAATGGTTGATGGAAGAATTGAGGAGGAGACTTGAAACAACCAAGGTCACTTTGAATAACAATGGAAAACACTGAGACGATGGATGGAAAAGTATTCAAGATGATAAATGGGAAGCAGCTATTACTCCTGAAACCTTTGGAAAGAGCAGCAAAAGTACAAGCAGCTCACAAGGTTGTTGGGCATGGAGGCCTGAGAAAACAACTGTCCATATTTGCCAGTAATATTACTGGGAATCAATTAAATATGATGTCACGGATCATCTGGTTTGTTGCATGGAATGCCAGCTGCATAAACCACACAAGAATACAACTGGATACCAACTGGTATGACCTGGATTTGCTAGCATACAGTGTCCATCAACGTGATGGGACCGCTGGTGATGAGCACAGGAGGAGTCAAGCACATCATAGTAGCCATCGACCATCTGACAAGATAGATTGAAATGAAAGCCCTAACCAGAGTTGATGCTACCAGTACTGCAATATTCATCCTGGATCAAGTAGTATACCGGCATGGATGTTCACAAGTCCTACTGAGTGACAATGGGATCAACTTCACGTCTCATGTGATCCCAAGGCTAAATAAAATAATGGGGATCTGAGGAGTCATGTCAATACCATACCGGCCAGAGATGAACGGACTGGTAGAACAGGTCAATGGGATGCTGGCCATGACGCTGAGGAAGCTAGTCGCAGGGAGAACTTCCGCGTGGGGAATGTACTTGAGCTCAGTGATGTTCGCCTACAACATTAGTCATCATACAGCAACGGGAAAGACGCCATTTGAAATACTATATGGGAGGAAGGCCGCGTTGCCGCCAATATTATATTCAGTAGTAGAACCTACGTCAGGGATGAGTATCAAATAATACTTGAGCTGACAGATGAGTATCCTGATCGATATGCATTCACAAGCATTTGATAGCACCTTGAAGAAAAGGATATGAGAGAAATTGACAGATGATAAGAACCAACCGGCAGTGGAAGAATACTGAATAGGAGAAAGAGTCGCCTATCGTGATATGCATGGTTTCATAAAAAAACAAATTGGATGTGTTATGGTTAGGTCTGTTCAAAATAATCACCAAGATGGTGACCGATGCTTACTCCATCAAGAATCTCTTGGATGGAAGAGTAGTAAATCAAGTCCACGCTAAGTGTCTAAAGTGTTGGATCAAAGAAAAAAAGAGTTCCCAAAGGACCAATGAACCATTAAGTTGGTCATGTCCTGACGATTAGATCAAGTCTGAAAAAAGGACCTCTGAACCAATCTAGATGGTTAAGTCCGAAAAAAGGACCTCTGAACCATAGAAAACTGGTAGATTTAAGTGCCCAGGACCCAGTTTAGGGGAAAAGATGGACCTTTTGAACTGAGACAAGGTCAAGTCCCATAGTAAAAAAGAAGAATAAGGATAAAAAATTGATAAAAGATATTGAAAAAAAGATTTACAAAAAATGCATAGAATAAAAGCTGATATATTTCTATAATTTTTATTTTTATTGGTCATCATCAGTACGGGGATGGTTCTGCCTATGTTGCCTCTAGGGGGAGGGAGGATGGATCGCGGTAGGAAGAAACAGCCTGTCAAAATTGATAAGTGATTGGACACTTGTGAGGGAGAGAACTACACAAAACAATGTTTGTTGAGTGGATGTCAAACCCTGAGAAAACGCGAATAGGGGAAGGGAAGTTGATATGTTGGAAGATGCTAATTGTGAAACCCCAGAGTGGGGAGGAAAACAGCAATAGAGAAAGAGGCAATCGGCGAATAACCCCAAGTAATACTTATAAGGCACTGGAGCCAGAATATTTGTCTTGAGCACCTGCTGAAGGGCTTCATCAAGGACACTGGACATGTGAGCTGGCAGCGAAGAAGGAATACTCGAAGGGGGTTGTCAAATCATGCCCCAATTAACACCATCAATGTAAAATAGCAATGAGAAGCTCTGGAGGAGAGGTAGTTGTGCAGAGAGCAGATTGCATCCTGCAGACGATGACTATGGGCTTCATGGAAGCTAAAGCTGAATGACTGATGGAAGTCAGGTGAGGCAAGCTTCGTCGACCAACTTCAAAGAACTTGGCCAGAAAAGCGGAGAGCATAAGTGGCAGTATACCAATCCAGAAGGTTGTCCAGATCAGAGGGATTCAGTGCTAATGTCAACGCCTTGGTGACTTGGGCCCATAGTTCAGCGTAGGGGAGCTCAAAGTGTATGCTGTTCCCAGTTGAAAGCTCAGAAACCAGTACAGCAGGTATGTAGAATTGACCAAGTCAGAAGAGGAACTCAGGGAGCAAGTCTGACCCGGCCAAGAATGAACAATCCAGAGTGACTGGCATGATATCTGGAGCATTGACGATAATGTTAAGAGCATTAGCAATAGGAGCTGAATCCAGGGGGGTTTCGAAGTTCAACTTAGGAATCAACTGAAAAGGAAGAGTCAGCTGAGAGTTATTCGAAATGATGGCCAGCCTGGTTTTAAAGGATTGGTTACCATATCTGGTAATTTGATGGAAGGACTAGCCACTTGCACCAGACTAGGCATATGAGTCCTGGAAGGACCATAGAAGAGGTTCTGTTGAGCATCCTGAATCATCTGCTGGAAGAGGCGGAGGTCTGGATCTGACAGACTGTTAAGGAGCTGCTGGTAGCGGGATCTGAATTCGACATATGAGAAGGACTAGAGGGGGGATGTCAGACTTATATAGAAGTTGACATTATGCACTCTATAATCCATTAGGCTCCAACATTGGGGAAATTAATCTCAAAATTAATGAGATAAGCTCTCCTAGGGAAGAATTAAGAATGACTTACAGCCAATAGGTTATGAGCGAAATAACAAGGGTGAATAGAAATAAGTATTCTTAATCAAGCCATGAAATGAACATCGATGGCAAGAGTCTCCTGTCTAGGATGAGGAGAGAATAAGGAATTCAAGGACTCCAGACCAAGAATCCTGAATATGACAATGGGTGATATGCCCTGATGGGGGGAAAACTAGATCCCAGGACTAACATCATCACGAGTAAATCAGTCAGCCCAGCATGACAGAAGGTCGTGGGACTGCACTTTGAGTAGGCGGAAGCAAGGAGGAAGAGGAGGAATGCTGTATACCAAAGGTCATCCTGAGAAACGTTGAGTATTGATGAGTGTACTCCGCTTAACCAATGAAGTATTTGACCAGGTGTTCAAAGTGGTGTTCTCATGCCCCAGTCCTTTTATCGCTGGAAATCTATGCAAGAGGGGGATGTGTTTGGATTTTTGCCCATATTCCCAGCGTGCTAGATTACCTGATATCTCAGGGGAAAATTCCCTAAAGCAAAGTGAATCAGAAATCAGTTGGCCCAAATTTTGGAGAAACTACGTTTGGGGGATTTAGGGATATCCGCCTGGTCATATCCATTGGGGATCAATCTGGATGAATACTTAATATCTCTTTGTGCAGAGTTGCCAATGAAATAGGGGCATCTGATAGTGATTAACTATCAGGTGTACCAATTGGGATCAATTGGGTTTCATCACCGACTGATTGGGAATGAATAGTAAGTTGTGAGGCGAGTGATGCCGCCTGCAACTAGCAAATCAGATGGTTGGTAAAGTGACCTGCCATAATGGGTAATAAGTCCCATTACCTAAGCAGGTCGCTAGCCAAATATGGTTGGTTTGCTAGGATTGAGAAGAAAACGTTAGGGACACGTTTTCCAACTCTTTCCATTTGAGGTCTTGAGGATGTCCAATGACGAAATCCTAGCCAGGATGAGGAAGACCATTGCTGCCAAGAAGAGGAAGGGTGAAATAACTGCAACGGCTGCCATTTCATCAAAGAGGTGTCAACTGAGGGTTAGACAGATGAATTCCCTACTATAATTAATTCCCTAGGGTTCACTATAATAAACACATTATCATTACCAAAAGTATTATTGCCAATATTCATTAATATTGTTAATATTAGTAATATTGTAGATTCAGTGTATAGTTAGACTATCAGCATCTAGTGTGAAGTTCCATCTCAAGGATATTATTGCAGAAGGCAATAATTGGAAGATTCTCAGAGAGAAAAGTAGAGATCTGAGCGGGGATCTAGAGACAAAGGGAACCACAAATCAGGGATAGCTGCTGACAGTGTGTTGGGCCAAAAGAGACTGTCATCATGAGATCTTGATGAAGATTGGGTGGTCATTAATACAGGGAAAAAATCCCTATGAGTACGACTTGAAGTATTTAATTGGAAGTACTGGCCAAAGCGTTGGGCCTAATAATAGTTTGAACTCAACTATGGATAATATTCTCCATACTATTATCAGATAAAACATTCTATACAACTCGATGTTTACGAGGAAATTGAACTTTTCAGTAAAAAGGTTACTGGGTTGACGACCAATAATCAACCACAAGAGTATATTTTTACAGAAGGTGTGCAGAGATTCATGCTTATTTTTAAACTGATTAGTTTCTCTATTAGTGGTAGCAGATAAGCTCTCATAATCAAGGGCCTTAAGTCAGATAATCTCATTGGTGATACTTTGCAAATTAACTTCAGGGGCTTTGGGGAGAACTTAATATAACATGGCCTGCACTTTAGAGGGAGCTGGGGATTTCTTCCATATAACGCTTGGAAAGGTGACATCTTTTTTTTTAGTACTAGATGGTCCCAAGGAAAGGTGACATCTTAGTGATTTGATAATAGCTTATTGTATAGGCCAAAATTGTACTAGAAAAACATAGGGTCCAATGAAGAGGGAAGCTTTGGATATTTTTATAGAGTTAAAGTTAAAGTACTAATTACACGCTCTACCAAGACATTGGATGCAGGTTGGTATGGAGTAAAATAAATGAGTGGATCCCATTAGTTCGACTAAATCATTCACCAATGACAATCAAAAATTCTGACTGTTACTGGAGAGAATTATGTTAGAGCACAAATTCTTGGTAATATTCTGATTATATAAAGTGTGGCGATAGCCTTTGCTGCAGCAGAAGGTAGAGATATAGATTCAACGCACTTAGTTAAATGTCCAAAGCCAGGAGGAGGAATCAATGACCTTTAAAGGCTCGAGGAAAGGGTCCCACAATGTCAAAATAATAGTATGGAATGGTTTACAGGGTGGAACCACTATATGTGGGGTTAGGGATTTGGTCCAGCTTGACTTTTACATATCAGGCAGGACTCTAGTACGTCTTGTATTGAAATAAGCTTTCCTTTCCAGTAAAATTGAGTCTTGAGTTACTGGTAAGTTTTTATATTTCCCCATGGCAGACTTTCAAATGTCCTTCCAATATGATGTCAGATCATGCTGAAGGTCATATATATGTTAAAAAATTTCAAGATATGATATTGTATAGTTTGCCATTTTTAACTTGAAGATTCGCCAATTTTTTTGCCAGTTTATTTTTGAAGGGTTGGGGCTTTATCTTTCCATAAATGCGATTTGGATAAGAAAATTGTAGAGTTAATCTTCCTCAGGGGCATTTGAATTAACTTGGGGAACCTTAGATCCACATTCTGGTGTATGAGCCCTGGACAGTGAATAATGGAAATTGTAGTTTTGAATTTTTTAATGCCCATCGGGCTAGCTACCATCAGAATCCTTCATTTATTGCAGCCATTGCAAGGAAGAATGATTGGTAATTATGATAAAAATAATTCCCATATAATTAGAGTCAGAAATGCTTAATAGCCAGTACTACCGCCAAGCATTCACATTCCATAATGCTATACTTGTGTTAAGCTATGGTTAGGGTTTTACTATACTATATGATGACATGATCCACAAGTTTTCATCATAATGAGATAAAATAGCTTTGATAGCTATGTCTCTAGCATTAGTAAAAAGTAGAAAGGTTTTATTAAAATTAGGATGTATAAGTACTGGAGAGTGAGAGAGCTGTGCATAATAGGTCAAATGCCTGCTGTTGCTCTTCTTTCCATTGGAATAGTATGCCCTTCTTCAATAATTATACTAGGTGCTTTTAGTTATCAGCAAAATGTGGAATAGACTGGCGATAATATCCCACCATCCCTAAAAAACCCATACATCATGTAGGGATTTAGAGAGGACATTCTAAAAATGTCCATAACCTTATTGTCCATCAGGGATTTTCTGGCTTTACCTACCTTATGGACCAAGAAGTCTCTTTTGCTCTGAAGAAGGAGCATTTTGAAGGCTCTAGTTTTAGCAAAGCTTGTCGTAGCTCCTTAAAAATTGCTTTAGATGAGCTGTGCTTGGTAAAATTATCAAAAAATGGTAGTATTGTTTAGAGAAACTAGCACACAGAAGCGTTTCAAATCGCCTTAAAGTCCACCCAAGGCTTGTTAGAAGGTGTCAAGGAGTTACATAACCCATGAGGCATTTGAGAGGGCTCTAATAGTCCTTTGTTTGAAATGTGAGCACATTTTTTATGGTCTTCAGGTGACAAGTCGATTTTCCATTACACACTGATAATATTTATAGCCAAAAAATAATGGGAACCCAACATTAAGCGTAAGAAATCATTTATACATTGCAATTAATAACTATCTCTTTGTGTAATAGAATTGAGTCAGCGATAATCCAAGACATCATGGTAACAAACATTCTTTTTCCAAATTAATAAGGGGGAAATACACGGGCTTTTATAAAGCAAAGTAACCCTGCTTCCAACAGTTTCTGTAGCTCTAGGGCCACTTGAGAAACCTCAACATTAGATTTTATGTATGGCCAATACTTAAAGTTTGAGCCTCAGTCGCATTTGGTGTGCTGACCCCCAATATAATTCCATAGTCACCTGGTCCTAAGGAATTTTATTGCAAATGTGCTCAAGGAGGTCTTCCACATTCTGGCATTCATTAGGGTTGTGTTTTACTCATATATTACTTTTGACCAGAGCTATTGTGGGTAGGGGATCAAACCCAAAATTTTGTAAGGAGCGAAACAACTCACGTTGGCAATATATTCAATGTGACATAATTTTTATAAAAGTGATAGGGGCATACTTAGGGGCTTGGAGGGTTTGATTTGTTAAATTCCCTAATAAGATAGAGATAGATTTCATTTTAGTACTAGTGGTGCCCAACCCAAAAAGGGGGAGCTGCCACACATCTTTATTTATTAATGAGTCAAATAAAGGGATTATTAGAAATAATAAATTCTAAATATACCCCTAAGTTATCACCTATGAAGTCATATCAGATGGCGAGGAAGCTTTGGGGAAACTTTTGTCTGGCTCCAGCTTTAGCTGGAGGACCATAGTGGATAGCAAAGAAGTGGGGGCATCAGCGGCATGTGGCATAAGGAGATATAGTTGAGGGTTTCTTCATTAATGAGGCCTACAGTGTACATTGCCTCAATATATTGAGCAAGTTGATGCTCAGAGAAAGTGATGAGAGCAGGCGCACAAGTGAACGACTTGATGCACCCGCAGGTTTTGGGATAATTGGGGTTAAAAAAGCGAAGCTTTTGCTGCATCAATGCAAGCGTTGCTTGCACCAAAAGCGAGCTTCTCAATCTCATACTTTGCATCCTCCTCAAAATCATATGGGAAATTGGGGATAGAATACCCTAAACCAAGGGTTCCATCACCCCATGGAGTTGCTGGTGGAGTAAGGTGTTGGCGGAGCAGCTGCAGCTTCAACCACCATTTTATTAATATTTTATAAAACGGATACCCTTTTTATGAGCAAAAATGGCGGGGCTGCAATTCGGAAGGATCAACAAATATTCCTCCAAAGCAAAATCTGGCTTGACATTATATGGCTAGTCCCTATCCTCAATATAATTGAGACACTCAAAAGGATTTGATTTGGCTGATGCTGGCCCAGTCACTGAAGTTGACAATTTTGCCACATCTGATTGCTGTGAACTGTTAACCATAAAGCTCAGCTGAAACTGTTTCAGCCATCAGCTCAGGTTGCTATAATTCAACCAAACTTTTATATCTTTTAAATTGTTTTGTTTGTCTATGTCTTTGGAAGCCATGCTAGAAATCACTGAGGTTGGGAGTAAGAGAACCAAGCCACATTTAAAATTTTGGCATGGCTGCAGCTGAGCTGACGCCAGAGGGGGGAGTGGTGGAATCAGTGGAGGCAGAAACCACCAGGTACTTGCACTTTATGGTCAAATTTGAGGCACAAAGGGCAAATGGCACAGCTATTCTTGATGTGCACCCAGAATGGGTGATCAGGGGCGGGTCTGATCACAGTGTGGGGGAATCACAAGGTGGGTTTTTTGATGGAAAAGGAAGATTGGTGCAAAGGCATGAGGCCCTGATAGATAATCTTCCCCATTTAAACCACAAACTACAACACAGGGTCTGTGCTGTAATTGGCCAAACCATCCATTAGCTTGTGGCGGAGGCTTTTGGGGGAAAGAAGGGAGGGCAACCTGGCAAACTGGACCACCAATGTGGCTTCATCTGTGAGGCAAGTGCAAACAGTTGAGAGGAATATTTTTATATCAAAGGCATCTTGGCTACTGCTGCAATGGCTTTAGAACAGAAGCCAGTATTGAAAACCCCTTAAAGGGGTGAAAATTGATAGGGCTGGCAGGTATACACTGCCATGGCGATCTTGATGATGGCCGCACTTGCATATTGGAAAAGATTTTTATATTCAACCTGAAGGCTGAAATGCAAATTGCTCCGTGGGAGAAACAAAGGGCTCTAGAGAACCACTTGGGAGGTTACAAGGTGGTGGGCCAAGTCCCAAGGGGGGACATAACGCCTGGTAGCATTGGGAGGGCTAGCAGAGCAGCCTGGACACACTTCAGCATTGGCTGAAACATGACGGTAGGTGGCTCACCTACCCCATGTGGGGCAGCAGGCGTTGAAAGCATTGACATTTTAAATTTGTGCTCATTCAAAAGGTTGTGTTTTGTATCTTTTTAAATCCAAAAATGGCTTTGACTATAGCTATTGAAGTGATAGAAAGATTTTGTTTCTTTAAGATAAAATAAATTTGTTCTCTTTCTTCTAAGCATCACTTTTCAAAAATCAATTCAGCCTTGAAATTTAGCTCCACTAAAGAAATTTATGAAAATTTTAGCAAATATGAAGGGAAACCCTGCAAAACGAACCCGCGGGCTCAGCCAAATGAGCCAGCACCACCCCAAACAAAGCAACCCCCAGTTACCCACCTCAGGGTCAACCAGAATCACCGCTCTCAAGCAGCGGCCGTGAAAGCAGGCACCACCCCCCAACCTGGAGCTGCTTCAACTAGCGCCAGTTCACCTGATCGCACTTCTGCAACCTGCACGCCCAACAGCTCTGCGTGCGCTACCTCCCACCAACCCGCTGGGCCCCCTCCAACCAAGGAGGCCATCACCCACGCTGTTTTAATGGCGTATGCTCAGTTGAATGCAACACAGCCCATCCAGGAATTCACCTCCCCCATTGTGTCAGCTAATTCAGCCCCATCTATTATTGCTGATGCCGTGTTTCTGGTTCCCCCCATGAAGGGCGATACCCAGTACCTGGCCCCCAAACCCTCGGATGTAAGGTTGGATTAGCCGCACATTCTGGTTCACTAAGCACCAAATTGGGACAATCCACTCTTCCCAATGGGAACTCAAATAGTTCGGATTTTGGAACGTCACACCAGTATAATCTCACTGTCCCATTTAAACCCCATAATCGGCACTTCTCAAAATGGCACTTTATCGCCATATGCTGAAAACGATCAATTCGCCAATCAGCCAGTGAGTTTTGCCCACAAAATTACAGCAAATACTCGGGCTGAATTTACCCAAATAGATTGGGATGATGATGAAACATCGCCCTCCTCCCAATTGGCTGGAGTTAATTCCAATCTGGATGGGCCTCCTTAATTTAGTGAGGCCCAACAATACGCCCCTCAATTCAATATGACGCCAGCAACTGCTGGTACATTCCAGCAACAGGGGAACTCTGCAAACTTGTCCAAACCACCAGCTCGCATTCAACCCGCAATTGCAGCCCAAAGCAAACACAAAAATACCAAAGGAGCCACTAGGGCGTGGCAAAAACCTCTGGCACCAACGCTACCCAAAACTGATCCCCATGAAGTGGCATTTATTGCTAATGTTAAGAAGAAATGGGCCAAAACTAGAGCGCAAAAAGCTCTACCTCTCTCAACCCTCTCCCATGCGATTCACCTTTATTTTGGGCATAATCCTGTTGACTTCTATATGGAGGATTACTTCTCATACTTTGCAGCGATTGCAGAGACATTCTCAATTAAAACCACCATCCATGAATCAGTGGAAGGCCACTACATAGATGTGGGCTTCACTGAAGCTGCCCTTGCTGACCATGCTGCCACCCTCCAGGTCATTATTCCGCGTGGATCTCTTTGCATCTCCTACACACGCTCTCACCTGGAGAAAATTTCATGGGTTACTTTTTCCAACCTACCAACGACTGTTGATCCTGAGTCTCTTAAACTGGTGCTCCATCGTGGTTTAATGGAGGTTGGGTCTGTTCTTTCAGTGGACTTTAGCGTCCCCTCTTACTATGCTCCCACTCAAAGAGCTCGCACTGCTAGGGCATCGTCCATCCTCTCCCCCACTGTATCCCGCAACATTGAGGTTATTCCTCATGTGGCGGTAGTTGGGGCATGCCCTGAGATCTTTTTTGTCGACCCTGATCAGGCGCGCCCCCAGTGTTCATGGTGTAACGCCCTTGGACACCTGTATAGTGGCTGCACAAATCGAAAACAAGCCCTCTTAGCCACCACCCAGGGGCCTAAACCAGGCCAAAAATTGATCCCACGTGGCCGCAGCAGCAATTCCACAACCTACACAATGAGACACGTTCTAGACCTGTCCCCTGAGGCCTTACGCCTATCAGTTGAAACAGCTAACCCCACTATTGGTACGGGATACCTTTGCGCTCATGCCCCCCTTCCAGTGGGCACCCCCTCTAATCTCCCAGAGTCAACTCCCTCTCTCACCAAGCGCAAGGCATCTCTCACAGGGCACCCCTCATCAGCCACCCCCACTTAGGGCTCCGCGGCACCCTCACCAACCTCCACTAGCGAATTATCACATCAACCCTCAGCTCCCAATGGAGCTATGCCCACCAGCATGGACAGGCAACCCGCAGCCTGCGGTAGAAGTGCCACCTCAAAGAGTCCTACCCCACCCCACAGTCCATTTCGCGCGGCTCCTTTGCAGTGTTGGAGGAAGTGAATATGGACTCAGACTCATCAAATGGGGACACTGCGGAGGTCGCCGTTGAGCACCCTCAGGTCCTTCCCCTGCAATAGAGCGGGGGCAGCATCCTAGGCTGGCTTACTGGGTCCTCCGCCCCACACACTCTCCTTCCCCTCAGAAACCTCGACGCTCCTCATGGATTGCAGCTAATAGTCAAGCTAAAGGACTCAAAACTAGCCGCCTCACAGCAGCAGGTTTAAGCGCTGGCAACCCCCCAGGACATGGAGGAGAACAGCTATGAGACCCCATGGCAGCACCCTGGCCCTGCAATCCATCAACGCGAATGGGTTGCAGGACTTTAAGTGGATAGCCCGCCTCCTCCACAGCTTCAGGTAAGCACAAATTGACATCGCTGCTGTCCAGGA
This sequence comes from Massospora cicadina, assembly GCA_022478985.1. Lineage (NCBI taxonomy): Eukaryota > Fungi > Entomophthoromycota > Entomophthoromycetes > Entomophthorales > Entomophthoraceae > Massospora > Massospora cicadina. The sequence continues at coordinate 54,537 of JAKSZP010010595.1, read as the reverse complement.
GACCCATATCCTTCCCCACGAACAATCTGCATGGAAAAACCAGTTTGGAGGCAACTCCTTCTAGACAAACCATGCCACCCTTATTGTTTTGAATCCCCGGGTTAAAACCCATTCTTTTTCACAATATCTAGGTGGCCGCCTCATACTGGCCAAACTCACCACTCCTGACTTCTCTTTCTTCACTGCAAGCATCTACCTGCCTAATGCAGGTCAGGAGCAAAACCGGCTCTTGGAAGAGCTCGTCCAACTCAATCTCCCACGGAATACAGTCCTCTTGGGAGATTTCAAACAGCCGTAAGTCGCGTCCGTGACTCTTACCCCCTGCAGCAAAGGAACGCCCTGGATCAAGTCGCCTCCAGGATTTCCTTCACCTGAGTGGCTTTATGGATGAACTTCCACCCTCCGCGTCTGGCCTAGGTTGCATGACTAAAATCCAGTATGATGGAAGAGCTTTCCAGTCAGCGTCATGCATAGATATGGCACTGATTGGCCCCCTGCTAATTGGTCGCGTCTCCTCTCCCATCTCTCACGACAACCATCTGAGTGATCACAGGTCACTCACCATTGACCTCACCACTACGCTTAAACTGTCGCGTAGGTTCTGGCCTAGGGTTGCTCCAGCTCTTCTCAACAACCCATTCACTAAGGAGAAGCTGTCTATGACCATTTGGGAGACTCTCACCTTCCCCCCACTCCACCTGCTTGACCACAAGGCTAGATGGGTGGTGACCAAGGAGGGCATCACCCGCGTTGCTTACAATTGTGCCAAAGCCCAGATGACCGCATCTCACGCCAGAGTCAAAAGGGTGGAAGACAGAATCAGACATCTGGAGAGAAACTGCCAGCCTTCGCCCTCTCCCAGTTGGTTGGAAGACTGGGAAGCGGCGCATGAAGCACTCCGCTTGGAGCTCACACTGCAGGAAGAATGGGCAGCAAACTTTACAACATCTCGTTACTATGCTCAATGGGAATGCCCCACCCGCTTTTTCTTTCAGAAACAGAAAGCCCGGTCAACAGCGCAGGATATTAATGCACTGAAAATTGGCACTACAACCACTTCGGATAAGGAGGAAATCACGCAGGAACTACACCGCTTCTACTCCAGCCTCTTCCATTCCACCCAGGTGGACCCGTCGGATATCCAAGACTTCCTGTGGCAGGCTCCAGAGCCACCCATTGACCCACGGGCTGATGAGGCTCTACTGGCGCCTATTTCCATCAAGGAGGTGATGGGAACCCTTCTGAAATCCCCACGGCTTAAAGCCCCAGGCCCAGACGGAATACCCTTCGAGGTGTACCTTCTGGAACCTGCGGTGATAGCCAGAACCCTCCGCGACCTCTTCGCTGCACTCTTGGTGAATGGCGAGGTCCTCCCCGACTCCAGAGGCTCAATCACGATCCTCATTCACAAGAAGTCAGACCGTGAGAACCTGGCGAACTGGCGCCCCATAGCTTTGATCAACACAGACCACAAGCTCTTCATGAAGCTTCTGGCCAACCGCATCACCAAATGGGTGTCACCTCGCCTCTCCCCATCCCAGCACGGTTTTATTCCGGGGAGGTCATTATGGGACAGCTATAATGACTTTCACGTGACTTTGACTGCTAACTCTCGTAAGGTGAATGGCTTTGTGGCTCTCCTTGATATGGAGAAAGCATATGATCAGGTGGCCTGGAAGTATATTGATGCTTCCCTGGCCCGCTTCCATCTCCCCCCCACGCAGCTAGGCGCTGGATATTAGCGCTCTATGACCAGCCTACACCAGAGTCTTGGCACCAATGGGTTTTACAGTGGCAGTACCAGTTCTACAAGGTCTCTAGCAAGGGGACCCCCTGAGCCCTATCCTTTTTAACATCACCCTCAACCCCCTCTTGGCCTCCTTACAGGACAAGCTAACAGGGATTCTGGTCCCAGATAATGCGTCCACCCGCACCATGGCATTTGCAGATGACACCGCCATTGCATTTGGCTGCCCTGTGGATGTTGCCCTCGCTGCTGTGACCATTGAGAGTTACACCAAAGCGTCCAACGCCATAGTCAACACCTCCAAGACAACAGTTGTACAGGTCGGCTCCCCCACTTTCCCCCCACCATTTGGTATTAAACCTGAGCGCAGTACCTTCCGTCACCTGGGCGTTCTCACTAACCAACAAGGAGTTGCGCTAAAAGACAATGAGGACTTTCTCCTCGCAGCAGTTAACTCCAGGATTGCCAGCTGGAACCGGTGGCACATCACCCCCCAGGGTCGAGCTCTGATGGCCAATGTGTTCCTCCTCTCCAAAGTCTAGTTCCTAGCGCACGTCTGCCCATTCACAGATGCCTTTTATACGCGGCTCAATGTACTCCTCTGCTGTTGGATCTGGGGCTCAAACCATCCACCAATGGCATTCTCAACCATTGCCTGACCCTGAAATGAAGGGGGCCTAGGGCTTCTGGACATGCGATCCCACGCCACCACAATCTTCCTGAAGTTCCTATGGCAGATTGTCTGCTGGGACGCGACCCCCATGCCCCAATGGGCGTCCGCCCTCCGCCAGTCAGTGTCAGCAGCTCTGGGTCTTCCTAGAGCATCTCTGACCTCATTAGGGAAGTGGCTCACAAACCACCCAGGCCATCGCCTGAAACCATCTTCATCCCCCTACTGGAACCAGGCTCTCCTTTCCCTGAAATGAGTAGGCGCGCGGATACACCATGCCTTCCCATACAGAAGGGAAAGCCCTGGTCTCAGCCCCCATCGCCATGCAATTGTGCACAATGGACAAGTTGTCTCAACTCGCCTCAACCCCAAGATCATCCTCCCATCCGCCCAAGACTCCTTGAGCTCCTCCCTCCCTCCGTGAGATTCGACCTTAAGGAATTGTGGAAGGACGTCTATCACCCCATCCTGTCAGCAAAGGTGTCCAACACCTTATGGAGGGTGCTCCACTGTTCATACAGGACAGGGGACCGGACTGGCCCTACCTTCCAGCACCAAAGCTGCCCCCGCTGGTCGGAGCCTATTGACTCCCACCTCCATCATTTTTTCACTTGTCCAGGTGTCACCGCATTTTGGCCAAAGGCCCGCGCGCTCCTCCATGCTCAGCCCTGGTCTGGACACCCTGTGCAAGACCTCATGTTCGAGAAGATGTTGCCTGGTTGCCACCAACCCCTCCGTGTCCTCGCCTATGCCACAGCCATCTGGACCAACCATAACTCCTTCCTTCGTGCTGCCTTTGACCAGAAGGTGTGGACCCTTCCACACATGATAACTCACTTTCAGGTACACTTTGAGATGGCCCTGAAGGTCTGCACTATGTCGCCAACCCTCCCCCGCTCAGTTGTCACTGCAGCACAGCTCTGGCGCACAAACCCCCCTCCCTTTCTCAATGCCACCTCCCTCCTCTTCCCTCGCCTCAGGCTCTTAGGAGCCCAGGCGTAAATTTAATAAACATCAATGAATCCTCCCCTCAGGTTGGGACCATCTAGTACTGAAAAAATAGAAATAAATTTCCCGTAGGCAGGATAAAATCCTAAGGAAAATCAACGCTTCTATGATTAATGGGTTCAGGTGTCTACTTAGCTCCAAACCTTGATTTACAGGGATGTGAATCTTGATCACCATATCCACAATAACTTTGAGCCAGAGGGTATCTTAATAGGATGGGGGCATATAGAAGAATCCCATGTTTGGCGTTCATAGCTTCAAGTGGTAACTTAGGTTTTTATCCTAGGATTGTAATGGTCAGGTCAAACTGATATTTACATTTTGACTCAATATTCAGAAATCTCAATCTCGAGTTGAAATGCTATTTTTGCGGTTTTGAGGTTCAGGCAGGATCAGTGCTGGGCTGTGCCCCTTCCAAGCTAATCTTTATGCTCTTAGGGGCCTAAAGAATAATGTGTGGAGGGGCTCCCCAGAAGAGCGACCCTAAAAGGTCAGGCCCATATGATTCTAAACTCAGTTCACTTTTTCTCTCTTGTTGTTTCTCTCCCTCATGTAGGTCTCTCTGGTGGCCTCAGGGCCACTCTTGCCTTGTCTTACCTGGTATCCCATGGTGAACCTAATTTTCTATCCTTAACAAAAGAAGTTGGTATTTGGTGGCGAACTGATCTGCCAAATGCTCTGTTTTTTTCATGAGTCATTCGCGGTGCCCTATGTTATTGGGTTTAAATTCATCAGCATGTTTATTTCATAAAAATAAAAAAGGCAAATTTTGGGGTCAAATCCTTGCCTACCTGTGTATGTCTTTCTCGTTTTCAAATTTCCCTAAATCTGAGGTTAATATGGTGAGTATGATGAGTCAAAACACTTACTTCAAGGGAACCTCATATCAGACAATCTTTTGGCATCCATCCGCCAATCTGAAGGCAAGATGGCATTAAAACTGGGACGTTTTCATCTGTTACAAGGACTTGATATTAAACTTTTCAAAAGGAGGAAGGATCTTCAAGGAGGCATGTTCATATTTTAGTGCTCCTTTAATTTTGACAGGGAGATCAGATATTAACAGCATCAAAATCCCTAATATCGAAATGTATCTTTCTTTATGGTTGATAATGCAGTTGAACTCCCGCATCATATGGACTTCAATAAGCAACTCATAATTATTGTTTTTTAACATGATAGTGGGGCAGAAACAAAAAGTTTCTCATGTTGGAGAGGGAAGTAAGTGTATTCCCTGATTGCCTTAGTTGACTGCTTACCCACCGTCCTATTCTCAGATTTAAAAAACAAATCTGGAGCCATTTTTATTTTCTGGATAAGTCAGGAGGATATAACATTAACTGGTAACCCAGTTTAAATTCTCACCAGGACTTTAAACTCTGATTGACTACCTATACTTGAACCACAAAGAGCTGAATGTGAATTAATAGCTTCTAACCTTTTGTTAGATATCTGTACCGAAGCAAGAGGAGGATTTTGCTGCAGCCAAATTCAGGACTGTTTAATGCATTTGAAGGTTTTATCTGCTAAGACTTAGTTTTTTGTAAAGGAGTTGACCTCCAAAATTTGTTTGAATAATTGGCCAATGTAAAAAGAGGAAAGCTGAAGATCCTTATTTCCTTGGATAGAAAAAGGTACTTTGACTTCTTCAGGCGCATCTAACACAAAACTTCTAAGATGATGGGCTTAGAACTAAAGCTAGAATGGTCTTGAGGCACTTGATTGTCGTCAGCATATGGAGCCTCCTGCCCTATAATCACTGATACTTTGCTGAATTACCTTGTAGGGTGCGACAAAATTTTAAAGTGTGGTTATATTTTTTGGAATAAATGCAGAATATTTTAGGTTTAACAAATTGGGGGTGTGACCGCTAACACTTGGGGCCATGCCTTATTATTATTAGAATGAGGGGGGCCAGTGGGTTTGAGTAGGCCAGCAGGAATCTCCATGATGGCTTCTTTGATATTGAGGAGAGACGCCAAGTTAGACTTAACGCTTTAAGAAAGAGTAGAGTATTTGGTATATTTTAAATGACAAAAACAAGGCTGTGATAGCATCATCTAATAAAATTCAATTTCCAGCAACCAACGTTTGAGCCTCAAGATTGGAAATTGTTGAGTGAACTTAATGGCAGTTTCTTCCTAATCAATGCTTATGCATATAAAATTTCTGCTTTTGGTTGGATAAAGTTAGTTCACATCAGAATTAAAGAAGAAAAACAGCCTTGGCTTCATTCTAAGTATAGCAATGTATTAGATGAGGTACAATAATGTTTTGATCCACGTAACTAAGAGAGTTTTTTAGAAATTTGAGCCTATGGGTGTTGTGCCTTCTTCCACAGCACTTCCATAACAAAATAGGAAAGAGAAATTGCTCACTTCGCTTGGGGCATACTTCTCTTTGAATGAAGGTTTAAACGTGTCACTGGGGGATTGGAGGCCAAATGACGTGAACTGACACTGGGGGTGTTCTTCACCTAAAGAGGAACCGATATTGGAGGAATGTTTATGAGGCAGAAGAGCGTTCACTTAATTTCATAGGTCATTGATATCTTTGATTATTGAATCTACTCAATTATGTGCAGCATAAAGAGCTAATTTCATGGCAACGAGTAGAGTTAACTGCCAAATTTCATATTTATGCTCTTTAGTCACATCTCAAAGCTTAAGATGGTGTTACTCAAAGGCGAGCTTTTTTGCTCCAACCCACATATCACAACAGAAAAATTTGCCAAGAGTTTAAAGAATTTTTAATCCAAAGAGGGATCTGACGCTAAATCGTTATTGATCATTGTATTAATAGTTTCACTTTGAACTCAGGGTACACCTGTCTGGGAGCAACAAATTCGTCAGGACGGAAGGGGTGTTAAACCACTTGTCCATTATTTTTTAGGGCAGGAGACCTGAAGTTCCTGGTTATTGGTTTCTAGTTTTAATTTTCTTTGTTAAAAAATCTAAACTCATAATACAATTACTTGAGTAATTAGCCCTAAGAATATTTTCGTTCCAAAATGAATTAGAGATAAGCCAAATTAGTGATGGCAAAAAAGTAATTTTTATTTTGCTTAGAACTTGATTATATGTGAGTTCAAGGAGTTTTTCTCAGTAAATCTCCAAACATTTCCAAGCCAAGATCTATATACTCATTACCATCAGGGATTCTGCAGCATTCAGGTCAAATCTATCAATACAGGATTTAACTGTCTCAAAGATTAGAGTTGATTCTTAATATTAATGGATTTCAGTTGAGTAATTTCTTAATTGCACAAGTTGTAGTTTAACCCCAATTTTGGAAGGTCTCAAATTTAGTCAGGGATTATCACTGATGATAGTTTTGTCTATTTCATCATTCCAGGTTTGATTTTCTTAATTTAATATATACAGATCTATAATTCATGCTGGAATCATAACAGAACCACTGAGTGTCAGTATCAGATGATAAAGTACATATTCATTGCAATAGAACATCTGATTAGATGAGTCGAGACCAAAGCATTTGTTGAGTGATTTAACAAGAACAATGAGATTCATCTTAGATTAAGTAATATACCAACTCTAATGCCACCAAATCCTACTTAGTGAAATAGAACCACTTTTCACCTCCTATGTGATTCCAAAACTGTTTGAACTTATGGGGATTTGAGGAGTGATATTTATTTCATACTGACTAGAAACAAATGGAATCGTGGAAAGAGTCAATGGAAATCTAGCAGCAACGTTATGAACAAATATAGTAAGAAAACTTCGCTTGAGGATCCTAACTAAGTACATCAACATTTTGTATATAACATTATTTATCATATGACAGCAGGAAACCGTCATCTAAACTTTTATATGGATGATGAGTATCATTACCGCCAATTTAATATTTAGCAGTGGAACCAGCCTTAGGGATGAGTACATATCAGCATTAACTTGATTGGTGAAAATCATGAAAAATTGAATTTAAAGAATTTGATAAACATCTAAAGTTAGAATCAGAGCAAAGAATCAGGACAATCTTAACTAACTGGTGCTTAAGGAATATCATGTGGGTGATTGGGTATCATATTGTAATACCCATAGATTTGATATAAGAAATAAGTTGGACGCCTTATGGTATGGCCTGATCAGATAACATTGCTAAGTAGGCAACAGATGCCCATACAATATAGAACATCATTGATGGTCATATAGTGAATAGGGTCTATAGCAAGTACTTAGCTTACTGGATCTAAGAAAAACATTATAAATGATAAAAAAACTTCAAGAAGAAAATTTAAAAGATAAAAATTGCTATAAAATATTGATAGGGATACACACCTTTAAAAAAAGAAAAATTGAAAAAACAAAGCTATATAATAATTTCAAATCATTTAATCTGACTAAAATTGTGTGTATCAGATGGTTGTCCCACTCCAATGTCACAGGAAGACGGGGATAAAATATTGAGATAGTGAAGAAGACCCAGTGGGGTGGATATTTTTTAGGACTAATTCATTAGGAAACTAATTCTATTGTTGTTGTTATGAAGAGTACGAAATTAAAGCTTCACCCTTGTTAGTTTGTGAGGTCCCCAACCTGGGGGGAAAGAGGCGTTCAGGAGCTTATCACAGTGCGATTGATCAAGTGATGCTGGTATAATATGTAGCCAAGAGCTCCAATCTGAAGGAAAGAAGGCATTCAAGAGTTTATTATTTGGCAAGAATGACCAAATAAATCTGGTGCATGTGTAGCTATAGAACCTCACTCATTGGAGGCATCAGCAAATATGAGGGGGAGAAGAGGATGATGAACCGCGCTGCCAAAAATGGCCATGAGAATAAGCATTAAGCAAGGAGGAAGTTATAGCTTTTCTGAAATTTATTTTAGCCATGTTGGCTGACTTAGGACCATGAAACATTGCGGCATCTTCCACCAAAGCTCTATTTTTGCTGGGTAATATGGTCAAGCTTGGGATGTGTTGAAATTTATGATTGTCCACATTACCCATATTTGAAATGATATAAAAAGTAACTTGCTATATCTCTCTTTGTTTTATTTTAATAATTACCCAACCCTTAGAAGATGTTGGAGTCATTGATGTTTGATAACTTTTGTTTGGGCTTGGTTGACTATGAAAAATTAGGTTAATCTATTTCAGAATTTGATCTCTAGGTTGATGTCCATTAATGTTTCATCAGGGATTATAACTGACAACTTTAGTAAGTAGTTTGATTCTGGTTTACATATCAACAAAAAACTATCTTACATGGATTGATCAGAATATGTTGACTATTGACAAGAGGGTGTTTTACAGTTACTGAAGCTTTGACAACAACTTTATTGACAGTAACTTGCAAGTTATCCTAAGTGATGCAACCTGATATTATTGGGTAAATTGTCCCATTGTCTGAGCAGGTTGCTAGCTTATACAGGTTAATCCGCTGGGGTTGGATAAAGGCGTTTAAACAATATATCTCTGATTTCAACTCAGAGAAAGTTTTAATCTAGTCTGCAATGAATCATGACTAGTATGATGTGTTTCGTCTTTTGAGATGATTTTTAGGGCTAATGTTCATTGGCGATAGATGCCATTCCTATTGGGGTACCACCATAAGAGTTGAGAACCACGTCCCTATCTAAATAATTATTTTGTTTTAGTAAAAACAGATCACTTTGCAAAAAATAATTTAGATAGTTACAAAATTTTTATTGCTTTTTTGAAAAGAGTGTAATAGATAGGTTTCTTATCATATTTGTCTTGGTTGCTTACTCTTGGATTTAAGCTAAAAAATAGATTCTCTAATACAAAAGTTTCTCAAGTACCTTACATAATGGTTGAAGGTATTGTTTCCCTTGTCCAGAAAGATTTCAAGTTACCAGAAGGAAAAGCGTCAACCCCAGTCTAGAGGTGAAGATCTAAGTGAGATCAATGGCTTTAGTTGTGAGAAAGGTCAACTGGATAATTGTCTTTATACAATTATTACTATACTCATTTATCAATCAATAATTTTCAATTGAACTAAAAGACCTGCGCAGAAAACATAAGAAAGTTTATAAAAGGATAAAGAAAAGAGTTAATCAACTCATTCTATGGCCCAGTTAGCAGAAGGGTGATAAAGGGTTGTAAAGGTTTGATACATTCCTATCAGTAAATTGAAGTTTAGCTACCGCTATGATGATATATTTGTAGCATTACCTGGTAAGAGAACTTTTAATCTACCACGTCAGGTGAAAAATTACTTAAGCAAGAATGAGGTTGTTACTTTAATAATGTAAGAGACTAAGGATGTGCCTTTAACATTTTGTGAATTCATCAATGGTGAGAATATTATATAAAAGCCCATACATGACAATGGCAAGGGCCAATTATGTCTACACTGGCAAAAAGCGAGGTTGAACTATCAACGTGAGGTTGAAAATTATATTGGAGGAGGCTTGATTTTCCCAAATAAGTCAGGAAATGATAAAATTGTGTATAAAGTTAATCATGACTCCCAGTAGCATCAACACTTAAGCCATTGTTAGCCTTATTTTTAGAGCGCCATGATCCATAGTAATATGCACCTCCAGGATGGTAGAGGTCCTAACCTAGGGGAGTATATAAGGCATCCATGCCATTTATATGCGTTAATAAAGCAATAATTCCTTGATTTTAATTGTATCAGTAACCAATCTGTATCACATCTGAACCTGTAGGGTCTCTTGATCCCACTCCTTGGGTCACTCAAACAGTATGTATACCCAGTATTATTTTAAATCATATAAAATTGCTATAGTGAGTGGGAGAACCTATTGGCAATCTGATGGATAGCCCCGCATGTGAATAAAATAGAAATTGTAATTTTTTAACTTGAGATACCATCATGAAATTTTCACGTCAGGGTCATAAAATGCTGTAAGCACCTTAATGGCACCAGATTAGTTAAAAGTCTGAAGTGTCTCTCATAGAGGAGAGCAAAAGCATTATGTCATAGTACATCCAGAAACTCATGTTCCATATCATTGTAATTCTTTTCTGAATTAATCAGAGTTTTACTCAAATAATTAATAAAGTAATTGACTTGATTAGTGTTGAGTTGTACCATTATTTCTCCAAATGTGATGTCACTGGCATCTGTGATCAGAATAAAAGTTTTATCAAATTTACGATGGATTTCTATATTAGCTGAATCAAGGCATCTCTTAAGGAATCAAGAGGGAGTTGCTTATATTCTTCCTAATGAGATGGGATATTTTTGTGAGATAGATATCCCAATGGCTTATCAAGTTCAAAAAAGTGAGTAATGACCTGTTAATATTAAATGCCAATCCTGGGAAGAACTCAATATTGTGAAAACTACCTGACTGGGACATCTTCTGTATGGCAACTGTTGCAATTGGTTTGACCAACCATTTGTATTTTATTAACTAATTATCTAACATTCTATTAACTTATAAGTAGATAGCGTATTTGATCAGTATTGTAATTAGTTTATCAAGAAGCCCTAACCTTATATGTAGTGGCCTTATTTATTACTTTACTGGTGGTAAGGTCCCTAATCACCACTGGTACATCTCTAGTTCCATAGACTAATTATCTGGTGAAGTCATGGCTTTTATTACTGTATTTCTTCCTATTTTATTTCGGCATATTTATTCTACATTGCTCTGTGCCAGCATAAAACATCAGTAATAAGGTCATCATTATTTATCAGGGCTATCATCTAGTAATATGGCTAAGTTGGCAGATTATATCTTTTATGAGAACTGCTCTAAACTCCATTTTTTGTTTATTTTCCCCTGTCAAGATTCTGATATGAATGGACGATAAGCCCTAGTATAATGGATTGGTGAGAATCTGCTGGCCATGATGACTATTAAAATTATTCGAGCACTTTGAGATGAGGTGATATTAGGTTATAAAGGGTTATTGTTTAACTCCAAGTAAAGCAATAAGGCAATGACAACATTCAACAAATATTAATTAGATTGTCTTAAACTAAGACGAAAGAGAAACTAAGAATACCATACCCTGCTGGAGCCAATAAGAATATGGCAGAACTGAATAGTCTAAGTCAAGGGTGCAGTATCATCTGAAGTTGCTTATATATAAGTGAGATAAGGCAAAGAAGAATAGAGGTTGTTAACAATAATAGGAGCAGGAAGAAAAAACAAACTGATATATTAAAAAATAATGTATTGTAGTCAGAGCTAATTGCTTTGTACTTTTAAATTTTTAATTTGTTCAAAGGACTGATGATCCTCACATCATCCATCTATTGTTTGGGGGTTTGAACTGTGTAATCCTTATGGCGTATTCCAACAGTATCGCCAAAAAAACTAGCAGTGGTGCTCACTATAGGAGGCCACTCATCAACCACAACAATAAAGATTCTCCAATAGCTGGACATGTCACATAAGTCTTGCTTTGACGGGTAATCTTCACATCTTTCACCAGTTTAATATGCAAAAATCAAAATTGCTCTAGATGTGGTGCTCAAAAAGCAGGATAAGCTTCTTCAGGAGCGGAACAACATTATGAACCAGATTGACAGCACGTTTAACCAAATGCAAATTCTGGGACAACAAAACAAGCAACTTCCAAATCGCTTGGACAAAACCACCGAACAATTTCATTGCGCAGAGCGGAAATTGGATGGTACTTCCCAGACCCCTCATTGGGAAGTGGAAGAGTGAAAAGGGGCTTCTTATGGAGAATTTTTCATTATTAAGAATATGACACTGGCATAAGCTACTACCCCCAGGAAGGCAGTTCTATATCTATGAATTAGAGATCCAATTCGTCCAAGTGATGGCTGAACTGCCCACTGAAGAGGCCCATGCTACCTCTGAATCAGCGGACAATCCACCCACTGTTTGGAAGCTCCTCATTGAGAGACCGCTTATGGGTCTCAACCCATTCCTCAGTACATCTCAAAAGGTTGCAGTTATGAGCGGGAGGAGGAGGTCTTTATTGATAGACTGCCTCCGTTCAATTGCAATAGTAATATTCACAGTTTCTTTAGCCAGTTTGAGTTTGCAGCAGAAGGCAACTCAGATCATAGTAAAGCTAAACTGTTAATATTCTCCTTGGATGTTGGGAGTGCTGATAAAGTCGTGCTACCTTCCAAGCAGTTCCATTAAATACCAAGAAGTGAAGGATACTTTGCGTCAAGAGAGTGTCTATAACTCTCCAGTTCCCAGCTAGGTGGTTCACAGAGCACAGACACAAAGCCAGGAAACTCGTCGTCAAGATTATGGTAAGAAGGATACCACAAAGGGCACCAAAGCTGAAGTAACCCTGTGCAAGGTAGTATAACGTGGTGTAGAGTAGCTAGTAACAAATGAACCATAGACACTTGGGTGGGCCCCACGGGTGAGCCTGTAACCAAGTTAAGATCAGTGCAGCAGATTTTGTGTGCCTCAGTTTGGAGGTAACCTAGGGGATTCAACGGTGAACTTGATTTATAAGATAAATTAAATTATAGTAGGATGGCCAACGTTATTAAAAAACTCCCAGAAGAGTTCCATGCACTGGTTTGCAATAGACTTTTATGTATTTAAGGCGATCTGACCAGGGGACAGGCATTACTGAAAGAAAGAAAGAAAGAAAGAAACGACATGAAATCTGAGCAGGGTCAACTTCAACAAAGAAAGTTTTTACACCTCTGGATCAGGATATGGATTTTTCTTGTTACGTCATGGGTAAGGTTTTTGTGTCGTTAAACCTACTAACCGCCAAAAGCTTCCTTCAGATTGCACCCTGATCAATGTGTGAAGGGCGGAAATCAAACCCACAACCTTCAGGTTGGTAGCCATACACCCTACTGACTCACCTTCCACCCCCTCTGGTTTGTAATAGTAGCCATAAATTAAATTTGTGTATGAACGGGGGATTTATTAAAGGAAAGATAACCAATGAGCAAGGTTGGTATCTGTTGTGATTCAGATATGACTGGATGATAAGCCCTAAGTCTTAATGTCAGAACTGGTAGAATCAACCAATCATGAATCAAAGTTATGATTACTCAAGCGCCATAGGATGAGATTTTATTGAGTGGGAAGTTTTATACTGGATTTCCTCCAAATCAGGCGATAAGGTGATGTTGACAAATGACAAATAATGAAATGTCAACATATAACAAATAATGAGTGGTTCGCCTCAAACTAAGGCGATCTTGAATCTAATAAACAAAGAAATCTGCTGAAACTAATAAAAATATGATGGAACAAATAGTCTAAGCAAAAGTATCGGTAGCAAACAAAGTTGCTGAGATATAAGCATTACAAGAAGATTTTAAGAGGAGGATTTTGAGGAAGACAGTGAGAGTGGAGCAGGGAGCATCCACTTAAAATAATAAGTTTAATAAAGAGGTGTCGTCAGACTAATAACTCCCATTTATTATTTATGTTATATTTATTTTATGTGTGTGCAGAGGACTGACAATCTTCATATCATCCGTTCTATTGCTCAGTGGGCTTTACCCTGCATAAAACCCTTTGGCGTGTCTTCTAAATATCGACAAAGTTATAACAGTGGTGCTCGCTACAGGGGACCCATTGATCAATTAGACAGCAAAAATTCTTCAGTTGCTGGCCATGGCACATCAGGATTGCTTGGACAGGAAATCTTCATGACATACTACACCAGTCAAATATATGGAACTCAAACTTGCTTTGGACGCCGTGCAAAAAGACAGGATGAGCTTCTTCATGAGGTTTGTAGTGAAAAGTTACCTCTGTTTAGTCGTAATAGGAATATTCATGGGTTTTAAGAATATTGATTTGTAATTGAAGGAGCCTCTGTATGGCAGAAAGCAAAACCGTTAATATCCACCTTGGATGTTGGAAGTGCCAACCAAGTCACCTGTTATCTTCCAAACAATTCTGTTAAATACTAAGAAGCGAAGTTACTGTGCTGCGGTTGTTTGGGGGTACCACAAAAATGACATAGCGGAAGACTGAGTTCTTGACATCAGTTTCAGCATAATGAGACCCTCACCACATTTGCTGACTGATTTATGATGGAAGACCACGTTTTAATTGGGGCAGGTATTTTACCTAGACCTGAAGAGTGCATTGCAATGACCTCTGCAGCTGTGCCATATCTTGAGCTATATAACGTCATTACCCCAATGTTGGATGATGACGTACCATTGCTTAAAATTGTTCAGTTTGTGCATCATATATCCATAACCTTCCCTCCAGCTAATACAGAGCGGAACCCTTCTGTTGCCGTCACCAGACTATATTAATTGGGGGAATTCGCTGGTCCACTTTAGAATCCGCTGAGTTATCCCCAGCGGTTCAACTTCACCCCTATACCTGCTTACCATCAACAGCCCAAATACTGACCTAGTCCTGCTTACATCAACTGTCAGCAGTCATCCTATTGACCTAGCCCTGTTTACCCCTATCACCTTTAGTCCAACTTTCAGTATGGTCCATCTTACAAATAAAAGAATGCAGGCCCTATGAGCAAATTTATTTGAATGATGTTGCACTGGGCACCTGTCACAGGTTTTTCTCAAACGTCAGGTTCATCCTGTACAGCTTAATAGTATTACCAGGGAAAAGTCATAGCGGAGTAAAGATGGGACTCTCTATCTCTAATATCCCAGCCCCAGAATTCCCACCTGAACTAATTGTTGTATTTCCAGCAGAAGTTTCTCCATACAATGATGCATTCCTAAACCATCAACCGGTTGAAAGGGTGAATATAATGACACAAGCACAAGTCGAAGATATGGCGGAATGAGTGCCAATGAAGTAACTAAAGCCAACTGCTTGTCATATGTTTGCCAGGTTCCCTTGACAAACTGGACCCCTCCTCTGATGCACCTTTCCTTCATGGAGTAAAAGTCACTCTTTCAGTCGAAATTATCATCCAAATATACCTCAAAGTCAGTGAGGGGATTATGAGCTTCCTTAGGAAAAAAGAGACGTTATATGTCCATGTGTTAAACAGCCAAGATTCATCATATTCAAAATGTATATACTGAAACATTGTTGTATCCAAGACCCAAGTCTGCGCTAGAATAGATACAGGTGCTCCAGTTAACATATTTTCCCCTAAGTTGGTGGCTAATTTATTACTAAAACCTGATGTGGACACCAAATGGTGTATATGACCTCTGGAGCAGAAAACATGGTCTCTAAGGGAGCGTACAGCGCGTTTCCATTACAGTTTGGTTCAATTGTCATTGTAGCCCCAGCGATTTTGTTACCCAATGATAGTTACAACATATTATTTGGAACTGCATTCAAGTGACTCTTTGGAGCTGTCATGGATATAATGTATAGAACCTTTAAAATTCTAGGGCAGCGGATCCCAATTTATTTTCACTTTAGTGGAGTACCCAGGGATCTGATGCATATGGGACATGTCAACCTCGCCTATAGTGATGGTGTGATTCCAGTGCGCTACCATTAATTAAAGAGGGGGGAACCTGGGCACTTCCTCAGCAGATATATTAGTATCAAGGGTTGTCTCTCCGAGCTGCTGGGCCTTTATCTATCCCCTCTGGATACCAAGTCTTGTTAAACACTGAGTTAGAGGTAGAAGTACCAGTTGGGCTCTATAGTGAGGTCATTGGGCCATATCAGGAGTAACGGCTGGAGCCACATGTGGCTCCAGGCATTATACAACTAGAACACAGAGAAATTAAGGTTTTACTAGCGAACCTACAAAATGAACTGCTGTAGATCCGCTGACACCAAATAGTGGCATACTTGCTTTGGTACCTGTTGAAGAGTCCTTCAAGTTCATGAGTTTAATTTACTGGATGAATTTATTCTACCAGTTAAATCACAGCTTGCCATAATGACTGTGGTATCGGGTAATGAATTAATAGGGTTATTGGAAGCACAGAAGGATCAAGTGATAGCTCTATTTTAAAAACAAGAAGAATTTCACCATTGACGACCATTATCTAGGGTGTGCGTGATGGTGGTTCATCAGTTGGACACTGTAGATCATCCTCCCATCGGATCACGGCCAGTCCACTGGTCAAGAGCAGCTGAAGTTGTCAGTGAGGAAATTGAGAAGTTGTTGGAGCAAGGGATGCTCAAACCCTTAAAGAGTTTCTGGGCTTCACACATACTAATCATTAGAAAGAAAGATGGTAGCAACTGGGTAATGTTAGACTACCAGAAGCTCAACAATTTTCCAGAAGGACACATACCTCTTGTCATGGATCAACGATCCTCTAGATCAGTTAGGTGGAGCTCGTTACTTCCCATGATGATTTGATATTAGGCTACTAGCAAAACGAGTTGCCCGCGGTTGAACAGAATAAATGCGCCATTATTAAGTCCAAAGCGCTTTTCCAGCCGACCTGTATGCTACAAGGGCTTTTAACGCCCCAGTCACGTTTCAATGGGCCATGGTTACCATCCTTGGCAACCTGAAGCTGTTGTGTGTTCTCATGTACCTTAATGATATTAATATTTTTTGCGCACATTTTCTGTGCACCTTACCCATCTGCACGTGGTATTCCATCTGCTGGATGAGGCCAACATCGACTTAAGCCCCATAAATGTCACTTTTTCAGAAACCATCTGGAGTACCTAGGGTTTGTAGTAGATGCTAAGGGACTACAACCTCAACCGGCCTAAGTGGAAGCTATTCATAAAATGACCCCTCTGAGCAGCAAACGTGATGTACAAGTATTTTTAGTGATGATAAGGCACTACCAACGTTTTATCCCTGACTTCAGCTGTATTGGAGGACCGCTATTTGAAATACTTAAAAAGACTGCCTCTTTTGAATGGGCGGAATATTGCCAATGTTCCTTTAATACACTTTGGATGGCAATAATCAGGTCGCCAGTAATACATTGCCAGAATTTTGTAAAAAATAGTTTAATGTTCAGATTGTTGCTTCATTTTCCGCGTGAGGCAGTTCTATCACAAAAAGATGACGAGGAGAGGAGCATCTGGTTGCATACTGTAGTCATAGTTTGAACTGCCACGAATGCAATTACACAATATCTAAGTGAGAGTACTTAGCGGTGATCTATTCATACAAGCAATTCAGGGTATATTTGCGAGGGGTAAATTTCTAAGTTGAGATGGATCATGCGTCGTTACGCTGGTTGCAGAATCCCAGAGATCCTGAGGTTGGCTAGCCTGATGGGTTCTTAAGCTGCAGGCTTACAACTTTGAAATCCTTTACTGACCCAGAGAAAAAAAAAAACAATGATTGCTTATTAAGATTTTCAACCATTGCAATTAAGATGGATCCCAGTGATGTAATGTTTGACAAGATGCTCAGCGGTAAATATGATGATGAACCGCCCCAAGCCATCAAGGTATTAGACAGAATAAGGGCCAATACGTTCCAGAAGGACGATGAGATGTACAACTGGATAGGAGATACTAACATGAATATCCAAGGCCTTCTGCACAATCAAATAAGATTATAAGCGCACACCTAGCAGTAAGACATGGTGGAGTATGCAAGACCCAGGAAATGTTGTGCATGCAGTACTACTGGGAAACATCTAAAATGATGTTCTTGAAACGATCTTTTGCTGCCACCAGTGCCAAGTGGAGATACCATTCCGCCAAAAGACTTTGTACAAGTTAGTGAAACCTCAAGTTGCTTGGCATACAGTTCTTTTGATGTGGTGGGGCCTCTGCCAACGGGAGGCAAATGGTATAAGTAGTTCTCTGGTGGCGATTGACCACTTGAACAGGTGAGTTAAGGCACAGCCAATCTGCAATCTGGTGGCGGTCACTGTGGCTAAGTTTGCGATGGAGTTTATAATCCAGAGACATGTCTTTCCCCAGTTCATCCTTACTGATAATGAGGACAACTTCACCTTGCACATTTTACCCGAGCTCAACAAACTTATGGCCATCTGCAGGGGTTGTAATAACTCTTATCACCCAAACTCCAATGGTATGGTTGATTGGGTCAATGGGACACTGATGAATATACACAAAAGCTGGTAATGGATAGACCCTCTGATTGGAGTACACTCCTGTCCACCGCTGTCTTTGCTGACAACATCAGTTATCACTTGGCAATGGGGAAAAGTTTTTTCCAGTTACTATATGGGTGACACCCCACTCTATCCGCACTGCTCTATGGCTGTGTAGAAGATAAAGGCGGAGTGGATCCTCAATACTACTTGACCAACCTTATGAATACGCTGATTAAGCTGCAAACTGAAGAATATTCATTCAGCTTAGCTAAGAAGATAAAGAATCAGGCTGCCAATCAGGTACAGCATAGCAGGATAACCCTGTTCAAAGATGGGGATATGGTTCTTTCCATGATCAAAATGGGTTTTTAGTGGAAACACAAATTGGAAATATCAGGATTGGTCCAATTGAAGTTATTGAGAAGACAAGTGTTGCTGAATATACTATCAATGACTCCGCTAGTGGTCAGATTATGAATTAAGTGCACATAATGTTCCTAAGAGTTTATAAGCAATAGGAGACTTATCATTCAGTCAAGGGGGAGTAATGTATTTCTGATATGATAGAACAATAAACTAAGTTGTTGAAGAAGAATGGGTAAAACCTGTCAATTATGTTTCAAGTTTTATAATTATTTGAGTGCCTTAGGATGAGGCAATATTGGGTTGGACAAGATAATATTGGATCGCCTCCAAATCAGGAAATAAGGTGATGTTAATGAATATTGATAATGAGATATCCATGTATGATGAATAATGAGCAAATCGCCTCAAGCTAAGGCAATTGTGAATTCAACAAAGGGTGAACTTTGCCAGAACCAATAAGAATATGATGAAACAAATAGTCTAAGCAAAATGGTTAATAGAAGCCAAAGTTGCTGAGATATAAGCTTCATGAGAAGATTGGAAGAGGTGGATTTTAAGGAAGAAAGTGAAAGCGGACAGGGAGCGTCAACTGAAAATAATAATTTATAAAAAGAGGTGTTGTCATAGTAATAGCTCTCATTTATTAATTAAATTATATATATTTTATTTGTGTGCAGAGGAATGACAATCTCCATATCATCTGTTCTATTGCTCAGTGGGCTCTACCCTGCGCAAAACACCTTTGCGTATCTTCTAGATATTGCAAAAGTTTTAATAGTATTTAAAAATTACACTTTAAAACAATTTTGAATGAATCTATCGATTAATGGAAGTGGTACAAAGCCCAGGTGACTAATAAGCACATGCTTCCATTAGGCTGAGTACTATAGCTTGTAATTGACCAAAATTGGGTCATAAATCTTAGACAAGTCTGGCCCAAGTTAGAAATCTTGAAAATTGTATAGGTTTCAAAACCACATTTTCCTTTCAGTCAAACCAAACTGTCATGGTTTGTAAGTTAACTCGTCCATTTTAACGCAAATGATGTAACATGGGGCTGGGCGTTATGCACATCACCTGAACCAATCTGGGCATATTTGACCTGCACCCAGCGTTAGTCCAAGGTATGCTTTAGGTCTGGATAGTCCTGTAGTTTGACCTTTTGGGCCACCTGACGCCCAGTCTTGTCTTGGCTGTTGGTACCCAAAATTAATTCATGTAAACAAAACACTTTGCTGCAGATGTTAAGAGGTACTGTAATGATGTTGCAGCAAAAAGGCGAAATTCTTGACTATTGAGTTCCAATTTAATGAGACCCTCATTGCATTTTCTCGCTGTTTTACAGCAGAAACCCATGTGATAATTGGGGCTGTCATTCTAGATGAATATGATGTGAGCATTGTGATGACCTCCAAAGTGAAGCCACACCGTGAGCGTTTCAATGTCATGACCCCAATTTTAAATGATGATGTCCCCCTGCTCAAGTTAGTTCAGTTTTTGTGATGTCTGTCCACTACCTTCCCTCCACCCATTAGATAGCAGAAACACAAAACCACCGTCACAGGACCTTCTTATTTTGGGAATTCTCCCATACTGACCAGATTTTTCCTAGTATAAATGACCTTATTGTATTCATGTGCCTCACCATCATCCGAGTTACCCCCAGCAGTTTGACTTCCACTCTATCCATGTTTATTAAAATTGTCATTAGCCTTACTACCAACCTGGATCTAATTATGCTGAATGTCAACAATCATCCTACTGATCTGGAACTGGTTATGCAAATGTCAAAAATCAAACTATAATCCTGGCCCTTCCTATGATCACCAAGGATAAAGATCCTAAGGTTAAATTGTTTTGAATGTGTTTGCCCTTGCCAACTTTCCCAAAGTTGCCCTAACTGTCAAGTTCACTGCATGCAACATGATCAATACTACCAGGGAAAAGATGGAGCGGGGTAGAGATGTGACTCTCTACCTTTGCTAGCCCAAACCTAAACGTTCCACCTGAATCAATTGTAGTATACCTAATGAAGTTCCTCAATACAATGGTAGGATTATATACCAGCAACTAATTGGAGGAGTGAACAACTGACACTGGCACAACCCAAGGTCGCAGTGGACAAAGGACCTCAGGAACAACCAAAGCCATACACCTGTCTAATGTTTGACCAACTTCTTAAGACATGATGGAGCCACCCACAGTTTTGCAAACTCTCAAAAAGTGAACGTCGCCCTCCCTGTGGACGCTATTGTTAAATAATACCCAAAAGTCAGTGAGGGGGTTATGAGTTTCTTCAGGAAAAAAGACCCCCTAAATGTTCATGTATTAAACAGTCAATATTCTTATTATTCTGAGTGTACATAGTGTGACATTTTTATGGCAAAAAATAGAGTTCACAATATAATAGAATGGGCACCCCAGTCAGCATAGTTTCCACCAACTTGGTGGCAAAATTGATGTTAAAACCTGATGTGGAACATTAAATGGTGTATGGGTCTGCTGGAGTGGAAAGCATGGTCTCTGACGGAGCGTACAGCGCGCTACCCATGCAGTTTGGGTTGATTGTTGTAGCTCCAGCGATAGTGCTACCAAACAGTAACTAACACCTTCTAATTGCTTTCATATGAAACTTCAGTGCTAACATTGATATGATGGAGGAGACCTTTAAAATTCTGGGCAGCGGATCCCAAATAACTTTGCCTTCAGCGGAGTGCCAAAGGATCTGGTGCACATGGGCATATCAATCTTGCATATAGTGATGGGGTGATTCTGATGAGCTATCATTGACTAAAGAGCAAGTCCTAGGCCCTTCCCCAGCAGATATACGAATATTAAGGGCTACCTCTCCAAGCTGTTGGGCCTATATCCATTCCTTTTGTACACCTAGTCATAGTGAACACTGAGTTAGAGATGGAAGTGCCTTCTGGACTCTATGGGGAGGTCATTGGGCCCTATATTCAAGTGTTGCTTGAGCCTCATGTGGCTCCAGGTATTATACTCCCAGGCCATGGGGAGATAAAAGTTCTGTTAGCAAAACTCCAGAACGAACCAATGCAAATCCTCAGGCACCAGATAGTGGCGTATATACACTTGACCACAGTGGAAGAGGTCCTTCAGGTTCACAAGTTTGGGTTGCTGGAGAATTTGGTCCAACCGTTGAGCCACATCCTAACGTAATGACAGTGGTACTGTGGAAGAGTTAGATAGGGTTATTAGAATAACAAAAAGACCAAGCGATATCTTTATCTAGAAGTATAAGGAGATTTTGCTGTTAACATGATTTATGGTGCGCTTGGGGTGTAGTTCATTGATTGGACACTGTGATCATCCTCCCATCAGGTCTCGCCTACCCGCCAATCTAGGGAAGCTGAAGAAGCTGACACCGAGGAACCTAATAAGTTGCTGGAGCAAGGTATGCTTGAACCATCCAAGAGTCCATGGGCTTCTCTTAATCTGATTGTAAAAAGAAAGATGGTTCCAACCAGATGGTGATAGAATACTGGAAGCTCAACAGTATTTTAAAAGGAACTTGTATCCCTTGCCTAGGATTGATGATGCGTTGGATTATTTAGGAGAAGCTTGCTTCTTCATGGCGATAGATCTGATATTGGGCTACTGGCAAATTGAGTTGCCCGCGGCGGAACAGGAGAAATGCACTGTAATCACATCCAAGGGGATTTCCCAAACGACTATATGCCTCAAGGGCTATGTAACGCCCCAGATACGTTCTGACGAGCCATGGGCACTATCCTTAATGACTGAGATGTCTGCATCCTCATGTACCTCAACGACATCAAAGTTTTCTCCTGAACCTTTTATGTGCACCTTGATCATCTAGAGAGGTATTCCACAAGCTCGCTGAGGCTAACATCAAGATTAAGCCCAAAAATGTAACTTTTCACAATGACCTTTTGGAATACCTGGTGGCTTTATAGACTTTAATGGGAATAATCACAGCTGTCCAAGGTGGAGGCCATATGAAAAACGACTACACCAAACAGTAAGTGTGACATACAGGTATTTATAAAATGGTTGCTATTACTGGCGTTTCATCCCTAACTTTAACTGTATTGGGGCCCGCTATTTGAGTTGTTAAAAAAGAATACCATGTTAGAATGGACGAAATGCACTAATGCTCCTTTGACACACTTTGGATGGCGCTGATCAATGCGCTGGTGCTACGCTATCTGAACTTCAATGAAGAGCTCATTTTCCAGATGGATGCGTTCTTACTGCTGTAGAGTCGGTCCTATCCAAAAAAGACAATGAGGGGGAGGACACCCAGTGGTTTACTGCAGTCAAATCCTGAATTGCCATGAGCATAATTATACTGTTACTTAGAGGGAGTGCTAAGTGGTAATCTACACGTATAAGCAATTTAGGGTCTACTTGCATGGGGTAAAGTTTAAAGTCATAATGGATCATGTTTCATTACGCTGGTTGTAGAACCTCAAGGAGCCTGAAGGGCGTCTAGCCTGATAGGCTCTTAAACTGCAGGCGTATGACTTTGAGATCCTTTACACCAGGGAGAAAAGCACCAGAACGCTGACTGCTTATCTAGATTGCCAACCATTGCCATCATGGCAGATCTCAGTGATGTGATGTACAATAAGATGCTCAGTGGGAAGTACAATGACGAACTGCCCCAAGTGATCAAAGCGTTAAATGAGATGTGAGCGAATACATTACACCAGAATTGGGAGTTGTACAAGGAGATTTACGATTCTACGGTTAACTTCCTATGACCCTAGTCATGGCCTAGCATTATCACGATTGCACATAGGACATTCAGACTATGTGGTATGCACAGGATGTTGGAATTGTTTTAACCTCAGTATTAATGGGAAAGCATGATCTTTGACGTGCTTGAAACCATTCCCTGTTGCCACCAGTGCCAAGCGGAAAAGCTGTTCCACCAGAAGTTGATTTATACTATTTAGTAAAACCCCATTTTGCTTGGCATAATGTTTCCCTTTATGTTGTGGGGCCCCTACCAATGGTAGATAATCAGTCCAAGTACATTCTGGTGGCTATCAA
This sequence comes from Massospora cicadina, assembly GCA_022478985.1. Taxonomy (NCBI): domain Eukaryota; kingdom Fungi; phylum Entomophthoromycota; class Entomophthoromycetes; order Entomophthorales; family Entomophthoraceae; genus Massospora; species Massospora cicadina. The sequence continues at coordinate 30,834 of JAKSZP010010595.1, read as the reverse complement.
CCACTTATCCAGGTGGGTTGAATGAGGGCAATACGGTATTTGGGGGCGGTCATAGTGGCCAAGTTCGTAATGGAATGTATTATCCAGCAACATGGCTGCTCTCAGTTTATTTTTACAAATAATGGAATTAAATTTACCTTGAACTTCCTTCCAAAATTGAACGAGCTAATGGGCATCCGCGGGGTTCTGATGACCCCATACCACCCCAAGTCCAATGAGATTGTCAAATAGGTCAATGAAACTCTATAGAATATACACATGATGCTGGTAATGAATAGACCCTATGATTGAAGTTCCCTCCTGTCCACTGCTATTTTCGCTTATAACATTAGCTATTATTCCGCTAAGGGGAAGAGTCCCTTTCAATTACTATACAGATGACACCCTGCTCTTCCAGCACACCTTTATGATTGCGTTGAGAATACTTGTGTAATGGATCCCCAACGTTACTTGACTAACCTAGTGGACACAATGATCAAGTTGCAAACCGAAGCATACTCCTTCAGATTGGCCAAAAAGATCAAGAATGAGGCCTTCAATAAGGTACTGCATATTGAGATAGCTCAATTTTTTAAGGAGGAGAAAAGATTTTGTACCATGATCAGCACAGGTTTGGGTGGAAACACAATTTGGCCAACATATGGATTGCTCCATTCAAAATAATTGAGAAAACGGACATTGACTCCTACAATATAAAAAGCCCAGCAAGTGGTTGAATCATTAATTGTAAGCACGCAATGTTCCTCTGGGTGTATAAACAATAGTAGACTTATTATCAAGTCAAGGGTTAGTATTGAGATTCTGATATGACTGGATAATAAGACTTGAATAGCTACGGCGGATTTTAAAGATATCACTGCCCATGATGACTATTTACAATTTTTGAGTGCTTTGAGATGAGGCGAAATTAGTTATAAAGATTTTATTATTGGAACGCCTCCAAATAAGGCAATAAGGTGATGGTGATAATCAAAAATTAATTGGATCTCCTCAAACTAAGGTGATAGAAATTCAATAATACAATTCCCTGCAGGAGCCAATAAGAATATGGTGGAACTAAATATTCTAATCCAAGAAAGCGGGATCATCTGAAGTTGCTGATATATAAGTGAGATGGGGCATCTGAAGAAGGGAGGTTGTTAATTAGATTGAGAGCGCGGAAGCATAAGGGATATGCTATCTTAAAATAAATAATCAATGTGGTTGGAGATAATTGCTTTGTAATTTTATTATATCTTTTATTTGTTTAAAGGACTGATGATCCTCACATCGTCCATCCATTGTTTGGTGGGTTTGCCCTGTGTGACCCTTATGACGTATCCCAACAGTATTGCCAAAAAATATAACAGGCCCAATTAGGATATCATCATTTTAGTATACCAATTCTGAATTCTGCTTGGTAACTAAGGAAAGACCCTATGAGAACGCCGGTAGAAAGAACATATCTAAATATGATCGACAATTGAAAGAGGATCTTTTCCAGATGCAATATGTGAAAGCCCTACCCCAAAGAATCACTTTAATAGCCTGTGAGCCCCTAAAAGTTTTAAATTTACAGGGTGCTTTTCATTTCTTAAGTAACCCTTTTTTGGTATATAGGTTTTAATTAGTTTTTTTGTCAAGGCCACTGTTATAAAATAGTACCTTTTTAGCATGTGTGTATCATGTGAAGTAGAAGTATGACACCCTAGCACCAGTTTTACATTTTGTGCTCACTACAGGGGGACACTTTGTCCCTGAACACCATTTTTAGCAAGCATGAACTGTGATATACTAAATGAGGACTGCTTCTGCAAGATGTAGTGCAACCTTTTAACGCTGAAGCAGCCTGGTAACAGCGTCAGTCAGATCATTTCAAATGAGATTGATTGATTACTGGAGGAATTGGTGGGCCATGTTGGCCTAATTTCCAATATCATACTACGTCATGATAATCAGGTTAAAGACTTGGATCAGAATATATATGAAGCTATTTGATCTATTATAAAATTGAACCAGGAGCTTGACTATGTATGATAGGAGCTTAAACTCAGGGACAATCAATTAATTTCCTGACTTGTAAAAGCGGTGCTTTGAAAGCGGACTTTTGAGACACTACCCAAATGATTTTAAAGATGGAGACCACAAGCAGGTGAAATGTCGCCAATTTAGTAAATGATGAATCAATTTAAGTTAGAAATTTGTCAGGATATATGCAAGAATCAGATGATCCAGTTGGTTCAGAAACCCTCTCAAAGAACCATGATAGTGAGGGTCAGGCGGAGCGAGTTATGTGTAATGTTCCTGCTGGTTTCCCCTCAGCTCTGACTGTCAGAGTTTCCAATCATTCTGACTAGGCAGCAGTCATCTTACATGTTACATCATCCCTTGCTTTGGCAACTCAAAATCTCAAATTGGGCCTTGACACTCTGAAACTCCATTTCTAGTTAGCCTGTTAACTTACAAAGTTCATTAAGATAGTTAACAAAACATAATTTCTTGTTTTCAATAATATTAGTATGGATCCTCCACACGTGTTCAATTGTGGCTATGGCCCCTTCACGCGTTCCCTCCCCTTCCCCATAAGTGGCGTTCCCGCTGGCAACAAGAGATAGTATCGCTTCTCTGGGGTGCCTTCCCTGTTACTAAGTGTTGTCTTGGTCGAGTTAATTTCAGAAGTGTCTGTCCCATGGTCGGCCTTCCCCACAATAAATTTAAATTTAATTAATATTAATATGGATGGCGAATCCCACGCTGCTAAGTTGGAAGAAGAATGAACTTTGCTTGAATCAGAAATTCAAGAGTTAGTAATGATGAAGTTAAAAAGGCCAGCATTTCCTACCTTAATGCCAAGGATCTTCTTCTTAAGAAGTTTAGCGGTGCAGAATGGAAGAAAACTCAATAGCTTGTTTTCTTAATATTTCTTTAACTTAGAAAAATTATTCAAGTAAATGCATAACGCTTGTATTTGTGGATGTAGACTTATCTGGGGCTAACAATAAAAATGATTTTGTTGCCCAATCGCTATTTACCAACCTGTGAGCCTTAGAAAGAATTGTTGTAAGTCCTAGGAACGTCCCCTGTGCATGGATTGGGCAATCTTCCCATTATCAAATAAAAAGGGTCCAAAGAGGGCGGTTGTACCCCTTATCACCCAGGGTGAAATCACCCATGTGGTAGATGTGCGCTGGGTAACAGCTTTCCCTCTTTGGATTCCTCCCCTGGTACCCAAATTCACCTTGGCCAAAAATGTCCGCAGGATTAATGAAATCTGCACTGAAATACTGAATCAAATTCAATTGGTCTGAAATCGATGGCAATTAAATCCAACAATTGAAACTCACATAGTCAAAAAGGGACAAAGATCGAATTATCAGCCAAAATTGCTGACCATTTTGATTTAGCCAGCAGTGCGATTGCCAAAATTAACCCCCTCTCAAAATTGTTGAGGATGATCCCCAACATGCAGATAGTATCATCGGAAAACAGAAATGACAGTTCAAAACCTCTATCTGGCAAATTGGGAGTTGTGGCCAATGTAACTATCTTGACCATACAAAATGGCCCAGTGGCTGGGCACAAGAAGCTTAAGCATCCTGAACCCGTTTCCAACCAACTGGACTGCCCCTATATGGGGTGGCCCTTGAGCATTCCTTTTGCTCATCGGGACAGACACCATTGTGCCAACTGACAGAAATGCAGTTGAGCTTCAGTTCAGGTATTCAAGATCAAACTGACAGCAACTTAGCCTGCCATTAAATCCTTTGATGTCAGTTCCCATTGAGATTATCTGCCTCCCTCCACAAAAATTCGCCAATTAGGTCAAACTTGAGGGACCTAATACTTGCTTGTTACAAATCAATTGACCACTAAATAATCAGATGCATCGCACTTGGAAAATTTTTGGTCAATTTTCTTCATTTTCCTTTCAATAAATTTTTTCCCAAACTATCAATTTTTTCTTTATTGATATCCTTCTTGCCAAAGTCCCGATGGCATTACCCTGGTGGCCTGTTGGTCCCTATACCAGATGGCATTACTAGTTTTGATGATTACAATGACTCCCAACATTGTCAACTGGAAAAAATAAGCAAGACACTTCTGGCAATTCAACCCCTTATTTCGACTATCTGCCATCAATATACTGGGATTTTGTGGCCTTACATCCATTATTTCTAAGCAAGGATCCACCCACTTGTTTCCTCAGATGTATTGAGCCCACCTACTGCCAACCCTCTAGAAACTCTCCCAGTGGTATAATACCCTGCAGTGAGATCCTAAGTGTCTGGGTTTGTTTCCATTTGGTTCGTTTTTGGGTTGCTATACACAATTACCTTACAGCAATGATTTATTGTTTCCCAATTTGCAGCTCCGTACAACGTTGTACGTCCAGCAATGCCCCTAGCATTCTGGCTTGCTTTTTAGGTGCTCACAAATTCTGACTGGCAAGCTGGTCTAAGCTTCTTCTGCCGTTTTCATAATAAACAACCAACCATTGTTTCTTGTCATTTCCGCCCTTCTCTTCGAGGTGGGCGCTGCAGTGGTTACCCTTTATCAAATGAACGTGCAGTCAGTAGTCTGCTTTTTGTTGTTTGGTCACTTGCTGATTTTGCGGGTAGTATCCACTATACCTTGGAGAAACTTCTCCAAGCCAGAAGAGCCTTGTGGATTACTACTTCTCCCCCACCTAATATTCAGGAAGGAATTTCATGTGTTCCTTCCTGAGATATTGTGAACCAGATTCTCAACGCCCTCACAGAGGTGCAAATGCATTCTGCGATTGCCCTTAACAATGCCACTGCATTATCCCATGCCCAACAAGGGATCGCTTTGTTAGACGCAGTAGAAGGGGATGCCCATTGGTGGGTACGAGGACTTCTGCGTTCTTCTTCACAAGTGGGGGATTCCACCTCGCTGATTGCCATCATATCGGCTTCTTTGAAACCCCCTGTGTCACACTTGGACCATTTATTCCAATTACTTTCTACTATGGCCAAAGCCCCCAGCTTGGCTTCTTTGATCTCTACCTTCCATGAATAGATCCTGCACAAAATCTCTCTAACGATATGCTACAGGCAATCTTTATATCAGGGTTGGATTCAGTTTCTGCCCATCATGAGGTTTAGTCCACCTTGAAAGGAACAGTGGATAAAATATGTAACGCTGCGTCACTATTAACGCCTCCCCTCGCCCTACTTCCCGCTATCAAGGGGGAAATTATATGATAGGACTACCCAAAAGTGACGCAAATGCAGTTTATACCATTGAACCAGTATTATTACCATCCTCAGAGCACATCACTACCCCTGCGTCGGAGTTGGGTTATCTTGGTCCACCTATTAATGAATCAGTAAAAGCCCAGATGGAGGAAGCCGGTTCCCAAGCCCTTATTCTTCCCAACTTCACTCCAGAAAAGGCCCCGACCTTCCCCCAATTTGCCTTCCATTTCTTCACTTTCATCAGAAATGATCAAGTCTACCAATAAACAGAGTTACGCTTATTTCTTACTACCTATGAAGATTATTATCAGATCTCACCACGTCTCCTTTGAGGCTTTGGTGGATACCAGAGCCATAGGAAAATTTTATGAGCGTTGAGTTATCCCAACAATAGGAGCTGGACATGGACGTAGGTCCTTCAGTGATGGTGGCTTCTTCAGCCTCCCGAACATCATATATAGTCCATCAGTTAATACCTTTCTTGGTACTTCAGTTTAGCTTTTGCGATCAGTTTTCCATGATGCCAAAATTAGTGTTCCTGGTAATCTTGTGGGTTGGATGGTGGCGCTGACATGTTAGAATCCACCTGGAGTCAAGCATGTTGTCGTTGTTAATGATCAACTTAAGGGTGAATTTCCTTTAGTTGAAACCCTTAAAAAAACTCAAGGCCGCAGCTCTATTACTTCCCTTCTTTCCCCTGTGGGTCTTTCATCCAATTTTCCTGAGGAATTAATGTGCTATCGAAGTATCTCAAATTCCAAAAAGGCGGATCATCTGCCTCCTAACACTAAATTTGACCTGGGATTTAGGACGACAGTGCAGTTGGTGAATATCAACTGTACATTGTATCAACACACAGCGGAGGAGGAGGTTGCACTTAACACTTGGTCAATGATATGCTTAAAAAGGGTGGTTGTTTAAAAGAGACATCACCAGTCTTATCTCCCATCATCTTCGCCAAAAAAAGCCAATGGTTACCACCATCCCTGCGTGGATTATGGACACTCAAACAAAGATACAGTTTATGAACCTACCTTCTTCCCCTGGAGCAGACTATCAGTCAAGCAATCTCTAAATCTCATGTGTTTTCTAAGCTGGATCTCATCAATGCCTTCGACCAGATTTGCGTGATGTAAGGGAAATAATGGCTAACCACAATCTGAATGAAGAGAGGCATTTGTCAATTTTGTGTGATGCCCTTTGGGTTGAAAAATGTTCCCACTACGTTTCAACGAATGATTGACATTGTACTGGGCGACCTCCGGTTCACTTGCATGGTCACATATATTGATGTCATCTTGGTTCACTCCCTAACTCCTGAACAACATGCTATAGACTTGGAAGCAGTCATGGCTGCTTTGCACAAGGCGGGCTTGTTCATCAAGCCTTCCAAATGCGAGTTCTATAAGGAGGAAATTACTTTTCTTTGTAACCTAGCCCTTAAGGATGGCTACACGATTCCTCCCAATAAGTTGGACACTATCTGTGAATGGCCAACTCCGACAACCCAGAAACAATTATGGAGTTTCTTGGGCACCATTATTTTCCTAAAGAGATTTTCCGGCCCTTTCCCAGTTATCTGCCCCACTCCATTATCTCATGGTCAATAATGTACCTTTCCGTTAAATGCCTGAGTGCCAGAAGGCATTCAAGTCGATCAAAGAGGTGTTTTTATCTCCCTCCATCTTGAAACATGCAGATCCTGCCAAGCTGTATATTTTTGAATGCAATGCCTCATCAGTGGCAGTGGGGGTCTCTGCTCCAGAAGCACGATGTCTTGGAACATCTGGTTGCCTACTTTTCCCAAAAAATTCATCTATGAAGCAATCCTGGCCATCTATGATAAGAAGTTGGCAGCTGTAGCATGGGCGTTGACTCATTGGAGGTATCTGTTACAGGATGCCCAGTATGAGCTAACTATGCGTACGGATCACCAAGCTCTTTTGTATTTCTGCAAACCCCAGAAATTGGCGCATCAACAAGCTTGCACATATTGGGACTTGTGCAGTTTCAATTATAAATATAAATTTATAAATGGCGCACTTAACGTACATCCCGATTTTCTTAGCCACAACCCAGCCCACTGTCCCTCAGACCCAGATGAAGTGGACCTCGTTATCATGATCCCTGTCACTCAAATCTTGTTGATTAGTCCCGTTCTCTAATCAGTCGCCCTTGCTCCTGACGCCCCTATAGTTGCACAGGTCTTAGCAGCCCAAATGACCTGTCCTGAGGGAGTGGAGTTATTTGAGCAATTGTCCCTCAAAACAAAAACACTCCTTGTATTCCTTGGTGAAGGGCCTCATTTATTTTAGATCGCTAATTTGGGTTCCCCCTCTCTTCAGAGCTGAGGTATTTCGCACGCATCATGACCCTCCCATGATCAGTCATCCAGGCAATAAGAAATGTGTTGATTTGATCAAGCGGACTTACATCTGGATTGGTTTATTTAAGGAAGTTCCAGCCTGGATCGCCGTTTGCATTGCTTGTGCTCAGGCTAAATCAGATTGCTCAGGAAGAAATGGCCTCCTACATCCCTTACAACAGGCGGATCCATTGACATCGGTGTCCATGGATTTTATTTTTGAACTCCCCAGTTATAATGGGCTCACGGTAGTGATGGTGGTGGTTGATCATTTCACCAAGTTTTCCCTTTTTATCCCCTGTGCTTCCACGATTACGTCAGAAGAAACTGCTTGTCTCTTTGTGCGCCATGTGTTTTCAATGTTTGGTCTCAAGCAGGAGATCATCAGCAACCGTGATTCACAGTTCACAGCCTTGTTTTTGGAGTGAACTTCTATCTATTTTAAAAATTTTCCCCGTTGCTCCATGGCATATCATCCACAGTCCAATGGACAAACTAAGCGAGTTAACCAAGTATTATAACAGTACTTGCGTTGCTATGCTGCACCTGCACAGGACACCTGGGCTAATGACCTTCTCCTCGCTCAATTCGCCTACAACAATGGGATTCTTGCTTCCACAGGGTTTTCTCCTTATGAAGCGATGCTCAGATATAATCTCTCCATTTTTGGTTGGACCCTGCTTGCGCCCCAAGGTCCAAGATGCTGCAGATCATGCCAAACATATTAGGTCCACTCAATCCTTAGTGTGTGAGCATCTCACTAAAGCTATCAATGACTACAAGCGGTTTGTAAATGTAAGAAACTCCATGGTCATGACAAAAAGGTGGTCTCCTATGTTATGCTCGATATGCGCCATTTGATAATGAAGGTACCCTCCTGAAAGTTCGCAAGTAAGCGTTCAGGCCCCCACTTAGTGGAGGAAGACTTTGGAAATGGTGCTTTCCAGTTAAAACTACCAGCCCATTGGAAGCAGCACCCCATCTTCCACGTTTCTCTGTTGTCCCTGTTTAAGGGGATTGATTACGCAGACCCTGAGCCAATTGTAATTGAGAATGTAAGGGAGGCTGAAGTGGAAAATATCTTAGCATCCCACAAATCCTAAATGTCCATTCAGTACCTCGAGGCCTGGAAAGGTTATCTGGCCTATGAAAACATTTGGGTTAGCGCCTGCAATTGCGCTAACTGCATTGAACTAATTTGAGGCGTTTCATGAGTCCCACCCCAACGCTGCCTGCCCCCCCAAAAAAAAAAAAATTGTGACTGTAATGGCGATCAAATTTCCCAAGGCGCACAAAAATGTGGCCCTCATTCAGTTTCCCAAGTGGTGGCGCTCTTCCTATGGAAAAAGGAAAGGGTAATGTAGGTCCAGGAGAATGTCGCCTGTGCGTGGATCAGGCGCTCTTCCCATTTCCAAATAAAAGGGTCCAAAGAGAGTGGTTGTACCCCTCGTCACCCAAGGTGACCTCACCCATGTGGTAGATGAGCACTGGGTAACAGCTCTCCCTCTCCGGATTTCACCCCAGTACCCATGTTCACCTCAGCCAAACTTGTCTGCTAGATTAAGGAAATCTTCTTCAAGATCACTGAATTGAAGTTGATTGGTAAAAAACTAATGGCAATTAAGCCCAACAATTGAAACTCACATAGACAAAAAGAGACAAAGATCTAATTACCAGCTAGAATTGCTGATTGTTTTGATTTAGCTAGCAGTGCAATTGCCAAAGTTAACCCCCTCTTGAAATTGAGGATGATCCCTGACATAGAGATAGTATCATTGGAAACCATCAATAACGGTTTGAAACCTCTATCTGGCAAATCGGAGTTGTGGCTTATATAACTCTGTTGATCAAACAAATGGCCCAGCGACTGGGCATGGGTGGGTTGTGCATCCCAAACCTGTTTCCAACCAAATTGGGACCGCCCCTACGTGGGGTGGCCCTGGGGAATCTCCATTGCTCGTTGGTCCAGACACCATCACACCAACTGACATAAATGAAGTTGAACCTCAGTTCAGGTATTCAGGTCAAACTGACAGCGACTTGGCCTGTAGCCAAATCCTTCAATGTCAGTTCCATTGAGATTATCTGCCCCTCTCCCAAAAAAATTCGCTGGTTATGTCAAACTTGAGGGACCCGATCCCTGCTTGTTCCCACACCAATTAACCACTATTTAAATAGATGCATCATACTGAGAAACTTGGTCAAATTTCTTCATTTACCTTTCAACAAAAATCTGCCCAAACTATTAATTTTTACTTTATTGATATCCTTCTTGCCGAAGTCCTGATGTCATTACCCTGGTGGCCCGTCAGTCTTAATGCCAGATGGGCATTACCAGTTTTGATGATTACAATGACTTATACCATCATCAATTGGATTCAATGAGCAAGACACTTCTGGCAATTCAACCCCTTATTTCGACTATCTGACATCAATATACTGGGATATTGTAGCCTTACATTCATCATTTCCAAGCAAGGATCCACCCCCTTGTCTCCTCAGTTGTATTAACTCAACTACCGCAACCCTGTAGAAACTATCCAGTGGTACAATCCCCTGGAGAGAGACCCCCAGTGTCCAGGTTTGCTTTCATTTGGTTCGTTTTCAGGTTGCCATTCACAATTGTTTTACCAACAAGTTTATCATTTTCCAATTTGCAGCTCCATACAACGTCGTACATGTGGCAATGCCCCTGGCATTCTAACTTGCTTTTTGGGTGCTCACACATCCTGACTGGCAGGCCATTATAAACTTCTTCTGCATTTTCATGACGATTGTATTAGGTTCTGAAACCCATGCTAAAATGTGGAGAATGATATATAAATATGGTATATTATCTCCGCCGTTTTGCTGTAACTTTTGAGGCGCCTAACCATGGTCTACAGGAGCCTCTCGACCAACCCAACCTGTCCATCCACAAACTAAATAATTAACTTGGGCAGATGACCCTTAGCACAAAAGGCATGACCTTAATTTAGTCTTATGTTATATTTGCTAGAATTTAGGGCACTATACTATTCAGTCCCTTGACTCAATTTCCTAAACCTAGGTTTCATTCAGCGAACCCCATATATAAAGGGAATTTGGTGTGTGTTATGGCGGGGTATAATTGGAATTTCTACCTCCGCCATTTTTAAAAAAATCCCTGCTAGGAAAAAACATCAACAACATTTGATTTTAAAGCACTGAGTGGATGAGACGCCATGATTCCGCGGTTTCAGTCCATTATCACGAATGATTTGGTTTTGGTTAACAAATGATCGCATAAAAATTGCATGGACATATTAGTACAGAAAAATAAGCTGAAGGCTATGTTCATCAGCTAGTAATACAAGGGCTGACAGTCTTTTCAGGGGTAAAGCTACACATCTGACAAAGTCTAAGAGTCTATGACCCTCAAGAGTTTAGCACAGATTAGCCCTCAGTTGGGTATAGAGATTAAACTTATTTAAATCAAGAAGAACTTTGTGTTCTTGTTGTAAATCTGGCGGAAGCTTAATTTTTACTGAGTGCACTTAAATTGACATTTCAGTTAATAAGCATAAGATCCATATAATCATTGAGAGTGGGGCACCAGTTGATATCATGTCCACTAAATTAATGAAGCTTAGTCCTTGCTCCTAACGTAGATTATCAGAAAGCTTATGTTACAATGGCCCATAGACTAAAACTTTTAATGTGAGCATACAGCTCATTGCTGCTGCAATTAAGTTCACTGGAAAACTCTGCACCAGCTTGTGTTCCTAAATCAAAACTAAGATGTTCTTTTTGTGACCTAATTTATGAGGATGCATGGAATCAAAGCTGATTTTGAGGAAAACGCCATAATTTTATCAGACAAACCCTTCCGTTATTTTATCATCTCAAGGACGAGGCGCCAGTGCCTCAATCTCAGAGATTAGTCAACTTAGCTTCCAATAATGGTATATTGCCCTTGAGTTACCATTGGATTCAGGCCCAGATAAAGTAGTTACTCAACCAGATTGCAGAATCTACTGGGATTCCAGAACATGCCAATTTTTATATAACCATTCCGCCAGGCCAACAAGTGATAGTGGGGATTAAAATTAAGGTAAGATTCCTCAAGGTTTATGTAAGAAATATTTGCGCCTTTCTACAGTGCTAATTTTGGTACCTGTCACAGCTCCTGGGATTATCATCCATGACAATAACGATATTCAGGTGTTTCTAGATAACTTGTGTACATACTCCTTTTAGATAAAGTGACCCCAGATTATCTCTTTTTTGAATATGCTGCCCATTAAAGAGTTTCATAGTGTTTTTGATTTTGGCCACTTTGATGAACGAGACCTTAGTAGTAATATCTATCAATCTGTTTGCTCTCTAGTACCTCAGGAAAACCTTGCATGGTTAGTTGAGGATGGAAAGTGTAAAGATTAAAAACGCCCCATTTTTTGACCGCAATCTTGTCATGTGATAAGAGTCATAATTTGATACCAAAAGATTGTCTGATTTGAGGTTCTTCAAGGTATGTGCTTAAACTCCACGTACTCACAAACCAAACTTATATCTAGGGAAAACAAAAGCAAGAAAAGACAACACAGGTAAGAGAAGATTTTGACCCCAAATTTGCCTTGATTCATTCATTAACATAAGCAAACATGTGGATTAATTTAATCCCAGAAAGATATGGCACCATGAGCAACACAAAAAAACCAGAGAATTTGACACATCAATCGACTCATAGAGCCAACATTTTTGTTAAGGAAAAAACAAAAGTCTGCCATGGGATATCTGGTAGGACAAGGCAAGGGAGGCCCCAAGGCCACCAGAGAGACCTAATGCAAGGGCGGGAAATGAAGAATCTTGAACTGAGTTCATAATTGCTGAGGCCCGTCCTTTTAAGGTCGCCCTTCTGGGGAGTCCCTCCTGCACTATTCTTTAGGCACCTATCAGAATTTTAACCAGATGGAATCCTCCAATGATTAATCGTTATTTGGAATGAAATGCCAATCCCGGCGTAATGGCTTATTGACTGAATTTCATATTTTTCGATATTATTGCTGGATAGTTGCTCCCCAATTTGGGTTAAGCCAAAATTAGTATTACACCAAATTTGGTATTAGGTTCGAGTGGGGCCAATTGGTGGCCCTGAATTAGTATAAGGATCACTGGCGACTAATAGCTGAGGATGATCCAATTGATATCAGTCAGCAGAATCAGTGGTCAACACCAACTGCCGTTCATGGTCCTTTGTGGAATTTCCAGCAGAAAGCTGATGTATTCGCTCTAATTGTTCATCTATGAATTCACTGCCTGATAATCCAATGTTGGTGGATCCAACAATAATGAGTTTGAGGTGGCCAAAGTTGTTTCTGTTGCCTCATTTATTATTAAGATAAGATGATAATAGATGTCAGTAAGATGTCAAGATATTCTGATTCAAGTGAGCGACCAGAGTAGTTTCTGGTACATTATTATCTTTTTAAGGTCAAATACAAATTTGACATTTATTTAGATTAATTCTTTATATAGCTCACCGGCGACTTAAGGCCAAGGATAATCCAAAACTAATTAGGACATTGGGAAGTATGGAACGAAAGGGTCGACGCCATGGAAGAGAATAGTGTAGAAGAAGAAGTAGTAGAAGAAGAAGAGTGGTTGACTGAAAGAACCAGCAGAAGATCCAATAGGTCAGCGGTGGGCGCAGTATCCCTTATGTAAATAACATAAATACCTGGCGCTTCCCTTTCAATAGATATCTACCTTTGCCTATTCTACCTTTTGTTATAAGCTTATATTTATTTCGTTGGTTTGAGTATAGGCTAAGGGATCCCCAAATGACACGGGTGACATGCTATGGGGTTAGCCGGCGCTGCAAGCCCTGACGCCTAAGGCAAAATGGCAAGGGCTGACCAGTCGTCTTAAAGGTTAGCCTGCCAACTAGCAGAGCCCATAGTCGATTTTCTGACAGCACCTTAGAGAATAAATAATAACTTGGGGGCATAGCACAGTGCCAATCCCCGCATAAACTGCAGAACCTCAAAAAAGCATTTTGACTCAACAATTGGATTTTCCAAACCTTGAGGTGAAATGTAATGAATGGTTTGACCCAACCATCACATAACCCCCTGATAAGAAGGAGCCCCCCACAAGAGAGTACCCCATATCAGGAGGTAACCACCATGAGGGCGTCTGAAACAAAATAGGAGTAAGAACTAGACTGCAAGAGCCTGTCCACCTGGCGAGGAGAAAAATGCCAACCCAGTGCTGGACAGTTAACCCGAACAGGGTGGGTTGACTGTGGGGTGATGGAGACCTGCTGGGCCTGGTCTCCTCAGTGCAAGCCAGATCTTGGTGAGGGGGAAGCCCCACTGGGATTTTGTACTGATGATTGCTTCAGATCCAGGGTTGGCCATCAGTCACCAGCTCCCCTCAAGTGCTGGTTACTTGACAACTGGTACTGGATAACCACCAAGCTCTGCCAAACTGGGGATTCGGTGGCGCGCTACCAGCACAAGGAGTTCAATTAAATATAACGGTCAAAAACGTTCTGTTTTGACCATCATTGTCAGAATTCCTACCTAATCACCAGATTCAGATGTGTCAGATGATGTTATTAATCCCAATCTGAACAAAAAGCCCAAACTTTTGTCAGAAATAATCCCTGACAAAAGTTGACAATTTATCAAAGACAAAGATCAACCCCTAATGGCATGGATAAATCATGCTCTCTCAGAGCTACCCAATTTGGGGGTTAAACCTGAGCCATGAGACGAGCACAAGCATTTCAACTGAGTAATTGGGCTGCCACCATTTCCCTGATTCGTTTATTTTTGATCTAAGCATGGACTGTTTAGATTTTCCCTGAGACACCTTCCCAATTACCCTTATATAGCTTGTAATGAGCTAATAAACTTTACGTTTTTTCTCCTTATTACAATTTTAAGTAAAAATTGTATCTAATTAAAGTTTGCCTCACCAGACTTAATATCTGGATCAACAAGACTTCTCAACCAAGAGAAGCAACCAAGGTAAGTATCCAACAACCTCAGGCTTCTGGTCAACTGGCCAACAAACAACAAAGGATCCATGGTATTGACCCATGGTTCTGACAAAACTGGTGCTCCCTGCCAGGTTACACAATAAGTTTGTGGTGAAAATTATAAAAATAAACAACAAAAGAAAATATGGATGATAACGATTCTGTTTTATAAACTCCTCATATTGTGAAGACACCCGTCTCAGCAACTGTGCAATCAACATAAATGTTGGCAATACCATGATCAACCACAATATTCTCTTTCCTCATTCTATGAAAGTATGCTCCAAGTTTGATAACTTTATCACCTCTATTGATGAACGCCGCCAAACCTTGAAGGAAATGTTCTACGAATTAAGGGAAGTCCAGAATATTTTCTGTAAATATGGGCTTTAAGGAGGGCCTGGTGAGCATGGACCTCCAGGTTATGATGGACATGAAGTGAATGAGGACCCCCTGGTTATGATGGACAAGATGGAGGAAGGGAACCCCTGGTCCCAGAGGTCCTCCAGGAACCAGTGGTGACCCTGGAATCCCCAATAAACGCCTCTAGGCATCAATCCAACAAATAAAAAATATTGATGTCCAATTAGGATGCGTCGCCCAAGGAGCCAACTTACTTGGAATGGATTTCACCTCTCTCTTGTTGTTTCTCAACTGTTCATCTGAACGCCTCAGGTCCTTGGTAACACTACCTGCTTTGGTATGTGGATTGTAGCAAAGAGTGCTCACTACCAAACAACATCAACTCGACCTCTAAACCACCAATACCGCATTAAAAAATAAAGTAAACTAATTAAACCAGCTCATCACCACAAAATCGGCTCTCAGTGCAACCCACAAATGAGAAGATTTAATAGTTGACGATCTTACCTATCTGTGGAGACTTGTAGATATGCTTCAACCTCAAATGTATTCCCAAGATACCGCCTCTTATTTAGGTGAAAGTGCTGTACCCATATCATTTCATGTTGTTTGTCCTCCAACCCCCAAGTGGTACAATTAAATCTTCGTTTAAAAAAATATGCCCCTGGAGAGGAAAGTTAATTCTCTTTCTTGTAATGCTATGAAAGGACTATTGAGGAAGCGACTGACCACCAATAGCTTAAACACTTGACTAACTGTCTTAGCCATATGGCTCAAGACATTATGGTCCCCCATCTGATGCATTGCTGTACTTGGACTTATGCCAAGACTGCTTTGCTTCAGATATATATGGGAGCGACTTAACCTTAACCATCAAAAAATAGACCTTTATAGATATCAGCCTTAATTTGGGAAACTATTAGCGACTTCTTTCACCATTTTTACCTCAAAGCACAAACTCTGGTTGCAGGGAATCTTCTTACATTAGTTAATGCCATCACTGCTGCATTTTTGGCGTTTATAAATATTCCTAATATCTTACTTTACTTAAAACGGTGAAGTCTAACTTAACATCCCTCCTCCATATTAAAGAGGCTATATTGAAAATTCTGGTCAAACTATATAAACCCGTCGGGCCACCTCGTTTTAACACCAATAAGCCCTAGTCCCAAGTATTGGTCATTACACCCCCTGATTCGCCCACGCCTGATTTATACTGCACTAATCTCAGAAGAAACAACCACACTGTAGCTGACTGCCGCATCCTTCAACATAAGTTGACAAAAGATCAGTCAGTATAGGGCAAGAGGCTCCCTATGCTGACGGAAAATAAATGCCTCAAGACCCTTGTGCTAGTTCTAGCTTTATCCCCAGTACTTATGGTTGTTTTGTGGTTGCTGCCCCGTTTGAAATTGAAGTATCTATGTCTATTCAAGGAAATAGAAACCTACAGATTTCTTACTTTTATGTTAGTCAGTTACCCAAACAAAGCTTTGTGGTCAGCTCTTCTATAGAATGCCAAGCCTTGGCAGATAAAACTTTTTAATGAATTGAACAATCTTGAGCATGGCCACAGCAGAATCCTTCACTTGCTTCACTTCAAATCCCTAATGAAAGTCTATTAGCTATTAACTCTCATTAGGATGGTTAGTGGTTCAAGTCAAAGTAGTAGTCCATAAGGTTAAAGTCCTGGCAATAATTGACACTGGTTCTCCGGTTAACGTTATTTCCTCCTGGCTTACCAAAAATAAATAATGGCCTCAGACTTGATTCACAAAGCTGCTATGGGACGGCAGGTAGTCAGTCTACTAAGGCGATAGGAGCCTATTCTGCTTTACCCCTTCATTTTGAAAGATTATTAATTAATGCACCCGCTGTTGTACTAGATAAAAAATAACTACAAATTGCTTATTGGGGTCCAACTGATGTGGGAGTTTAACTGCATCATCAACAACAAGAAGAAATACCTATCTTTACTAGAGTATCATATTCCATTAAACTTTAAACTCCCCACCAAAAATAAAGGAGCCCCTAAAAATGGACATGCTTCCTCAAATACCTATCCTCCATTTGCAAAATTGAGTACCAAGTCTTAGGGGGAAAAACCGAGTTACCCCCAGAGGCTGTGGATGCCAAAGAGGAGATCCCATTGTTTACCTCTCATTTTATTACAATAACCTTGGGCTCACAAGTTATTGTATAAGTGGTGATTCAGATTCTTACCCCTCCAATCAAATTTTGGAGCTTATTGGACACCTAAACCCTTCCATCAAGGAAGAATTGACCTTCCTGGGGATCTTGGATTCTGCTTACATGAAATCTATTTATTCTATTAGGGAATTTAACCCCTAAAACTCTCCATGTCCTTCGACATGCCCTATTGCTTATGTAAAACTATGTCCCATTAAGAGTATTGCCAATGTAAATTGTTTTGGCGGGGGGTGGAAGGCGAGTCAGTAAGGGCGTATGGCTACCAATCTGGCGGTTTCAGGTATGATTCCTGCTCTTCGCACATCAATTGGGGTGCCAGCCAAAGGAAGCTATTGGCGGTTAGTAGGTCTAATAACACGAAAACCTTACCCATGACGTAACCAGAAAAATTTGAGTCCCAATCTGGAGGTGGAAAAACTTTTTTTCGATGGAGTTGACCCTGTTCAGGTTTCATGTCGTTTCTTTCTTTTGGTAATGCCTGTCCCCTGGTCAGCTTGCCTCAGTTAAATAAAAATTGTTTTGGCTCTTTACAGGATTTAGTATTTTATCCCCTACCCACCATGGCTTTAGTTGACAGTAGAATTGGGATAATCTTACCCTGAATGAATGCCAGGATGTCAAAGACCTCCTTGAGGAGTATGGCAAGAATTTTCCTTGGGACCAGGAAACTATTGGAAAATGTCTGGGGTCTGTCATCATATCAAAACTGGGGATTACCCTCCATTTAAATCCCAACCATATCAAAAATCCAAAGTGGAGGAAGCTCAAGTGGCCTTAGAAGTACAGCAAATGTTGGAGGAGAATTACTTCTTCCTTCCAAAAGTCCATGGGCTTCCCCACTCTTATTAATTTGGAAAAAGGATGGTGGTCACCATGTTGTTATGGATTATCGCCGCCTAAACTCTATCACTCACAAAGATAGAAATCCCCTGCCACGTATAGATGATTATTTATGCTTAATGTCGGGGTCCCACTAATTTTCAGCTATGGATCTCGCCAGTGGATACTGTCAAATAGATCTGTCACCAGAATTATCAGGTAAAATGCGCTCTCATCACAAGTGAAGGATTATTTAAGCCCAATCATTTGATTCAGGGGTTATGTAATGCCCCTGCTACCTTCCAAGGATCTATGGACGGACTACTAGGCGATCTAAAACGCTCCTGATACTAGTATATCTTGATGATATTACCATTTTTTTCGAACCTTTACTGAACATCTAGAATACCTCAGGAAAGGCTTTCAATGGTTAAGGCAATCATTGTTAAAACTAAAGCTGTCAAAAAGCTCTTTCTTCCAGAGTGAGATGGATTTTTTGGGTCATAAGGTCAGTAAATCCAGAAAATTCTAAATGGATAATAAGGTCTTGGCTATTTCTAAAATGACACCCTCTTAATCCCTATGAGATGTACAAGTTTTCCTAGGAATGGTGGGATATGATCACCAATTTATCCAGCTTTTGCAGACACCTCTGAGACTCTAGTGTATCTACTGAAGAAAGGAATACCCTTTCAGTGGAAAGAAGAGCAACCGCAGGCCTTCGCCCTGCTACGCTCCTCTCTCTCCCACTCTCCAGTAATGATTCATCCAAATTTTTATAACCCTTCCTCCTCTTTACTGATGATAGCAATATTGCCATCGGAGCCATACTATCTCAGAATTGTGAGAACTTAGCGGATCATCCCATCGACTACTACAGCAAGACCTTATCTAAAGCTGAACGTAATTATAGAATTACAGAACGCAAATGCTTGGTGTTCCTACTGGCCATTAAGAATTTCTGACCCTTTTTATATGGGAAGCAAATTTAACATTGTAACTGATCATTCTTTCTTTCAATGGCTACAGCAAATGAAGGACTACGACGGGAGGCTAGCCCAATGGGAGTTATTACCTCAAAACTATGACTTTTCCATTATCCACTGACCAGGGCCAATCTATCAAAACGTGGATTGACTATCTCAGATTCCCATCTTGACTATAACTGATCCTTATTAGGATCGACTCTATGACCTCTTACCCAACCACAGTTATGGAAGGATAAATCCCTGACCCTCCAAAAGGAATATCAAAATGATTGCAAATCTCCTTTTTAAGAACGGTCAATTGTCTAGACTTGTGTCTAAACAATGGGTGCCTTCTATAAGATTATTGACTCAAACTGACGTCATATTAGAGGGACATTTGTAAGTCAGCCATGAAGGAATTTGGAAAACCTACCAGTGGCTTAAAACTCAATGTTATTGGGAGGTATTGCTTGTTTCTATCCAGGATGTATTGGAGTTCTGTCTGGAATGCAAAAGCCAAGACAGAATAATCCCTGCTATCAAAATCCAGCGGTCCCATCCTGTGAACCATTTCATACTATTAGCATTGATGTTGTGGGACCTCTTCCTCGAACCTCCAATGGACATTGGTTCCTCCTAATAGCCGTGGACCATCTAACTAAGTGGATTGAAGCCATATCACACCCCACTGCTTCAGCAAAGGCTACCTCCACATTTTTGTATAATAAAATTCATCACCCAGCATGGGTGCCCTAATTACATTCTTTCTGATAAAAGACAAAATTTCCGCTTGATGCTGAGGAAGTTTTAGCTGACCCGATGGGAACCACACAGGTATTCTCCACCCCCCACCATCCTGAAACCAATGAAATGGTAGAGCGGTAAATGGCACTCTACCTGCAACCCTCCAGAAAATGGCTACTACTGATCCCCTTAATTGGCCCCAATATTTGCCTAGTGCAGTTCTGGCCTTTTGGATTAGTTACCATCATATTACTATGATGTCGCCATTTCAATCGTAATATGGCAGAAATCATCATCTGCCTTTTAAAGTTCAGGCGATGCTTGACCAAGATTCTTTAGAAGCACCTGAAGTCTTTATGCGAAGTATTGTAAATGAAATCATATAACCTAAAGCCCTGGCTGCCAAAAACCTGTCTGCCACAACCAGTATAGAAACTGCTCAATTTAATGATAAGCATAATCCCCTACACACCTTTCAACCAGGTGACCTTATTATATTATACCATCACAGGCCTGGAAGTCATGATCACAAACTGAGCACCAACTGTTCAGGGCCTTATTGAGGCATATATAGATGGTTCATTAAACACTCAATTGTAGAGGTTGTTCAGGGCACAGTCATAAACTGCATACATAGTCACTCTCTCCATCCATTTTTCTCCCCTGCGCCAAGATCTAGAGGAGGTTCTTGTTGGGATTCCTACCCAAATGGCAGATTCAGATGCGAAAGATGACAGGAATCAATCCTGATCTGACCAAAAAGCCCAAAATACTGTTGGGGAAAATCTCTGATGAGAGTGACATTTTATTGAAGTTGGATAAGAACCCTGAATGACACAGATGGATCATGCTCCCTTGGAGCTATCCAAACTTGGGTTCAAAACCAAGCAATGAGATGAGCACAAGCAATTCAACCGAGTAATTGGGCTGCCACCAAATCCCCAATTCGGTTATTTTTAATCTAAGCTTGGACTGTTTAGATTTTCCCCAAGACACCTCCCCAATTACCCTTATATCTGGTATTAAGTTAATAAACTTTACGCTTTTTCTTCTTATTACAATTTTAAGTAAAAATTGTATATACTCGGAATATGCCTCAGCAGACTTGATATCTGGATCAACTAGACTTATCAACCAAAACAAGCAACCAAACTAAGTATCCAACAACCTCAGGCTTTTGGTCAACTGGCCAACAAACAACAAAGGATCCAAGGTATCAAACTGTGATCCTGACAATCATCTTGCCTTAGGATCAGCGGATCAAAATTGATGCCAAAAGATTGTTTGATATGAGTTTCCCTCAAGGTAAGTGTTTCAACTCAGCATACTCACCACTTCAACTTCAAATTTTGGGAATTTCAGAAGCAATAGAATATGACACATATAAGAAAGGATTTTGATCCCGGAATTAGCCTTGATTCATTTATTTATTAATGAAAATAAACACACAGACAAGTTTGATCCTAATAAGATATGGCACCACAAGTGACCTAAAAAACCCCAGAGCATTTAACCCTTAAAGGTTTTGGAAAATCTAATTGAGCTAGTGACAACATTTTGTTAAAGAATAGAAACTAAGTTTGCCAAGGGATACCAGGTAAGACAAGGTAAGGGCGTCCGAAAGGCCACCAGAGAGACCAAATTGTTAGGGTGGTAAAAAATATAGAATTTTGTACTGAGTCTAAAATCATGTGTGCCTGACCTTTCAAAAACGCCCTTCTGGTGAGCCCCTCCTTCACTATTCTTTAGGCCCTTAAGAGCATAAATAATAGCTAAGGAGGGGTACAGCTTAGTGCCAAACCCCGCATAATCTGAAAAACCTAAAAAATAGCATTTTAACTCAGGATTCAGATTTTCAAAACTCAAGTCAAAATATAACGATTGGTTTGACCTGCTTGTTACACATCCTCGTATTCTGGATAAGACTTATTGGAAGGTAAAGATTTAGGCGCAGGTTACCAAAGAATTGAATCAATTATTAGAAGCTAAATTATTGTAACCCTTAAATAGTTCCTGCCTTTCTGTTAATATTAGCGATGAAAAAGATGGCTCTCACTGAGTGGTTATGAATATAGTAGGTTAAATGCAATAACATGTTGAGACAGCTATCTTTTGCCAATGATCAATGATTACCTCCATCTGCTTGCTGGCTCCTTATATTATTCTGAAATAAATTTAGCCAGTGGGTATTGGCAGATTGAGTTGCTCCCAATGATCGGGCTAAATGTGCTTTGATTTATAGTGAGGGCTTGTATGAGCCGATCTTTTTGGTAAACAGCAGATAAAGTTTAGACAATCCAACCAGTTGGGATGGAAAAGCACCCAAAAGGCGAGCCATATTACCAGAGGCATTGCCACTCAAACTATGTTGACTTGTGCGGGGAGATGTGTGATGATTGTTCACTGGTAAATTGCAAGCATAAAAATGAACATGGTAAGAAACCAGGCTGTTATAACTCCAGACCCGGTGGGCCTTGGTGCAGGGAGTTATGCAATCAGATTTGGCATCTTAAGACCCTCTATAGGAGAGTTTGGCACAAAAACGGAGTTGATGGGGCGGATCCTTTCTTGGAGTGGAGGCAGATAGCCCACAGGATACCAATATCCTGCTATTGGATGGCCTGACAATTGGGTTAAATCCCAGAAATTTATTATATGATACACAGAGTTTACTGTGTTAGGATCTAAATTTACTATCATGACTGATATTGCCCAGCCAATATGGGGCCCAAGGGGACACATTGTTAGTGCCATAGGGAGATTGGCAAAATTTGAGTTAATCAAAGTATTGGGAACTTGGTATGTTTTTTTTGAATGGTAAATTAAGAAAATCAGGGAGTGTGGCATAGTTGGGAGGGCATCCCACTATCACCCCTCAGGTCGTTGGTTCAAATCCTTTTGTGGCAGAAATTGCATTAATTGCATTTCTGTGCCAAGAGGATATTAATACATGTGGATTTGCGCACCATGCCTCAGTCCGACCAAGTGAATCAGTGAAGTTATATTATGTAGTCCCAGCCTATCAGAACATGTGCAGGAAGGTTTTACCCCAAGTACCTGGGTTTTGTCCTCCACTCCTATATTGTCACTCCCTACTCCCTATCCTCTCTATTGGTGCAGTATATTTGTCTCAAGGTTAGCCCGCCTCAAGTAAAAATAATTAAGAGAATCTATATCAATTTCCTCATTGTGGTATGACTGCTTATATATATGATTGATATTGGGAATAACTTTGTAAAGGCATGAAATTGGTCCCTCAAGATTTAGCCTAACCTGCAAACTTTGAGTGAGGGTGGAAAAACGATTTTATTTGAACTGACTTTGAAAGAGTCAGTGGTAGGCCAAGTCACTGTCAGTTTAACCTCAGGCACCCAAATAACAGTTTTATCACGTTTATAATGGTTAGTGAAATTTCAATTGCTAATGGCAACAGGAACCTCCCAAGCCACCCCACAAAGGGGCAGTCCCAAGAGGTTTGAAACAGGTTAGGGTTTCCAACTCATCTCACCTGGTCACTTTGGCATTCATCTGGCCAAGAATATCCATCAAAAGCGATTCTTTTATTTGAGGGGAAGGTTTTGAGCTAGCGGCAAAATTTGATAATAACCCAGTGCCATTGCCAAGTTCTGCAAAAGATTTGTCATTGAGCACATTTGTCTTAGAAGGTATATGCCTGTTGGACTTTGTTCTTAATGTTTTGGGGTAAGTTTTAAAAAAGTGATAACATTTCCCAATGGCCCCATGCCATTGGCATGTTTAACTGAGGATTTGACACTGAAAACATTCTTGGAAGATAAACGCTCATTGGTCTTTGTTTCTGATGTTTTTGAGGCAGGTTTTGAACCAACAACAACGTTTTTCAATGGCATAATGCCATTGGCTGGTTTTGCTAAGAATTCAACACTGGATCCCGATTTATTGAATGTGCAGGCTCATCAGAACTCGTTGATGAGGGTTTAATGATTCCAGATCTTTCTTTTGAGGGTTTGTTTCCATCAACTTTATAAAAACCTTTAGGTCCATGCAGTGACGGCTTTCAAGTATTTCAGCGCTAAATTCCTCAATTTTCAAGACTAATTTGGTGGAGGCAAGTGTGGGAACAGGTGAGGGATCTTCAAAGTTAGAGCTGTTACCCATCGCTCATCTAACACATGAGGGAGATTTCCCTGTGAGATGAGAGGGTCAGCTACCCTTCTCAGACCCTTTTTTGCAGGTAATAGAAACACTACCTGGTCTAGGCAGAGGGGACTCCCCTCAGACTTATATTACCCTTCCCTTTTGCCAAAAAAGGCGTCACCACCGAGTAACTGAGTGAGGGCCATATTTTTGTGGCATTGGGAACCTTGATCGCCATTAAAGTAGCAATTTTTGGCGGAGGATGGGGAGCTTCTGGGTAGGTGGCTTGGAAAGCCTCAACCAGCTCCAAGCAGTTTGCACAATCTTGGGCCCTGACCCAACTGTTCTTATGGGTGAATAGCCTTTCCAAGTGACAAGATATTAGACAGACCGCTGAGAACTGTGGGATGCCAGGATGTTATCCACTTCAGCCTCATCCGCACCCTCAATCACAATAAACTCATGATCCAGGGGATTGCCCTAGAATGAGGCAACTGAGACACATGGAAGACTGGGTGTTGCTTCCAGTGAGGTGGCAATTTTAGATGAAAAGCGCCATCACCAAAAACTTCCTCAACCAATTGGAGACCCAAGCGTTTAGTAGCAAACTTATGTGAGGGAACCTTCATCCGCAAATGGCGCATGTCAAGCATGACTTATACATTTACTTTCATTTTATGCACTGGGAGTCATTTCCAATCTGCAAACCGTTTGTAATCACTTATAGCCTTGGTCAGGTGCTCCTGATTTAAGGACTTCTTGGCTAAAATATGCTGGGCATGGTCAGCAGTGGCTGGTACCCCTGGGCAAAGGCACAGGTCAACTGAAAATCAGGGTTATAGCCTAAAGTTGCTTTGTATGGGGAAAAACCAGTGAGGCATGCGTTCTATTATTATATTCATACTAAGCAGGAAGGTCATTGGCCCAAGTATCCTGAGCAGCTGCAGCGTAGCACCGCAGGTTAGTTCCAGAATCTGAGTAACCTGTCCAGTTTATCCATTGGATTGGGGATGATAGCAGTGGAACAACATGGTGTAAGCTTCAAGATCGGCAAGAGCTTGTTCCAGAATTGAGCTTTAACTATGGTTCATGGTTGCAGAAAATCTCCTATGGAAGGCCGAACATAGAGAACACATGGCGCATGAAGAGACAGGCAATAATCCTCAGAAGTAATAGTGGAAGAACATGGGATGAATAGAGAAAGTTTTGTGAAGTGATGACAGCCACCATCATAGTTGTAAACCCATTAGAACTGGGAAGTCCAACAATAAAGTCCACAGACACCGATGTCCAAGGACCCTCTGCCTGTTGTAAGGAGTGAAGTAGACCAATCCTTTCAGACTGGTCTAACTTGGCCCGAGCACTAGTTACACAGTCTGCAATCCAGGCTATACATCCTTTGACAATAACGACCAATTATAAGTACGCTTGATTATGTTAGTACATTTCTTATCTACTGGATGCCTGACTGCAAGCAGATCGTGATGAGCCTGAATTACTCCGGCTCTCAAGAGGGAGGAACCCAAACCTGCGACCAAAATTGGATGAGGATAATAACCAGAGAATAAAAGGAATGTTTTGATGCAGGGAGGGACAACAGCTCCAGAAGGTCCACAACTACCGCACAGGCCGTTTGCGCTTTTAAACCTGGGAGATTAGGATCCTTCTGACTCCAATTCTGCTGTCAAAACCACAAGAGGTACAATGGATAAGATTTAAATGGGGTATTACTGTGACTAGATCCGCCTCATATGAGTCTGTAGGACAATATGAGGGGTTGTGACTTAAGAAGTCAGGGAGGACATTCAACTCTCCTTTTATAAGCTCATGCTTAAAGTTAAAGCTACACAAATCCAGAAAGTTAGCTTACCAGTGTGCCAACTTCTATGGCTTGCAGAAATAAAGAAGGGCTTGGTGGTCCATGTACACTGTTAACTCATGCTGAGCGCCCTGCAAGAGATACCGCCAATGGGTCTAGGCCCACGCTACGGCTGCCAGCTCCTTATTGTAGATGGCCCAGGACTGTTCAGTGGGAGAGATCTTGTGGGAAAAGTAGGTGACTTAGTGTTATAACCCATCGTGCTCCTATAGCAAGACAGCCCCCACCGCAATGGACGATGCATCACATGCTACAACATAGGGTTTAATAGGTTCAGCGTGTTTTAGGATGGGAGGTGGCAATAAAACCTCTTTAATTGACTCAAATGTCTTCTGGCACTCAGGTGTCCAACCAAAGGAGACAGTTTTACCTGTGAGTGGATGAAGTGGGGAGGCTAAATGTAAGGAGAGTGTATATAATTATCCTGTTTCCAGCATGGTGGTGCATGGTGCACAGAGCCAACTCATGGAAACTAGCCATTATTACCAAAGTTACTAGAGCCCGGCAGAAGATGCTGGAGAAATAATAACTCAAGGAAAAGAGTGGGATCATAATAAAAATTACCACACCAACAATGACGCAGTGCACCAAGAGGAAAGGGGTAAGCGTCCCAGGTTAGAGGGAGCCTGGGCAAACCAACAGTGCACTAGGGGCAAACTGGATCAGATGTAAAATGATTTGGCAAATGTAGTGTGAGACCTCCTTGACAAGCTCCGCACACAGGATCAAAAAAAATAACATAAATAAAACAAAAAAAATGGGAAAATGTTTTTTGGGAAGTCGACCAACAAGTAATGTTAGTTGCAGAAAACATAATTAAACTTTGTTGGGGAAATTTGAAGTCTGCCAAAGCGGTCTCAAGCACTGATTCACCAATAGGCAAACACTACCATCCAAATTGGTAGAAAACACCCAAACTGACTTCACTTGAGTAATTGATTGAAGTTGGATAACCCAAACGTGTGATTTTGCAAGTGGAACGGGTTTTTGAAACCCCGTTTCTTGACTAAATGAATAGAACCGTCTGCGTTAATTGAGTATACCATTCATTTTAACGCCTTGGCAACGTAAGGGGCTGGGCGTTAGGCAACTCACTAGTACCAACCTGGGCATATTAAGCTTGTAACCAGCCTTGGTCTAATGTGCCTGAGTTCAGGGAGGGCCTGAAGCTTCACCTTCTGGGCCTCATGGCGCTCAGCCTTATCCTTAGGGTTGGTCCCCATCTATGATGTCATTTAACCATGACTTTACCCTCTCCTCCCAACGGGGCTCAACCCCGCCTCTAGAGGCTTGCGCAAGGTAAAAGTTCTTAAGGCTGGGGCTAACTTCATGGCGGCAACGATCAGTTTGGGTTGAGATCCTGCAGTATGGGGGAAACGCTTGTGGAAGTCTTTAATCAGATCTTGGGCATGCACACAGTCACACGCTAGAACCCAACTGTTCTCTCCAGCGTCAAAACCCTTCCAGGATACCAGGTACTCAAGTCTTCATTTTAACACGGCGGGAGGCAACTATTTCTTCCACTTCCCACTCTGGCGCCCCATCCAAGAGATAGGCCTCAGGAGTCTCTGGTGTGGGGCCCTCATACAACGTCTATTTTCTCTCAGGGAAGACAGAGAAGACCTGAAATGAAGAGGGAAGTTCTAGCTGGTATGAGGCATGGCCCACCTTTCTAACCACGCATCAATTGCCAATCCTCTTTGGTCCCAGATTATTACATGGCTGTTTGATAGGAATGTTATGAGCATCAAACATCGCGTAATCCCCATCCTTATATACTGGACCCACTCGGTGCTTACCATTAGCATTCTCCTTATAAACCTGCATTTTCGTCTCCAAACTTGTGGAAACCCCCTGGTGGACCTTCTTGATAGTCTTGGCAAAGTCCACCACCGCTTCAACCTTAGAACCACAGTTGGGCTCCATGTTAAAGGCGTGTTAAAGCCATGGTTAGCGAAAAGAGGGGAACAACTGATAAACAAATGCAAAGTGTTGTTGTAACTGAACTGGGCCATAGGGAGGTGATAAACCCAATCTGAATGATCTGCGGCGGTGTAACACCGCAGAAACTGTTCTAAGCACTGGTTCAATCGTTCAGTCTGCCCATTTGATTGGGGGTGATAGGCAGTTGAATGGCAGGGGTGAATCTGAAGAGTCTTACACAACTCTTCCAAAAGATTGAGGTAAACTGGGGTCCCCAATTACTGATAATTTCTTGGGTAACCACATGAAGCGCAAACACATGAGTGACGAAGAGCCTAGCCATCTCAGCCGGGTTATTGTTGTTCTACAAGGAACAAAGTGGGCGAACTTCGTAAAACGGTCCACCACATCATGATGGCACCATAACCATCAGAGGAAGGTAATTCCACAATGAAATCAACCGAGAGGGAAGTCCATGGCCCACAGGCCTTTTGGACTGGTACCAACAACCCCTCTGTAGGTTGACAATTGAGTTTCATCTGGTTGCATACCAGGCATTCCTTACAATACTGCCCCACCTGAGCAGGAAAGCCCTTCCAATTGTTGTGCGCCATGTTAACTCCAAGGTCTTTGCTTTCCCAGGATGACCAATGGTGATTCCATCATGATGGTCCCGGATGATTTCCAGGCGCAGTGGTCCAGCAGGTACCCAAAGGCGCCCCTGAAACCACACCATCTCATCTTTTACATGATAACCCCTGGATAGGTCCTCTTGATTTAAAGCGCTATTAGAAAGTACCATAGTATATTCAGCTGAGAGAAGCCTGTAAAGGACAACCTTTCTGAACATACCATATTCCTCCGCATTTTCCAGAGGTGAAAGCGCTGGCCCATTGGCCTGGGGAGAGGAAATTTGAGACAGAATTTTATTTGGAGGAATCATCACCTGTATGTTGTGGACTTCTACCTCACTGAGATCAGGAGCTAAATCAGGGTTGCAGCTTAAAGCATCCGCCAAACCATTATCCTTGTTCTTGGTGAATTCGTAAGTAAAGGCAAATTGGGCAAGGGTCTCATGCCAATGGGTCTGACGTGGGGTTAGGACATGAGGGACGTGGTAGTACAGCAAGGCACGGTGATCTGTGTGTACGCGGAATGGTTGGGTAGAGCCATGCAAGTGGTGACATCAATATTTCAGCGCCTCCACCACCGCTAGTAACTCCTTGTCATAAACGGTGTAATTAAACTCAGGCGAAGACATTTTCCAGGAAAAATATCCTACTGGATGCTCTATCCCATCTTCGCCTACTTATAACAAGGCAGCAGCTATGGCGAAGTTGGAGGCATCAGTAGACACAATGAACTCATTGAAGAGTCGACATGGTGAAGGATGGTCATGGACAACATGGTGCACTTCACGGCTTGGAAGCACCCCCCAAAACGGGGAACCACTGAAGCACTTTTGCTCCACTAGCCCTTTACAAGGGCGCTGCCACCTCAGAAAGGCTTGGCTTGAACTTCTTGAGGAACGTACATGTCCCCAAAAAACTCCTCAATTATTTTACTGAAGTAGGGTTAGGCCACTCACAAATTGCCTTATCCTTGTATGGAGTTATAATGTGTCCTTGGTCGAACATGACGTTATCCAGAAAAGTGACCTGGGACTTGAAGAATTCACACTTGCTAATCTTCAGCTTTAGGCTGGCAGCTTTTAATAGCTCCATCACTTGCCAAAGGTGTACTGCAAGGGACTCCTGATCAGGGGAATACAAAGGATATCATCCAGGTAGGCAACCGCACATACCCCTAACAAGTCCCCCAACGCTGCATCAATGCGGCGTTGAAAGATAGCAGGGGCATTCTTAAGCCTAAAGGGCATGACCTGAAACTGGAAAATCCCTTTTCTGGTATAGAAGGCGGTTAACCACTCTTGTCCCTTTTTAATCCGAATATGATTGAACGCATTGAGGCAATCAAGCTTGGAAAAGACCTTAGCTATCTCCACATAGCGTGCAATCAGAGAGTCCAAAGTGATGGGATGTAGATCTGGTACAGTGACATTGTTAAGGTTAACATAGTCCACACATGGGCGCAGAGTACCATCAGACTTCTCAGCAAAGAGAAGTGGAGAGCATACAGGGGAGGTACGCTGAAAAATCGCACCTTTGGCTAACTGTTCCTTCACCCACACATCCAATGCCTCTTCTTCCCGTACAGTCAATGGGTAAATGGGGGAAGATATATGCACCAGATCCACAGTGAGCTTGAAGTCACAATTAAACTCAGAGTGCTCATGGAGTGCATTAGCGGATGCTGCATCAAAAGAGGATTCCATTATCTTCAAGCAAGAAGGTATAGGGACTTCTACTGAGGGCTTCAGCAAAGGGGCAATGCTATAAGGGTGAGGTTGGGGCCTGTGGGGCAATTCGCCCTGGGCGTTCTCTTCCAACAAAGGAACAACTAATGTGCGACCATTATTCAAGGTGAGAAATAGGGTATTCTCTTTCAGGTTGTTTTAACGTCAAACTTTTGCCACCACTTCACCCCCAAAATGATAGGGAACAGGATGTTTTTGACCGCTTTGAAGTGATCAGACAAGTGGTACTTGTCAAGCTGATAGTCCACTGTCCCAATGATCTTCAGAGTGGGAATACTTTAGGACGCCCATCCCTTAACCATACCACATGGCAAGTAACTCAGTCCAAAGTAGTCGGCTAAGCTCTGGTCCATAAAGTTTCCAGAGGCGCCAGTATCCACCAAAATAGTGGTGATAAGTTTCCCTAAAGGGGAGGAGAGGGTAGCAGTCAGTAGAAAAAACATGGATTGGTCTTTATTTATGGCAGATAATGACAACACCTCACCAAAAAATTCTTCCTCTGGCTCAAGAAAGCCATCAGAGTATGTTTTGGAATCATAGAAGGGGGATGTCAGGGAAACTGGAGCGCAGGCGGTCGCTGGAGGGAGAGACATAGGCCAAAGGTGTGCCAACAAGGCCAAGTGACCCAACAAAACAAAAAGATGTCCTAAACGTTCATTATGGTGTTTCCAAATAAATCTGTGGAGCAAAACGTACACCAAACTGGTCACAACCATCAGGGACATGAGGCCCTGGGAGCTGAGAAGGGTGGTGAAAAATCTAGGGAAAAAGGCAGAAAAGTAGGAGGAGGCGGAGCCAGTGGAGTAGGTGGCGGGGTAGGTGGAGGACTCAGGTACAACAGTAGGGGCAAACCAGAGAGGAAAAC
>JAKSZP010010594.1:0-216332 GCA_022478985.1 Massospora cicadina | reverse complement strand
GTGTCTGGTAGTTTAATGAATGTTGCAATGTTGGTTCAGGTAATCTTAGCTTTCAGATTTCATGCTACATTTACCACGTTCTGGATAGCATTGGTGACATTTTTATGTGGATGTTTCACATTAATCTTACTTTTTAGAGTATGATTTTCAAGGGATAACAGGAGGTGGGACTCCTCCTGTGAGTACTGCCATTGATTTGGCGGCAGCTTTGTGGAGGGGATGGCAATCTGGTGTGGCGGCTTCTTCTACTGTAAGCTGGTGGTTGCTGTGGAATAATTCAGCATTTGGCTTGGGCATATAAACAAGGGTGGAATACTGCATCCCATTTTGTATTACAAAACAGGTCAACTTGCATCAATGGTTCTTCAATGATATTACCTGATTTGTCAATTTTATCCAAAAACTCCCATAGGTTCTGAAAAAATTGAATTGGGGAATTGGTGTATGAATGAGAATTGGTTGATTTGTTGGGTGTTGCATGGGATTGAACTGTAGTCCAATCCTGCACTTGATTTGAGGAAGCATGTGCGGCATTGGGCAAGGTGGGTTCTGATTGGTGGCCGCAGGTGCAGCTGCAGCAACCAGCTTTGGGGGAGGGGGAGGTAGGATCATATCCCATGCCAGAATTGGCGCAGGGTGGGCAGAAGATTGGTGGCCATCGGATGAACTATCAGCGCTGTTGTAATCTGCTAGATATGGGCACTTGCGTTTCAATTGGTCTAACTCAAATCAGGATGGACAAATCATCCGTCCAACCTTGATGCGGGCCCAGAACGGATGGTCAGGGGCAGAGGGGATTGTGGCATGAGGGGGAATCGAAAGGGCAGTTTTTTTTGTTTCAGGGCTAATCTTGGCATACACCTGAGGCCCAGTGAGGCATGTGGCCCCATTTGGGATCACAAATTGCAAGATGGGGTTGGATCCATAGACTGCCAAACCTTCCATCAGCTCCTGGTAGAGCACCTCAGGGGGAAGGTGGTTGGGGAAACCAGCAAACTGAACCACCAAAGTGGTATCCACTGGGAGCCAGGTCTAAATTGTGGGGAGAGGGGTACCATGTTATACCAGGGGCACAGTTGCTGCAGTGGCAGCTTCAGCTTCACAAGTGAAGCCAATATCAAATTACCCCTTATAGGGGCAGAAGTCAATAAAGCAGGCGGGTGTTATCACCACTTGAGACATTTCAATAATGGCTTAGTCAATTTATGGGAAAAATTTCCCATATTTGACCTTGAGGCTGAAATGCATATTGCTCCAAGGTAGCACCAAGGGGCAGTGGGGCACTGCTTGGGTTTGAGTGAGGTGGGCGTCGAGATCTTTGGGAGATATGAATTGTCCCAGGTTTGGTATTACTGGGTGAGCTAGTCCAAGTACATCTTCCTGTCAGACAGAAAATGGCAGGGGGAGTTTCGTTGCTGCCCCACACTGGGGCAGGCAGTGGTGAATCCAATGATATTGGAGTGAATCTACCGCGGGCGATTAAGTTTTTACTTTTTATTAACCATATAAATTTTCTTGGAAAGTTATGCCAAGTGGAAAGAGAGTATTGACTGTTAGGAATAATAGATGCTACATCTTATTCTATTCTCTATAATCACATGAGCTATTTGATCTTCTCTCCATTCAGCTCTTTTGCAATTTATCTATTTATACATTTCAGATCTATATCTTCTTTAACCTTATTGATAAAAAGTATAGTAGTACTAATTTGTCATTTAGTAAATAACATTTTACCCTCTATATGATACAGTAGTTTAAAGTCACACTTTTTTGTGCATCAACCTAGGTGGTCTCAGTATAACTTTGACCCCACAACTTATGACAGTTGCAACATCTATAAGCCTACCATAATTGGTTCTATATTGCCTAGTTTGTCAATCTCTTTTTACCATTACCAGCAGCTGTGAAAACAAACTACTTGGGCTCACATTAGGATACATGATCACAAAAAATTACTTCTTACCAAAAAACGCATAAAGGAAGTTTACAGAAGTTGGTTTACTACTAAACAACCTTACAGCGCTCTATGCTGAATAAGATTTAGGCTATCTAACATTTCACATTTTCTCGCACCAGGGACTACAAAATCCTAGTAGAAAATACAGGAGATATTATGAATCTATCTTTTTATATAGAATGCCCTGAGAACAGAAAAGGTTACTTAAAAGAATGGAAACGCCTGATCTGCTTTTCTTAAGAGCAGCCCAATATTATGAACAAGTATGCTGATAAAACTCTAAAATGGTTCTACAATGAGGATATCAGGCTTTTAATAACGTCAATTAGCTATAGCACACAATAATGATGTCATAAATGGATTAATGAGATACACTTTTTAAAAATGAACCAAAATGCTTCCAACAAAACCTTTTCTAAAGGAGACCGCGCCAATAAGTCTGTAATTTCAATAGCCACGAAGTAACGCAGTAAAATGAATCTTTGCTCCAAACTAAGTATCTGGATAAGAAGCCTTACAATGAGGATTCAGGGAGCAGGCGTGCCATAATAAATGAATGTCTTCCATCATGGATGCTTTAACAACCACCACAGAATGCTAATATCACAAGACATTGCCATTAAAATGATATGAGCTATTAATTGTTGGGTTTGTATCAGGAGAAAGATTAGGTTGGTAGGGTTTTGAGGCATTTTCCTGATTTTTGAGTTTTTTGCACCTTCTATACAATGAAAGCACAGTAGAACAATGGAAATTGGTAACAACTAACAAATAGTGGTGCTTCCTTCCAAGAGCCTTAATAAGCATATTTCTAATGTATTTGAGAATATTTAGCTTACAGAGATAAACAATTTTAAATGTTGATTTATTAAAATCAGAAATATAAGATACCCAACAACCTACAATGTGCACCCTGTTGAGAAATATACCTTAGGAATGAGGTGATGGCTTAGTAAGGTTCATGTAAATAAAAACAAGCCTATGCTACTCTTGAACAATTTACTTTTTAGATTCAAACTTCTTACTCTGAGATTTGGTTGTTCAATTTTGGATTTTAATCTTCTATATTGCCTTAACATCTTTTGGTTTTGTTGTAGTATTAAAAACCTGCTGTATGCCATTTTATTCAAACTTTGTTTTCTAGTATGAAAATTCTTAGATTTTAATGTCATCTAGGATTGCCCAGGTATCAAATTTTTACAGATAACAGTGTTCTGGGCCAAATCGCTTGTTGTCAAGGATTATTTCCATTTTGACACTTATTTTATTAAATTTTTAATGTAAACAGAGATATTTATTTTCTGGAAAAAATACAATTTATATTTAGTAATAATATTGGTTTTATTTGATGGTAGGATGTGGGTTGGCCAGATTTCTGACATTTGCAATTCTGATGCTGTATTAAGAGTGATTTGGGTTTTGATTTAAATGAAATCGTCCAAAAGACTCTGGACAACTCTTGGTGGAACCTTATGAATTAGGGCAAATTTTTTAATACAATAAAACTTGGTCAAAAAGCTTGAGTTTGGGTAGCGGGAATTTTCTGCATCATTTGTGGAGCCAAGGGAGCCATTTGAAGGTCCCTCCATGTTGTACAACGACTTCTATCCAGCTACACCGCAAAGACCAGCCCCTTTTATAGGGTTGGAAGGGGCCCAACAAGGCGAAAATATTTTCCAACCTTTTGGTTTGACTATATATATAAATTCCCTTCCTCACTGGTACAATTTCCCGGTTGTCACTTCTTATTTGACCTTACATTTAAGCAAGGCAAGTCTTGCCTGATCTGATATGTTGAATTCCAATATTCTCAAATTTGGACGCTACTAAGCCATCCAGACTTTAAGCCTCAATGTCTAAATATTACCATCAACTTAAAAATAGGGCTTGTTTCTTATCCCCCACGGGACCTAATAAAACTTTAAAAACCTCAACTTTATAGTTCTTAAAGTTTAATTATTTTTATTATCTTCAGTGGTTACAACCCCATCTGTTGGAGTTTAGGCCTAAATAGTACTAGTGAGCCTAAAAAATCCTAAAATTTAACACCAGGACAAAAAGGAGGAACAGCTGGCACTGATCTAACATTAAGGTTTGTCACAGATCAGAAATCTTAGTTAGAGTTGTAATTTTTATATGACCACTTTATTTAACTTGGATTAATTTAATCTTTAATTATTATTCTTAGTAATTGGTTCAACTATATCTAAGCTTATATTTTAAGCTTTGTGAAATTTGTTAATTTACAATCTGTTGAGTAGCAATAGTTACCAATTGGATAATTGATTGTAATTATCAATGGATGTAAGTTTAATGTCAGTTGTAATTATAATTAGTTTGGGGATTAATGCCATGATGCGAGGAGTGGACAGAATAGTGGAGTGGTTCCTGCTCCACTATGGGTTGGGGTTTGATCAAAACATGTTTGAAACAAGCACAGACTAAATAACTTGGCATGGTATATTTTTCCTAAGATTGGCCTACCTCATACTATTTTTTAGATATACAACGTGGTAGTTTTTAAGTTGGCTTGAAAATAAGCACTAGTTATTTTTGATCAACCAGTTGCAAAGCTTAATTTTATAGTTGATTAGAGCGCGTTTTAGCACGCTATTTCATGAAAATTATCTAAGGCTAGCTAAGTCTATAACATGCTTTTCTAGGAAGTAAGTCCAGAATACAAACCAAAAATAATTATTTATTGGCTAGGTGTGCCAAGATAAATGTGATATCCACAATTGACTATTTTACACTTTCTTTTATTCTATCACACTAAATACTCATTCTACTTCTAAAAAGAACACCCTAGAATTTTATACTGTTTTTTTTGTTTACTTCTAGCTGAATTATTTGAGGATTAATTACCTTACTAAGTGTTTACTACTCCTAATTGAGATCAGAGATCACTAGCCTTATAGAATAGCCAGAGTGATGTTAACATCCCTCAAATTTTTTCTTTACTGGACTAGTTTTCTTCATACACTAACAGTCAGTTATTCATCAACTTTATCAGTTAACTGAGCTTGTGCACCAGTAAAACCACAATGTTTTTACAGTGACTGGAAAGGACCTGGAGTAGCGCCTCGCTTGGTCCTAAAAGGGTGCAAGGTTATGTGCAACTTGATAGCTGTTACAGAAGACCTTACATTACCCTTTTCTATAAAGACAGAATCCACGCCCCTCTCTAGGGCCTTCACAAGGGCGTACTTTTTATGGGGGGGGTTGGCAGCTAGATACCACAAATTTTGTCATCTTAGGTGGAATGAGTTATGGTGCACTAGGATTGTCTTGATGGAAATCTGTAATGATTCTTGGAAGATTATGAAATCTTTGGAAGGAGCCCAGCTGTTCTCATAAAGCTGGATATCCTTTCCAAAATGACAGGTAGTGAAAACTTCATTTAAACCCATTATAACAGAATTTTCAGCTCCAAATATGTACACCCTCCACCATAATTTGCTCAATTTCCATGGACTCTGCCTCTTGAAAGAAGACAGGGAAGGATTGTGAAAGGAGTGGTGAATCATCCTATTAAAATTTCATGAGAAATTTTAATATTCAGGCACTACAAAAGCTACAAAATTATTAGTTTTTGTGGCTCTAGCAAGAGAATGAAATAAGGCAACAAAATATTAGGCTTGTTGCAATAATAAATTCCAATAGGAATAATGAATTTTGACCTTAGTTAAACAAAAAGGTAGCTATGTGAGACAAAATACGTGGTTCTTTATAGGTCAGAATTTATAGATACTTATAGGAGAGGATTTAGTAGATTTTCATGAAGATCTTTGTGCTTCAGACGAGGTAAGATATCTTCTGTTAGAGGACCAATATGACTGATTATTCAATTTGATATAACTTTTGTTAGATGCAATCAACCTTCACCTTGTGGAATACCCTTTCAAAATGCTTAATCTCCTTGGAAGGATTAGCATTTTCAGGATAATGAGTCTTATAACCCTGAAGAATTTATCATTGGTTTATAAGAGAATTAGATATATGACAAATTTTTTAGAACCTTATTAGACAAAATGCCAAACCTCAATCTTGATTTGAATCAATCATTGCAGTTGAATTTCCAACACTACCAATGGGGTGGTAATTTAAAATGATAGGCTTTATTATTCAAAACTAGATCAATTGGAAGTAAACCTGATCTTTGTAAACCAATTTGTGACATTTACTTAAGGTGCATATTTTGGTATCTGCCATAATAAAATACCCCTCCTGTTAAGTTAGAAGCTTTAAGAGCTTCTTATTATCAACCGTTTTGTCATCATTTTAATTTTTGTAAGCTGCTTCTGGACCTGTTTAAAATTTGCAAATATGAGAGGTGAAATTATCTTCCAAAGGAATACTATCATGACTCCTAAGTCAATTAAAGAGGTGGGATTATATACTAGAAAAGCACATATATGTGACACTCCCATTAACAATTTGAGGGAGTTATTGTTGGAAAATAGGCTAATGGAAGGTTAGCAGCTCATGTTCTGAGTTGTGGTAGCATAACATTGAAGATATTGCTTAAGAAACTATTTTGTACTCTAAGTTTTCTTGTCTGATTGAGGGTGGAAGGCTGACGACCTACAAGGCTTGTTTAACTTACATATAGGACTCCCAAAGCCTTGATGTAAATAAGGCCCTTGGTCACTAACTAGCATAAGGGAACTCATACAAAGAGAAGACATGATTCTACAAATATCTGGTTAATTTTTTAGAGTTGACGTCATTAAGCATGAGGTGAATAGAGTTATTTTTGAAGGTATCATTCACCACCATTATGAAGGCGAACCCTTATAAATGGTTAGACTTAAAGTAAAGTATACTTAGAGGGAGGTCCATAAGCCCTCTTCTTGTTGCTGTAAGGTCCCAGGCTCTTTTTATAAAGCTGGATAGGGCCTTTCACCTCTTTAGAACAAATTAAGTTTTTAGCCTAAAGGCTAAACTACTTACCAGTTGACTGATCTAGGATATACCATGGATGAGAGATGTGTAGCTTTAGATCCCTTTGTCTGCTCCCCAACCCTAAGCCCAATTATCAGGCCCAAAATTATCATTGTTTACAAATCTTATGAGTAATTTGTGCAGAAAATTCTAATTCCTGCCTTGAATATAGAAGAATCAGATATATTGGTGCCATAAGGGAAAAACCCCTTTCAAAAGTAGGGCGCAAAGGGGTGCACCTTTGATAAAAATGACACCTGAGGCAACCCTGGGTGAAAGTAGTTTACTAAAAAAATTTCCTATTAGCGAATTGGAATAAAAGCAGCACCAAAAAGTGATCAATAGTATCATCAAGCTATGAGGCAATCAGAAGAAAGTGATAAACCCTAAAAAAAATTTAATTGATTTACAGTAAAAAAGGATTTAATTTACCATAGGCGTTATTCTAAGTCATATACCTTATGACCTCTTGCACCCACTTTCTATTAAAATAACTAGCAACATTCACTATAAGGAAAAGTGGGTTAGTTCTTCTTTATGTTTATTAAAAACAGATTTATAAATTTTTATTATATTTTTATTATACCCAAAAATCCATCCACTGAGAATCCTCTTACTAGTCCAATGGTGGGGCCTCATTCTGATGTTATAGTTTTAATGATAGCAGTTTCCCTCTCTAATTCTGTCCTTGCAGCTACAAGCGTGACCATGCAAGGATAGCAAGGACCTGCACTTGTACCTCAAACCGCATAAATGAAATCACTTCACGAAAAAACTGGCGCTAAGTCTAATCACCCACAAGTTCTTATGACTTATTTGGACAATTAATATAATATAGAAGATGGGATGGTGGAGATTATGGTAAGTGAAAAAAACAATTGAGAAGCAAGTCATAATAGGAGTTGAGAATTACAAGAGTATGAGGCTTTAGTTCCACAACAACGGGTAACTAATATACAAAAATATCAATCCTTACCAAAAAAACATCTGTCTCGCATAGTAAAGCTAACGGCCATTTGTTACACTCCTGTATTTCAATTGTATTTTTCCATAGTTTAACCATTGGTGCGGGATTCATGTTCATTAAATAATACTTCCAACATCTTTTGCCTAATACCTCTTTATCCCACCATTTCAAAATTGAAAGACCCTTTAAATTTTGGAATCTCAGATATTCCTCACTATATTCTATGGAAGCCAGGGTTTTCCTTGGAACGTTGAGTTTATGATAGTTTCAGGGGGTAAGGATATCATTACATTCAGTTATATTGGATTTGGTATGAGCACAAGTTAAAAATTGGTTAAGCAGGCGGAGACCTCCTTAGTGAGTTCATTTTAATTATACCCGCATTTGATCACGCTTATAAACTTTTTAATGCATTAGTGCCACATTGTGGGAGAATCTCAATGTTTTAAAAGATTCAGTAATGCAAGGGAGAGGGAATCCAGACTCAGTCATATAATTATTACCTTCTTCTTACTGTGAATACAGTCCAGAATTAGGTTTTCAGCTTCACCTTGGATAGAAAAGTAAGACCTTAAGGGTCTAAGGACTTTAATGCTAACACAGCGTCAAGGAAGAAACCTTCATCACCCAAAGAGCTTGGGGATTTCTACTTAAAAAATATGACCAATAAGGCTCAAATGTAACTATAACAACAGATAGGTTTGTAACATGGGCTTTAAATCTAGGTCACAATGGGGAGGAATCTACTGAGCAATGGCAGGTGGTGGAGGTCACATCGTGTGCAGGGCGAATCACTTTGACGAGTACAGAGCATCATCCAGTTTGAGACTCATAAGAGGACTGCAGCTAAGGATATCTGACAAGATTTGGTGGACCTTTTAACTAACCATATGAAGTCAAAGCTAAGGAGATCCAATGAGTCAAGGTATACCTATGCTCTAACTTTTATAGCTTACAGTACAAGGTGAACTATTTGAGGTCAGTGCGCATAACTACGTTATGTGTTCCTCTTTGTAGAAGGTATTATTTGTGCATTAAAGCCCAAGTTATGGCGGCCAACTTCTTATCACAGATGACCCAGACATGTTACGTTTAACTTAAATTCTCTTAAGATTAAGACATCAGGTGTTCCCATCCACCATTTTCCTTTAAAAAGGACAGCTTCCACAGCCATGCCATAGGCGTCACTAGGTACAACAACGGGATCTTCCCTATCATCATGGCGTAGAACAAAAGAGCGGTGAAAAACCACCTTTGTTGCATCAAACGATTGTTGGCATTCAGAGGTATGAAGGATTGTCATGTTTCTGCATGTTAGTTATTTTAATGTCATAGAAAGTTCAAAGAAGGCTGGTGATATTTCTTCAGGAAGGAGACTCCCATTTGTAAACTTTATTTTATTTGAGTAGCAGGAGTGGCCAAAGAACAAATAGCTCCCAACTTAAATGGGGTAATGGAATGACCGTCCTTCAGTATTGGACTCCTCATGAACTGAACTTCATCCTTGTAAAATTGCATTTGGAAGTCTTTTTCAAATAAGCATGCTTTGTGGAGTGCTGTAATCATAGCTTCCAAATTTTTGCCATGTTTTCAGTGTTAGGAATTTATCAGGATATAATCAATGTAAGCTACCGCACAGGTAACCCTGAGATCATCTTAACATTTTCAACGAGGCGTTAAAAAGCTGAAGGAGCACTTTTTGGAAAAATCGGAAATACTTTAGAATGATATATTATATAAAGTCTAATTTATTGCTGCCAGCCATTCTTATTCAGACATAAACTATAATTTATGAGAAAAATTTATAAGAAAAGTCTTGAGAAGGCCTTGACTTATTAAATTTTCTTGACAATAGCAGCCTATAGGGGTAGAGGGCATGGATTTGGATCTATAGTGCTATTCATGTTTTCATAATCCATGCAAGTGTGACAAAAAGTTTTGTTGTATAGTAAAATATATTTAACAACCTAAGAAACTTACCTCAAAGCAATACAAAATTCATAAAAAAGTTTAACCAAATAACTTAATTGTTCAAGATGTTTTTGCATGATTGGTTTTTTAGTCATTGCATCTGAGGTTGGAAACTGCGATAGGGGAATTTTCCAATCCCTTATCACCAATCATTTAATTATATAAAAAATTAGTAATCTAAGATCTATATGTTTTGTTTCCCCTACTTCAAGGTAGGATCAAAAAGAACGATTTTCGCCTTGGAATCCTTGCTCTATCAATGCCAAAAATAAAGTGCAAGTATAACTTAACTCAATTCTAAGTTTGTTGCTTATGAAAATTCGCGTTGATCCCCAAGCGTTGCCCCCAAGGTACCATCCACCTTTATGGAGCTTTGCCTCCCTTTTCAGCCATGTATCCAAAATTAATTGATGTAACTGAGTGGTCTAAAGAGGCTGGACCAAATCTGTACTCAATCTGTTGGTGTGAACTAGGCGCCAGAGCCCTGATTAATCCAGAGTGATCTGAGGTACTGAGTCCTGATGAATCCTCAGGTGGCAGAGGCAGTATTGGTTCTATGCCTTATTCCAGAGGTCTGGTGGTGAGAATGAGAGATGGTGTTTTGTGGATGCCATTGGTGGAAGAGAATGCTAGAATGGTTCACCACTATACCTCATCCAATTGGGCCAAACAAATGGATATAACTAATTTTGGCATTATTTCATATACACGTTACCCTTATTGGATTGATGCAACTCTCCAATTTAGGGTTTTGTTGCTGGCATATGGGAACTTAGGAATTATTTATTACAATTTTTCAAAGTCAATTTTGTTAGGCAGGCTGCTATCACTCAGAAGCCTTCTAGAGGGTCTGATTTCCATTCAAGTGGCACCAAACTCATTGTCCAAGCTTTGGGGTTTCAGCTCCCAATAACATGGTTGGAAATGAGTGTGGCGGGAGGACTCTGGCGGTCAAGGTAACTCCCAATGGGGACCTCCAAGGGATCCTTAATTTTTTCAAGATCCTTGGATTCCCCGTGTTTTATCATAAACAATCCTCAAAAAATCCAATTTTTGTTTGAGTTTTGTGTCAGTTCTATGTTCTGTAGTCTAATTTGGCCTCCCCCAGCTTTTCTCATAGTTGGGGGTGATGTGAAGAAATGATTTATCTCATAGTGTTTTTATATAGTTAAAAACGTATAGAACTTACCCCAAAGCACTATAAAATTTATTTTACAATTTGAATGGTTCAGTTGATCTGGATGTTTTTTGCATAGTTGGTTTTTTACTTTAGTGAGTTTGAGGTTGTAAATATGATAGAGAAATTTCCAATCACATATCACTAATTATTTAACTTATTTATATATACAAATTTGAGCTCCCTCTGTTTTGTTTACCCTATTTTAAGATGGAATCAATGGGAAAATCTTCACTTTGGAATTCATACTCTGGTGATACTGAATAAAGCGTGAGTTTAATTTAACTTACTTTTAAGTTTATTCCATTTAAATTTTGCATTGGTTTTGAGTTTCAAGCTCAGGGTGCCACCTATATTTATTGAGCTTTGCTCCCCTTTTCATCCATGTATCCAATCCCTAATGTAACTGCTTGGTCCAAAGAGTCTGGACCAAATCCGCGCCTCAGCCTGTAGTGTGAACTAGGTGCCAGAGCCTTGATGAATCCAGGTTGATTCAGTGGACTGAGCCCTGATGAATCCCCAGGTGGATGAGGCTGTATTGGTTCCAAGCCTTGATCCAGAGTTCTGGTGGTGAGGATGAGACGTGGTGTTCAGAAGATGCTATCAGTGATAAAGGGTATTGGGCTGGTTCACCACCATACCTCAGACAATTGTGCAAAATTAAGGGGATAACCAATCTTTCAATTTTGTTGTATACACGTTACCCTTATTGTATGGAGGCAACTTTTCAATATAGGGATGTTACACTGGCTGATGGGAACTTGGTATTCCAATTTGTTACAACAAGTTACTAGGATGCCATTAAGTTTCTAAGAAATATGCCATTGAGGTTGAAATAGAGGAATTTTTGCAATTTAACCCCTCACTATCATATTGTCAATCCACGCCTTTAGAGTTTATTCTCTCAAGCTTCAAAGTATAGAAAGGACACTTGACCTTTGATAAGTTCAATCATCAGTTGGAAGCTCAGATCAAACCCTGAGTGAGAAGAAAGATGATTTTCGTCATCAAAATTAAACGCAGTCTTTAAGGGCTTAAGTATCTATGGTAAATTAGGTAATTCAGGCATGAAGTCAGTATTTGAATACCTTATCATTGTGGCCCTTCATATCCTGTTTTCAATGAAGAGAGAAGCGTGTGTTTCATCAACGAAAGATAAGGGGCAAAGCACAGCAACTTTCTTTAACGTTGTCATACAACTACAAGTCAAATATTATCAGAAAAGCGTTTTTAGAAATAAACAATGAAAATATTGGCCAAAAGACCCTGGTCGATTCTCTGTGGAACCCCTCAAAATTGTACAACACTTTTCTTAATTCTTCACAGGAAAATAGCACGAGTTTGGGCATTTGGATTGCAGCGACCACGTGGCCAAATCAGGAGAGTCTGTCCAAGGTTTCTTTCTGGGCCACTTACAGTTTAGTTCATACACCTAGGCGCAGACCACACCCTTTTATAGGGTTGGTGGGGTCCCACAAGCTGCAAATATTTTCCCGCCCTTTGATAGGGTTAAATATTTAAAATCTATACATAATGGACTAGTCCTACCTTATACCAACCCTCCATTGACTGTTCCATCCAAGCAAGATGAGTTTTAAAAGCTCTAATAGTTCAAAAGCTCATA
The DNA here is from genome assembly GCA_022478985.1 of Massospora cicadina. NCBI lineage: Eukaryota > Fungi > Entomophthoromycota > Entomophthoromycetes > Entomophthorales > Entomophthoraceae > Massospora > Massospora cicadina. Next base: position 203,692 of record JAKSZP010010594.1, on the reverse strand, counting down.
TTACAAAATTCAAATGCACCCATCTTTTACCGAATTTCCCATCTGACTCACTTCAAGATTTGAAACATCTTAATTACTAAGCATCAATTTATTAATAGAGTTGGCTTCTTGACCCCTTTTTGCAACTAATAAAAGCTTATAAAATCAATCTTTTATTTTAGTTGAAGTTTTGATACTTCTATTTCAGGTGGTCAATAACCCCTAATATTTATCCTGAAATAGAGAACCAACTTCTCCTGCATATAATTGTTGATATTCAGGTGTTAAAATGAACCATCTAGCAGCCCAAACCCTGAATTCCAACAAGTTCTGCTCACTACAGGGGTAGTACACCACAAAACCACCATAAAAAATGGAGGGTGTTGGGGTAAATAACCCTCACAACCTCCCCGCTGCTTTGGAACCCCAGCTAGATGCTTTAGAACAGAAGCTATCCATTGCACTAGTCTCAAATCAAAACACTTGAACAGCGCTTTTGTAAAACCCCTTTAAGAGACAAATTTACCCCAGGAGAGGGTAGCATTGCTTCAATCCTCTTCATTTATGAGGCGGTTATGGATGGGACAACAATCCCCAAAAAAGTAAAGCATATCCTCCCCTGCCTCAGCCGCTTCACTCAAGAAGTGATTGTACCTTATATGTACAACCTTAAAGCTTTGGTAGCATTAAAAAAGCTCCCATTGAGGAGTTTGGATCTACTAATAGCTTGATAAGGCAAAAACAGGACTTTATGTGCCTTAGTCTGCAAGAGGGAGAGATGATCACCACTTTTGGTTTATGATTCTATAGTGAAGCTCAACCTTTGATGTTTGCCAAAATGCTTACTATCAACAATGCTATTGCTGTTGTTTTAGCTAAATTGGCGTCTCATCCTTATTTGGTGATGCATATCTCTGCCGTCAAGCCCTCTTTCCAAAAAACAGGATATCAAGGAGGCTCTATTAGCAGTGGCTTACTTCTTTGAACATAATGATATGCCTGAAGTTCTGAGGCAAAAATCAACTATAAACCCTCCAGATTCTTTTTATGGCTGTCTCCCTTTGGAATTCTGCTCCCAAGGAGAAACTGCAACGAGATGATCCTCCCCATGTGAAGATAGGCAGAGGATACTGCAGTGACGGGGCAGCGCTCCCTTCCATCTCCAACTCCCAAAGTTCAGCCAATTAAGTTAGCTATCACTTTTCCCCGCTCTCCTCCTTCATCAGAGCGGCCTTCCAAAGTGCCTCAATTGTCAAGTCCTGCCAAGTTTCAATCTCTATCCCCTTCAGCATCTCCTCCGGCCATCTTTTTTTCAAACCTGTAGCCATGAGCAGCCCAAACCCCCTATGTCAAAGGCTAAATGTAGAGCCGTAACAATTACAGCGTCTCCTCAAAAAGTAACTCAGGTATTGAGCGCCCCCAGGACCTCTCTTGCAGCAAAGGAAGCCCTGGCCTTACCTCCCAACCCATGATCTCTTTGACGTGCATTGATAATCCCTCTGACAATAGATCTGAAGGGGGTTGTGAAAATGATGGTCACTATGTCTTAGAGCCCCTGGTGAAGTGGAGATACCCAATATGTTGAACCCTAATAGAGTGGACATGGTTTGGATCCCCCGCCAAATTTATCTCCAACAAGTGATGGGGGCTTTGAGGTCATTGACACTTCCAGTGACGCTGACCAGATCAATACCACCTTGTTTTGACCCACCAGTGTGTTCATACCCTGCAGTATATTCAAGAAAAATACCCTGAAACTGCCAAACGACTTGCCTCTACTCTCCATTTAAAAGAGGTCCTCGCTCTTTCCCCCAACATGTATGGAACCTTAACTAAAGTGGAGGTCATCATCAATGGATTGAGGGTTAAGTTATCCTTTCAGCACGGGGTCCCTAGTGAACGTTGTGTCAACCAAACTTATTAAAAAAATCTGGCCCCAACCTTGACTACAATTAGGAATTTAGAACTTCAGGCCCAGCCAACACCTGAGCCATTTGTGTGTACTAAACTCCCATCCGTTTTTAGAAGCTCAACTTGTCAGTTCCAGTGGTGGCCCTGTAAAACAATAATTGTGATCTAAACATTGGTACCCAGTTCATTCTTGAGTATGAAGGTATTATCAACTTGAAGCAGGGTTATCTCTCCCTGCTTAACTACAAGTATCACCGATTTTAAACAATGTGGAGCTAAATTAAAAGGATTATGCTTGCACAGTTGAGTATCCCTCTTCCACCTTATCCCTACATTACACTACAGCAGGAAGGCATAAAAAATGTTGCCTCAATCACTGGACGCACTGGAGGGAATCCATTTCTATGCTTCTGAAGAGGTAGTCATCAAGGTTGGTGAACAAAGGGTAGTTGACACGAAGATTACCTTGCAAATCCCACACAACAGCCTACTACACCTGATCAGCATTGACGGAGTTATCCCTCTTGAGTCCAGAGTATTGTCAGGAATGATAGACCCAGCCAATCAGCGACCTAATAATCTCCTGCTGGGGAATTTTAACAAGAAGGACATGGTCGTCAAGAAGCATCAGGAGATTGGAAGAAGCTTCTCATTCCCATTAAGAATGTCCAGCAAGTCACTGTATTTGTTCTATGGCGGATATGGGCCTACCTGTTGATCAATCATTATGTATTCTTCCCATTGTTCAATCTTTGATGATCTAATACCCTCAGAACTTTTTAAAGTTCATTATTTGCTGGAATTTTATAGCTACATCTTCTTTTAATCTGATACTAATTATGGACATATGAAGGGTTGGGCTCATACCATTGATGTCAGGGATGCTCAGCCTATCCATTTTAAACCCTATTGCAAGTCCAAAGTTGAGGAGCAACAGATGCGAACAGAGCTAAAATAGTTACTGAATGAGGGGTTGCTAGTGCCTTCCCAAAGCCCTTGTTCGTCCCCTCTATTGCTTATAGAAAAGAAGAATGGCGGTCACCAGGTAGTTTCTGGACTACACAAATTGAACAACGCCACAAAGAATGATAGCTATCCTATCCCCCACATTGATGACGCCATAGCCCAACTATCTGGCTCTAAATTATTCTCCGCCATGGACTTGGCTAGCGGGTACTGGCAGATGGAACTTTCTCCAAGGATCAGGAGAAATTTTCCCTTATATGCAGCAAGGGGTTGTTGTAACCCACTCAGCTACCTCAGAGGTTGTGAAATGCGCTTACTACGTTTCAGCGGGAAATGGATCACATTCTCCAGGACCTTAAGCTGATATGTGTGATTATCTAACTCAATAACATCACAGTCTTCTCCAATACTTTTAATGAGCATCTCACGCACGTAAAGGAGGTGTTTCAATGCTTTTGGGCATCTAAAAAACTAAAGCCCTTCAATTGTACTTTTTTCAGAAGAAGCTGGATTTTCTCAGGCACGCCATCTCACAAAATAAAATACAACCTTTACAAGATAAAGTTGAAGCAATATCCAAGATGCCAGCGCCCAAAACCCTATGCAACATCCAGGTATTCTTGAGCATGATGAAGTACTAACATCAATTTTTCTGAAATTCGCCCAGCTCAACTAGCCCCTTGTCCGCCTCCTGGCTAAAAACACCTCTTTACATTGGGCTGCTGTACAAAAGGCCACGTTTGAGACCTTGAAGGAGCTATTGCAATAAAGTCCGATACTCCACCACCCTGATTATGGCAAACCCTTCATGTTGTTAATGGATGCCTCTGACCACGCTGTTGGAGCTATCTTGTCTCAATTGGATGAGCATGAGGTCAGTAATCCATGTCTTACTTTTAGCCAAATGCTTTCAAAAGCTGAGCGCAACTACAGCGTCACTGAGAAGGAGTGCTGGCTGTCCTGATCGCTGTCAAAAACTACTGCCCTTTTCTATATGGGGCTTCATCTAAAGTTATACCAACCATGCCTCTTTTAAATTGCTTACAAAAAAATGAAAGATCCCACTGGGAGGTTGGCTCGCTGGCCCTTAAGCTCCAGCACTATGATATGACCATTAAGCATCGAGTTGGGATGCACCATATGAACGTTGATGGGTTGACGCAGCTGCCTGTCCTTACCTTGACAAAAGCGAAGCAGAGAGGTTTCACGACCTCCTAATGACTCCTGACGCGTGGGCTGATGAAGATGAACTAGTACAGAAGATGCTAGCACAGAACTCCCACAACACAAAGGTGGAGAGTGAGAAGTTATAATAAGAAAGTGGGAATTAAGGGTTGCCCTATCTTCAGCCATCTGAGCAATCCCCTGTGATCATGGAGTCTAACACTATCATGGGCCATGGAGGAGTCTGAAAAGCCTACGAATGGTTTTAGAGTGGTACTACTGGGGGGCATCATGGAAACCATAACTGAAGACTTTAATGTCTGCCTGACCTGTAAAAAACAATCCAGCTTCAAGGCCCAATATCAGTATCAACCTACAACGCCCCAACAACCTTTCCACACCATAAGTTTGGATATGGTAGGTCCTCTACCTCAGACTACCAGTGGCAACCATTATATACTGGTTAGAATTGATCATTTCACCAAATGGGTTGAAGCTGTTTCTCTCTCCACACAGACTGCTAAAGTCACGGCCACCTTCTTACACCAGTATATATTCACCCAGCAGGGGTTCCCCTAGGTCCTCCTATGTGACAATGCGAAAACTTTACCTCCTGAGTAAAAAGGTTCTCATTACCTCCATGTGAACACAACAACTCTTCTTGGCCCTACAACCCATTCACAAATGGGACTGTAGAAAAGTTATAATGGGAACCTGGTCTTAAAACTCCGCAAAATGGCTAATTCAGACCCTCTCCACTGGGATATTTACTTACCCAGTGCCCTCATGGCCTACTAGTTTAACTACCATTACATCCTCAAAATTTCCCCTTTCCGCTAGTTGTATGGGCGGGAACCTGTGGTGCTAGCTTTATTAGCCAAAGATGTCTTTTCTGACAGGACTGACCCTGAACAAGCCATGAAAATTTTAGCCCAGTACATCATCCAATTACAAGCAGAGGCTATGACTAACCTAGAAAAGATTGTCACTAAAGAAGGCCAAGCAGCTAATGAGAGCTGGGCCCCTCTTTCTTCCTCCCATGTATCAGACTTGGTACTGTTTTACTACAATCAGATAACCCCTAGTAATGAGAATCTTGGGTTTATCTTGGAGGGACCTTTTGTAGTCACATATGAGCGTGTGGATGAATACTCCATCAAATCCCTTGCTTCTGGAGTTAACATCAACTGGGTTAATGGCCAGTTCTTACACCTTCATTCACCCCCTACCCCTCTTGAAGGGGGTAATGTTAAACAATTACAAGCCCAATATTGTGAGAAGAGTGTTTTTGAGGTAAACAATGAAAATATCGGCCAAAAGACCTTGGTTGATTCTCTGTGAAACCCCTCAAATTGGGCAAAACTTTTCTTAATTCTTCTTGGGCAGATATCACGAGTTGTTCAGTCAGATTGCAGCGACCACGTGGCCAAATCAGGAGAGTCTGTCCAAGGTTTCTTTCTGGGCCACTTACAGTTTAGTTCATACACCTAGGCGCAGACCACACCCTTTTATAGGGTTGGTGGGAGTCCCACAAGTTGCAAATATTTTCCCGCCCATTGATTAGGTTAAATATTAAAAATTTTACCTAATGGAAAGAACTACCTGCTACCAACCCTAATTGACTGTTCCGTCCAAGCGAGGTGAGTTTTGTGAGCTTTAATAGGTCAAAAGCCCATATTGTAAATTTAGATGCACCCAGTTATACTGAATTTCCCATCTGACTCACTTCAAGATTTGAGGTATTTTTTATTAAGCATCAATTTACTAATAGTGTTGGCTTCTTGACCCCCTTATTGCAACCAATAAAAGTTTATAAAAATCAATCTTTTATTTTGTTTGAAGTTTTAATATTTCTATAACAAGTGGTCAATAACCCCCTAATTCATCACTCAGTAGAGAAACAACTTCTCCTGCATATAATTGTTGAAATTAAGGTATGAAAAACGCACCTGCGAACAGCCCAAACCCTGAATTCCAACAAAAGTAAATGGTCAATATTTGATGGCACCTCTAAACTAACCCAAGACTCATAGGTTATTAATCTGTACTCCTACAAATTGTCCACAAACTCAAAAATTGCGAGCAACAAAAAAAAGCGGTTTACACAGTAAAGTCTGATTGTGGGACACCCAAAGCACCCATACCAGGCGAACCCATTGTGACTTCCAGGTTTAAGGCCTGCACAAACTTCAGGCCAATATAACTTTCTATCGCTCCTTTGATCATCAGGGCATCTATTGATACATTACGTTGCCCTACTTAAATTTGTAAATTAACAATAATAAGCTTGATATACTTTATAACTTATTGGGGAAACAAAAAAGAAATAATTTTTAACCACAGGAGATCACGGCGCTTCTTAGTGCAACTTGTGAACTGAAATGCCATTTTTGCAGCCTGTGCATATTACAAAGCAACTGAGCGGGCACCCAAGGGATCATCTGAGGAAAAATCTGATATATCCTCATACACTGGATCCAGGTGGCGCTGTGCTTAAATTTTATACAAAGCTACATTTGTAAAGGAGTTACTACAATGTCTTAGTTTTCACAGTAATCAGTTTTTTCCTAAGGAACTATCCAAAGTATCATCAGAGTAGTCAAAATTTAGAACCAAGAGTATCATTATGATCCATCAAGGACTCCTCTGCAGATTAGGATTGCTCATAGAAGGCATTTAAGTGATTATTGTTGCTTTTCTGTGGAGTTAAGTGCCCCAGAAAAATAAGCCTTACAACGTAAGACTTGATGCCCAACCCCTCTAAATGATTGTGAGCAGTTTCTCTTCGAGCATAAGAAGGACCCAAAACTCCTGTTGCTCCCATTCACAACTAAGTGACCTTTCTCATGTGGTAGATGAGATATGAGTTACTTTCTAGCTCCATATTATCCTCCCTCTCTGCTCCATTTAGTTTTTTCTACCTTGATAAAGACAATAGAAAGGGGCTTTGGAGAGGTGGTTCAGTATAGGGGCCTACAGAAGTACCCTTGGATCATCCCACTCCTATGCCAAACACCTCCACATTAGATAAATGACCCTATCCTTTACAAATCACGCTCAATACCTATTAGTTGAGTCATTTCAATTTAATGAAATAATCAGATCGCGGATCAATCCCCTGACTCACTCAATCCACCCCAAAGCAGTTCTAATCAACTAGACAGTTTATGGTCTCTATAAATTTGTCTTAAATTCACCAATATTAAAGAATCTGTGCTGAATTAAGTCTATTTGTAAGCCTTGGGGAGCTACCCTTGCAGCTTAACTGGGAGTAATTATTATTTAGAACCAATAATGAGCTTAAGCTAGCAGCTATCCCTCTTGTCACCTTGAGCACTTTTGCCTATGTGATAGATAAGAGATGGATAACAACATGTCCCTTAAAGATCGCGCATCTTCCTCCTTTTCTTAACACTCATTAGTTGATGCAGAAAATTAGCGAGGTGTTTCAGGAGGTGGTGATGGTCATATGCCATCACCACTGTAAGGTTTGCAGCAAATTTACATAAGAGGCTCCCTCCTCAAGTTTGAGTTCTTGTAGCTAAAATACTTTAGTAACATTTAAGTTGACTTAATATCTTACTATCAGGCTCAGTAGACCCCATCCACCGTTCCCCTCGATTATTAGTAAAAATAAGGCTGTACTTGACAGGTACAGGCATTATAAACCCCTTCCCTACTCAATGGAACTGCCCATATTTGGCCTGTCCGTGGGCACAACCTGCTGTCCACCAGAGGAGTTAACATTATTGTGTCAAGCGCAATTGCATCATAATTATTAATTCTTCAGCGTCTAGGTCCACTGTCACCAAGTTGGATTTGCACAGGGTATAGCCACTGAGCAACCCAATCAAACAATATGAGGGATTGCCAATTCTTATAATAAACCTAAATAAAATATATATGGAGCTATTGACCCTTATTTCCTTTCTTTATTTTTTAGATATCTCGCAGACCATCCTGCACTTCTCCTCCTCGTAATAGACTATCCCCTCTTTAATCTTCCATCAGGCTCTTTATACCTCTATTCCCCAGACGGATGCATCCTCATCTTGGTATCTTCCATTCTTTTTCCTTATTCGAGTTGCTTTTGTTTGTATTGAATCTCAGCGTGATTCCTCTCAATTCACCAAATGTTCTCATTTTGCTTGATTATAATTTGTGTATCCCTTTTTTGTAAATCTCAAGACTCATCTCGATTCCCCCGTGATCCGCTGATATGGGTAGCATATCATCCAGCCATATCAACTTCCTGACATTACCCCCCTTTGACTGGATGATGGGCTCTTACTGTTTGTAAGCTCTAAGGAACTTAGCATGGACTCGGTTGATAATCTGCCCCCCGCAGGTTCCTTGATTGTGTAGACACCCATACCAGTCTTCTTGATAATCTCAAAAGGCCGACCCAAATGTCAAAGAGCTTATTCTTTCATCTGAATCTATGCTGGTCATGGAATAACACATAGTCCCCTTCAGCGAACAATGGAAGTCTGCTCCAGCACTTCTGGTCATCCGCCTGGTCATGAATTTTCTTATCCAAACTGGTGGAGTAGACTTCAGTCTGCAACTTGATCAATGTATCTGTGAGTTGCCTTAGATATTGCTGAGGATTCACACCACCAGTGTCCTCTACACACGAATATAGCAAGGCAGGCAGAGCCAGATGTCGTCCATACAGCAGTTGAAAGGGACTCTTACCAGTGGCAGAATGATAGCAGATATTATAAGTGAATACAGCGGTAGGTAAAAGAGCAATCCATTATGAGGGATGGTCCATTATCAATTTGCGGAGTATACTGGTGACCGCGCCCAAGTCACTAATAGCTCTGGCCTCTAACCATCAGGTCAAATGATCGATGGCAACAATTATATACTTGGATTGATTGGCACTAGTTGGCAGAGGTCCCACTACATCAATGGAAATGGTGTGCCATGAAAACTGGGGCTTCACTAATTAATAGGTGGTTTTCTTATGGAAAGGTTTTTCAACTTGACATTGATGGCAACAGCTAATAGTTTCCAGCACGTCATAATGCATGCTTTCCCAGAAGTATTGGGGTTGCAAAAACTCCAGCGTCTTTCGCAAACCACCATGGCCTACAGCCCAATGAGCATCCATAATTATTGAGGGTCTATTTGAAGGCTTAGGAAAATTCAGCGTCAAGTCTCCAATCCGCTTGTATAATTCTCCCCCTCGCATGAAGGTACCCTCCCTGAGTCCATCTAACACCTTGATCACTTGCAGCGGCTCATCCTGGTATTTGTTCACCATCATTTTTTTATACATTATATCAGCCAGATCTGCTGTGATAGCGACTGTGGGCAATTGAGACAGACAATCCACGTTTTGATGTTTTGCCCCAGGTCGATGTAAGATCTTGAAATCGTAAGCTTGCAGCTTCAGAGCCCAATGTGCAAGCCATCCTTCTGGTTCACACAGATTCTGTAACCAGCGCAAGGAAGCGTGATCCGTCACTACTTGAAATCTTACCCCATGCAAATATACCTGAAATTGTTTATAAGCGTAGATCACAGCTAAACACTCCTGCTTGGTTATGGTGTAGTTTTGTTCATGACAATTCAAGCTCCGACTACAGAAGGTGACAGGATGTTCCACACCATCATCATCCTTCTGGGATAATACTGCCCCAATAGCAGCTAAGGATGCGTCCATTTGCACTATGAATGGCTTATTTAAGTTGGGGTATTGCAATATGGGTGCGCTTGCTAACGCGGTATGCAATACATCAAAAGCGTTCTGGCATCGTTCCATCCAATTGAAAGGAGCATTTTTCTTTAATAGCTTAAAAAGCGGTGCCTGATACAACTGAAATTGGGAATGAACCGTCAATAATACCCAACCATTCCTAGAAACACCTGAATGTCCCACTTATTTTCTGGACAAGTCATCTTGCCTATTGCTTCCACTTTAGCTGGCTGTGGTTTAAGCCCATTTGAATCCACAACAAAACTGAGGTATTCCAATTGCTCTTTAAAGAAATGGCACTTCTGGGGCTTAATTTTGATATTAGCAGCAGCGAGGTGCTGAAACACTTGCTCCAAGTGGGCCAGATGCTCTGTGAACGTTCGCAAAAACACATTGATGTTGTCAAGGTAAACTAAGACGCAGGACAGCTTTAAATCACCTAAAATCGTATCCATGGCATGCTGGAATGTAGCAGGAGCGTTACACAATCCTTGCAGCATGCGCGTTGGCTGGAACAACCCCCTTGAGGTGATGATCACACATTTCTCCCATTCTGTTGGTGGCAATTTGATCTGCCAGTACCCCAAGATCAGATCCATGGCAGAAAAATAGTTTGCCCCACCCAATCAGTCTAACGTATTATCAATCCATGGAAGAGGGTAAGAATCCTTCTTCATGACATTATTGAGTTTATGATAGTTGATAACCACCCAATTTGAGCCATCCTTTTTCTTTACAATAAACACCGGGGATGCCCATGGACTGTTTGATGGCTCTAGCATCCCTTGCTCAATAATCTTATCCACTTCGCTGGAGACAACCTCTTCCGCTGCTCTAGAACGTCTAATAGGACGCGAACAAATGGGAGGGTGATCCCTCATATCAATCCAATATGCCACTCCTTGAGTGCACCCCAAGTCATGATCTTTATTGGCAAAAATATCCTGATACTTTTCAAATAATGCCATAGCCTTATCTTGCTGATCCGCCAATAGTCCCATGAGCGCTTCACGCAGAACTACAGTCACTACGCAAACGAGGCGCGAGCTGGTAGTCCAAGATCTTCCCATGAGCCAAAGTTATGAATATGTCAAACTTCCCCAATAGGGATAAATTGTAGGTAAGCCACCACTTGGTGCTGCCTAATCATTATTGTCTCCTTCTGTAGGTTTGCAAGCAACACCTTCACCTCCCCATTCCCAGGAAACAATAGCCCAAGAGCCACGTGTGGTTCTAGCTGCGAGTGCTGATGAGGCGCCAGGATTTCTCCATACAGTCCCTTAGGAACTTCAATTTTGAGCCCAGTCCCTATTATGCCCTGGTGTCCAGACGGTAAGTTTAAAGGGCGCGTTGCTCAAAGCGGGATTCCTTTATACTCATATATCTGGTTGGGGAGGATCTTGGTCCGCTGACTCAGTTGCTGATAGCAAACAGGGATCACTCCATCACTGTATGCTAGATTGACCTGACCGGAGTGGACTGGATCTGTTGGGATTCCCCTAGAGGAAAAATAGACTGGAATCTGTTGGCTGAACATATTAAGGGTTTCTTCCACCATATCTATCACAACGCCAAATTTCCTCATGAAAGCCGCGCCAATTAACATATAATAGTGGTTATTTGACAAGACCACCACTGGAGCAGACTCCTGGACTGAACTGAATCATAGGGGCAACGTGCTATATGCTATTTCCAACACAGTGCTATCCATTCCTGCCATCCTGTGTACTACTTGATGATCCACATCCAGTTTCAACATAAGTTTGGCCACTAACCATGTGGAGACTATGTTCACCGGCACTCCCATGTCTATGATTGCGCGGACTTTTGTGTTTTAAACGAATATGTTGCAATAAGTACATTCCAAGTAAGAATAATCACCAGAGTTTATTACTTGTACGCTCAAGGGTCTTGTGTTGCTTAAAAAGGAAAAAATACCCTTGCCAAACTGATGATACTCCCTAGCGATTTTTTCCACTGGAATAGCTATGTTAACCCCTATTAAAGGAGCGATGTTCAGCAAAGAATCTGCATTGCTGGAGCCAGTCTGTTCCAGTGTTTGCCACGCATATGGTTTCTGCATGTCTTGGCAGAGCTCATCCCGATTGGGTGAACTCTTATTCTCAGAAGCAGAAGCAGGGGTATCCAGCAAAAGCTGCTGGTATAACAAATCATCTGATTGAGGTTCAATTTCTACTAGTAAAGTTGTTTGGCAGGTTTTGGGGACAAGTGAATTGAGCTTAGCGGAGGTAGAGTGTCCCATCTTATACTCTGCTCGAGCTTTTCCCTGCTCAGTTTTCATAGTTGGCATAGCATACACTTGTGGTTTGCTAGGGCAATTGGCTGCATTATGCCCTCTTTGTCCACACTGGAAGCAAGTGTTTATAAAAGGTGCATATATATAATTTGGTCTGGAAGGACCAGGTCAAGAATTTCCAGTAAGGTTCCATGGTCACAGTCAAACTGGTGAAGCGTACATGGGATGGAAAGGGTCTACTGACTTATATGAGTGACAATTACATTTCAGCAGCTGATAACCCAGTCGCTGCACCCAATATTTGGAAAAGGATGGAGAAGGGGTAACCTAGGATTTTTGGGCTACATTGGGAGCGCCATTCGTGGCAGAGAGTCATTATAGGGCGTTCACAATTTGAATGAGGCCGGTATCCCCATCCAACACATGAGACATAGCATTATATAGTTCTCAATATGGTTTGACCACCGCTGTCATCACTATACCTACATCCTTAGTGGTTAAAATATTAGCCCCAAGTAAAACGTGAGCTTCCACAAAAACCGCTCATTGAATTCTGACAAGGTCTCATTTTGATTAAACTGTATAGTCATAAATTCAGCTTTTTGTTGAGACATCTTTTTAGCACCTCCGAACAGCCAGATAACTATCACTTTTACTTAGGAGTAAGACACCGAGCTATCTGGAAGATAACAGGTCACTTGGTCAGCGCTTTCCACATCTAAAGCGGACAGTAACAACTTCACTTTCTGTTGATCAGTAGCCCCTTCTACAGCAAATTTGAAAAGTTTAAAATACCCATATAGATTTCCGTTATGACTGAAAGGAGTTAACTTTTCAATACAGATGAATTCAATAGGCTCTCAGGCTCAGCTGCAAGGGACAGGCGAACTGGATTTGGAGCGACTATGGGAACCATCATTTGGTGTGTTATCATGCCGCCGTCTGGATGAGCTTGAGCTTGTTGAAGCAGAATCAGAAGAAGTGTCATCATGTGGGGGGTCCGTCATATCACATAATGGATACTCGTTTGCTGATCCATAACATTCTTCCCTCAAGTTGCCACTAACTGCCCTATTTCCCCTGGCTCCAGTATGCCCCAAGAACTGTTCGCCAATCAGCTGTTCCGTTTTGACCACAGCACATCTACACTGTATATCCTGCCATTCATGTTGCAGCATGTTATATTGTCATTGCAATTCTTAGTGGAATTCCTTTTCCTCATTCAGTGTCTGTTCCATAGTTTGTAATTGTGAAAGAACTTCCTCAATTTTATTCTGCATGCGGGTTAGTTGTTGTCTTGCGTTTTCTTCTTGCTGGTTGGCTTGTTTATTTGGTTAACAAGGAAAGATTGTTCTCGTGCTGATTCCTCATTAGCACATTGAAGGGTATCAACGTGGTCTTGCATGTCCGCATACTCACTTGTCTCACCAATAGGGAGAGGGGAGGCTCGTTGGCATTCCACCTGACTAACGACCTCTAGCCGTTTAACTTGACAAATGAGTTGAAGATACTTAGTGGACTTTGACTAAAAATAAGCGCGTTATCAGATGTTCGCTAGGTATCCCATTCAATATGGAGTTGATCTAATTCTGTCAATAGAGAGCTGACTTGGGCCGCCAATTGCAGTTCCATCAAGGTCATTCTTTCCTTGAGCTGAGCAATCACGGCTTCAAGAGCTTCCGCCCATTCAGCTAGCTCCATCATACAGCGCTCAGTATTATTCCCCAAGGTTGTCACATCCTGAATCCACTCCGCAGATAGGCCATGCTGTTCCAGTAGTTCTCTTATTACTCAAGGTAATTCTGAGTTTAACTGTGGTACTAGAAGGTCCAATCAATGGTGAACATCCCTGAAATGATGGTCCATTTGTGCCAGCGCCCCTTGTATTTCCGAGAATGAATGATCAAGGTGGTCCAGCAGGAGGCGATTATTGTGCTGTTGTGCTTGAGCAAACTGCAACACATCTCCAATTTCAATGTTATGGCGAGCCAGGACTCATAGTAGCTGGCGAATCGAAGGTTGCACATAAGTGACTAAGTATTTCTCAATTCTGTGAGTACCAAGGCGGTGAGTTAACCCAGTAGTAGTGGCGTCCAAATAAGACATGTACAGCGCATATCAATTTTCTTAATTGCGTTGATTATAAAACAGACTCACGGCATTTCCCCACTCTCATCCTTGTATAGGTGATACCCACGCAACAACCATTCCATAATAATTCTTATTTGTTGTGGAGTCACATTTATGGAGCATCTGTTGGTTAGTCATCAGCTCTGGGCAATTCTAAAATTGCACAGTAATCACAATTTCATCATCCCCTGTTTCAGTAACAGTAAACAATGTTAGTTCTGAGTTAGGTGTCCTTCAATCTTATTCAGCATGCCATGCTTGGAATCTGATCAGGTGTGGTCAGAACAAATGGGGATTTTCATTGTATTTTCCCCATTATAGTTACTAAGTGGCCCCCTGTAGTGAGCACCACTGTTAATTTCTCAGCATCTAGGCCTACTGTCACCGAGTTGGATTTGCACAGGGTATAGCCACTGAGCAATCCAATTGAACAATATTAGGATTGTCAATTCTTATAATAAACCTAAATAAAGTATATATGGAGCTATTGCCCCTTATTTCTTTCTTTATTTTTTTGATATTTTGCAGACCGTCCAACAATTTCTCCTCCTCATAACAGACTATCCCCTCTTTAATCTTCCATCAGGCTCTTTATACCTCAATTCCCCAGCTGGATGCATCCTTGGCTTAATATCTTCTATTCTTCTTCCTTATTCAAGTTGCTCTCGTTTGTATTGAATCTCGGCTGATTCCTCTTGATTTTCTGAATGTTCTCATTTTGCTTGATTATAATTTGTGTATCCCCTTTTTGTAAATCTCGAGACTCATCTTGATTCCCTGTGATTCACCAAAATGGGTAGCGTATCATCCAGTCATATCAACCTACTGAGAATAATAAATGTTTTTGCCTGCAAATTTGATGCCAATATGACTGGTCATGTCTGATCCCAGATGGTATAAGTAACTATTTAGGGCTTAATCCACTGAGGCTGAATTGCAAAGTCATTCATAACAGTAGTGCACTTAGTCTCAATTCCCCATTCTATGAGCATACAAGGCAACGGTCCCAAAAGAAACTTCTGTTGCAATTTTTTTCTTTTCCGCTCTCTAGTTTATATAAAAATTCTTAAAAGTTCAATTATTGTGTGAGTTTATGAAGTTCGCTGTACCTTTGGTGGATATAATATCTAATTTTGTATATTCCTTGCTATTGCTCACGGTTGCCCTATTCACTCTGCATCCTATAAAGTGGATTGATGTACCAGAGGTATTCTGGATGGAGCTTTGGGTGGTAATTCATCCTGAGTGCTAGTGCGTCTTATTAATATCATCAGCACGCTCCATGACTTATGATTAGTTTGAACATCATTAATTTAAATAATTATCAACTTAGTCCAAGCTTTTAAAGACTAAATCCACTTATGACCCTCTTCCTAGCTAATCCAATTTAGGCAGAAGCAGGTTCTAGGCTAAGTACAGTGATTTGAGCTCCCTTATGATCCTTCCATCTCCTTACTATAAAGATAACAGATTGCCATAGGATATGTTGCCAGTTTATTCTCTAATCTAAAATTTCAATATAGGTAATATATCTTTCCTTTAAACTGTATGTGGAATATGCCCTCTACACCAAATCATCAGATCTATAAGATAATCCAGGAAATCACACCATCATACATGTAATTGTGTCAATAATCATAGAGATGTGTTCTGATCCATTGATCTAGCAACTTGCCGCGGAGTGATTAAACTTGAAAAAATATATCATATTTTAATTTTTATTCACCATTTACATTGTGCACACCTTCACCTACAAATTAGCCTACCAGTCCATCACTGAGTTGGCGCAATTGTTCAAAATTTTGGTCCCATATCATGCTAATCTGATCCACTTAAAATATTAGCTTCTGCAGAACTCAGAGGAGTTGTTGCACTACCTGCCTCTCCCACTCATAGGCTTGCCCCAGTAATTCTCACGGTTGCCCCCATTGCAGCCTTCTGTATTGTTGTGAGGCATTTAATATCTGTTTTAACAGTTTTACCCCCATATAAAACCTAGGACAGTATATCATAATTACTAGTAATACTGAGCTTCTGTAATTCTAGCTTTTTCACTGGGCAATAGCATACCTAGTTTGGATGGCTTGTCTTCTTTTAAAAAGCCTTTATAATGAGTATTAAACCAGTCATAATTTTTGAAAATTTAGTCCTTCTCTCTGAAATGGGGAGCCATTAGCTTTATTAGCCACCATTAATTATATTCACTTTTAATCCTGGTTTATTCCACCTAATTAAACGGACTTGTTGGATTTTGTGCCAGTAAAATGTTTGCTGGCGTTTTTTCCCTAAAATCCAAAAAATGGGGCTAGAAACCACTAAATTTAAAAAAATGAATAAACATGGAAAACTATAAATTTGGTGTTTTATATATATATATATTTATTAATCCTCGTGGGAGGTAAGAAACAAACCCTCTCAATATTTAGACGTTCAATATTTATTTGAAATAGAGGATTGAAGGAAATTTAATGATAAGTTCAGAGCAGCTTAGTATGATCCAAGCAATAAAAATAAGGGAATTTAGCCTATCAAATCTCAGAAAACTCGCTTCACTGAGGATGAACAACGGATGAAGAAACATTTTTAAGACAATATCTACCCATGGGGTAACGATTTAAAATATTTCAGCCAATCTTCATTAGCTAAAATTATTGCAC
Organism: Massospora cicadina; assembly: GCA_022478985.1. Lineage (NCBI taxonomy): Eukaryota > Fungi > Entomophthoromycota > Entomophthoromycetes > Entomophthorales > Entomophthoraceae > Massospora > Massospora cicadina. The sequence goes on along the minus strand of JAKSZP010010594.1, from coordinate 186,921 downwards.
CTTGGGGGACTCCGCCAAGCCTATAAAAAGGGTTGTCCCCACTTAGGTGTTTGAAGGGGACTGGACTTGGTTGGGGGAGAAACCTCCAATGAAATCCCGGGGTTCCCTTGCTTGGTTGGAGCAATTTGACTGCTCATCTTCGTTTTAATTCCCAAAAAGTATTCATAACAGTGTTAACCCTATTTTTGGAGTTCCTCTGAAAATTGGGCAGTTGTATTTTGACCGATTATCAGCATTTACCTCCAAACTACTCTTTTCTATACATCAGACTTGTAATTGTCCTACAGGAATTGAACCTAGTATAGAGCTAAGCTTTGATTAACCAGTAAGAAATAGTAGCAGTTAAACAGAATGACAAGTTGCACAACTAAATGGCTACAAGGAGCTCACTTTCTACTCTAGGCCTACTCTCCGTACCACTTTTCTCTCACTAACAGCTCCCACTAATGAAGGTCAGGCGTACTTTCTGTTTTTAATTACCTTTCACATTGGGTCACATAAGTTCACCGTGGAGGCTCTTCTGGTGACAGGTGCAGCCAGCAACTCCATGGGACCTCAAAGTTGCACAAGTATGGAAATGGGGACTGATGAGACCTCCACTTCTAAGCTTACTCTCTGTTTTCATAAATGCCACAATGTACAGCGACAGTGCAGTTCCTTATCAATGGTTTCTACTACAACTGCCTCTATGAAGTGCAGGATCTACTAAACTCTGTGTTTATTGGTGTGGGTGGTGGCGTCTTCACCGGGTGGACATTAACTGAAACTCCACTCCCTCTCCTTACATAATGGTGGGCTCAATTAAAATTTTTATTGTTAACCACCCTCCCACTTAAGGCCCCTTAAGTTCAATAGAATCTTTCACAGCTCTCTCCATGGGCCTTCCACCAGACTTCCCTTCCTTCCTCGCCCCATACAAGGATGTCTTCAACATCAGCTTGGCTATCAGGCTCCCAAATAACTAGAGTATGACATGGCGCAATTGATGGTGCACCTAGTCAAGATAGACTTCCCATTATACCCATACACCAAGGAGGAGGATAAAGTCTTGAAGAAATAGATAAATGTTATGTTGTAAAAGCGCTAAGTCATCAAAAAGCCCTCTCCCATTGCCTCCACTGCCTTTTTCCCAAAAAGATGAACAAATCCCCGCACCTCTGTGTTTACTATGGATACTGAACAACATCACAATCCCAGATCCCTATCCTTTGCCTCTGGAATAGCCATTGCTCAAGCAGTTGCAACATCTCAAGTGTTCTCAACGCTTGATCTGGTCTTCTTTTTCAACCAATTAAGGGGAAAGTAAGTTATGGAGTGGCTCACAGCCATTTGCACCTAACAAGGGTTTTCCAATTAGAGTTATACCATAGGTTTATAGAACACATTATCAACTTTTCACAGTTTTATCAATGATGCCTTTAGCGACCTCTGATTTTCATGCGTCATTTATTATATTAATGACATCTTGATCAATTTGTCTACTCATGATTAGCATGTAAAGGATCTGAAAGTGGTAATGGCTTCTCTCAATATAGCTAAGCTCATTGTAAAGCCTTTAAGTGCAAAGTCTTCTATGAGGAGACTATATTCTTAGGGACGTGGTTTTAAGGATGGTTATGCGCTTTTCCTATGTAAGCTAGAGGCTATCCAGTCATGTCATAAACAAATACCCATAAAATACTTCAAACTTTTCTCAGTATAGAGATCTTCCTCTAAAGGTTCTTCCTAACTATTTTCAATTAGCGGAACCCCTCTATTCGTGGAAGACAAGAATGCCCCATTCAAGTGGACAGACAAATGCCAAAAGACACTTTGAGTCCGGTAGAAGTCTTCCTTTCAGCACCATTTATCAGGCTTAAAGACTCGTCCTGGCCCTTATTGTGGTATGTGACACATCTTCAGTTAGAGGAGTGCTTCTATAGGAAAATGATGGGTTTGAGAATTCATTTGCTTACGTTTCCTGCCTATTTTTCCTTTAAGCATGCTTGGGCAATCTATGATAAGGAGCTGACGGTCAGGTCCATGGCACTCACACTGAAAATGCCTCATTTAGGGGGCACAGCATGAGATTTTAGTGTGGACTGGCTATCAGTCTCTAATGTACTAGAAAAATTTCAGAAGTTCGCTGAACGCTAAGCCTGCACTTATCAAGACCTATGAATTTAATTATGAGATTGTCAATGGGTCCTTGAATGTCTTTCCATACATGCTAAGCCTGAGCCCTTTCATTTATCCAATAAAAGATGTCCTTCCCAACATCACAACTTTTTTTCACTCCTTGCAAATCCTGAAGTTGGCTCCTTGTTGGGATTTTTGCCCATATTCCCAGCCTGCTAGATTACCTGGTGTTGCTAGGGAAAATTCCCTAAAGTGAAGTGAATTGGAAATCAGTTAGCCCAAAATTTTTGAAGGATCTACGTTTGGGGGATTTTGGGATATTCGCCTAGTCATATCCAATGGGGATTGATCTGGATGAAAAGCTAATATCTCATTGAGTGAAGTGGCCGACGAAATAGGGGCATATGATAGTGATTAACTATCAGTTGTACCATTTGGGATCAGTCGGGTTTCATCACCAACTGATTGGGAATGAGTAGTGAGTTGTGAGGCGAGTGATGCTACCTGCAACTAGCGAATTAACCAGTTGGTGAAGTGGCCTGCCATAATGGGTAAAAGTCCCATTACCTAAGCAGGTCGCTAGCCAATTATGGTTGGTTCACTTGAATCAAGAGGAAAATGTTAGGGAAATGTTTCCAACACTTTCCGTTTGAGGTCACAAGGATGTCCATTGGCAGAATCATAGCCAGAATGGGGAAGACCATCGCTGCCAAGACGAGGAAGGGTGATTCAATGTCAACGGCTGCCATTTCATCAAATAGGTGTCAACTGAGGGTTAGATGGCCGAATCCCCTATAAAACTCCCTAAGATTCACTATAATAAAATCAATTTATACTATGAAAAACATTAATAGTTTTATTGTAGATTTGGTTATAGTTAGACTATCAGCATCCAGTGTGAAGTTCCATCTCAAGGATATTATTGCAGAAGGCAATAATTGGAAGACTCTCAGAGAGAATAGTAGAGATCTGAGCGGGGATCTAGAGATAAAGAGAACCACAACTAGGGGATAGCTGCTGACTGTGTGTTGGGCTGAAGGAGACTGTCATCAGAGGATCTTGATGAAGATCGAGTGGACAGTAATAGAGGGAATGAATCCCTACGAGTACAACTTAACAAGTATTTAATTGGAAATACTGGATGAAGCATAATGCCTTATAATAGTTCTAACTCAACTATGGATAATAGTCTCCATACTATTATCAGATAATATATTCTTTACAATGCGAGGTGCAAGAGGAAACTGAACCTGTGCAGTAAAAAGGTTACTGGGTTGATGACTGATAATCAACTCCTTAAGTAAATTTTTACACTCCTCTTTCAGTTTTCTTTGCATACTGGCCCTAGACGCGCCCCATCTTAATCAAGATCTGGCCTCACAAACAGTCTCAGTAAGAGGAGATTAGGTTATATGAGGACTCAAAAAAGTTTCAGAAGTGCACTCACTATGCCTAAAAGGATAGTATATTTTTTCTTCCATGATAGAGTTTGAGTCCCACTCTCCCTGCGTGTCCAAGTGATTCAAAAGCATATTATCCTCCAACAGTGGGTCACCTAGGTATAATAAGTGCGGAGAACTGGTTAGATGAACCTAAAGCTGACCAGGATCCTCTAAGGAGATACTCTCACGAATTTCCAGTTTATTTAAGTGCTTGCTCTAAGTCAAACAGATCTGGAAATAAAGGCATCTTGAATCCATTGTAAGAAGTTGAGGGCCCAAGGACTTCAGTGTCTATCAATTTTATTGTAAAGTTCCCTTTAAATCCAAGGGGTATTATGCAATCATGGTGGTCACGGATTGCTACACCAAAATCACACTTTATTACCTGTAATACAACGACCACATATGAATAAACTTCAGAACTAATTTGTGATTCTTGTATTTTCAATATTTGGTCATCTCATGGAAATAGTAAGCAACCGCAGGCCCCAATTTACCACCAGATTATGGAGTGACCTTCTTGATTTTCTACATATTAAAACCTATTAATAAAAAGTTTATCACCCTTAATAGATAGGTCTAACTGAGAGGCTGAGCAAACCCTGAGACAATAACTTTACTGTTATGCCTCGGCTAGTCATGACACATGGGCTTCAGATCTCCCCTAAGAGAATTGCGTATATAACAACTCCCCATGACTCTACTACTTCTCCTCCTTTTATAAATTAGGATACAACCTCTATTTCCAACTTGGTAACCGTCTCAATTCCACAGTGCCAGAAGGGAGGAACGCCTGAACCACCTACTCAAACACCAAAATCTTGTTTGAGATAACCTGCTAAGGCAGTAGAAGACTATAAAAAATTTCAGATTGTAAGCGCCGCCCAGCCCATGAACTTAATGAAATATCCCTGGTCATGTTATCACCCTACACTTGGAAATAAAATCAAACAATAAATTATAACTAAAACACTCTTTCCCTTGTGAAGTGCTGAAGGATTTTGAAATAGTGCCTCTAAGATGAAGCTTACCCTCCCACTGGATAAAACATAACATACTACATGTGTCTCAGTTATCTTCTTTGAAAGTACCTATGCCTACGTCTCCTGAATTTATTATTGTACAAGGTTCCAAAGTGTCAGAGATAGAGGCGATCCTGGCCTCAAGTAAATTCTGCCGCTCAGTCCAATATTTTGTAGGCTGAAAAACTAACCCTCCTATGAACAGCTGGGTGTGAGCAAAAGAGTGTGTCCACTTCAGAGGACTGGTGGTATCTTTTTATGTACCCCACCCTGATGCACCCAACCCCCTTCAGAAAATTGTACCCATCCTCATCAGCAAACCACCCAATAGGCACAAAAGTTACGCCCTCGCTCAGGATCCAGGAGGCAGATTGTATACTGTTCCTAAAGGAAAATATTATGTGGTTTTTGATGACCATCTATGTTAGGACCACGAGCAATTTCCCTCAGTAGTAAGATGAACCCAAGGCCGCCTATAGCTCTCCTTATGCATTTCTTTGACCCTGCTCATGTGGTAGATGGGCAATGGGTAAATGCCTTGCCCCTAAGGATTCTCCCACTCTGCTCCCCTTTTATTCACTACCCTGCTGAAGATGATATAAGGGGCTTTCAGGGGGTAGCACAGCCAGGAGCCTCTCACAGTGACCTAGGTCTCATCCCACACCAAGGCCAAACATCTCCATTATAAGATATAAAGCTTAAAGCCTCTCCAAAACAACCTCAATAATACATAAGCTAGGTTGAGTCATATATATAGCAGATCACAGATCAATCCCTTGACTCACTCAATCCGCCCCAAATGTGATTTTAATTTTTTGACCAGTTGATATGCTTCCATGAAAGCTGGAGATAATTTAATAATTTGAAAAAATACGACGAGAATCAGGTCTATTGATTTAAATTGTTTAGTGATTTGTTATCTAAAAAAATCATGATTTGATACAACATTTTGAAGACTACTGCCACTTATGACCCTCTCTCAGGAAATCCAATTAAAGTATATGCAGTGCTCAGGCCCTGGACAGTGCTTTAAGCTCCTTTCTGATACATCTGCCCTTCCTTCGTATAAAGGCAATAGCTCACCATATGGTATGTTGCCAGTTTATTTACTCTTATAAATTTTTTTAGGTGAATCTATCCTTCCTTAAATTAGTGTTTGTATAATACGCCATCCACACCATATCATCAGATCTATAGTTTAATCCAGGAAATCACACCAAATCCAAGTAATAGTGTCAAGAATCATAGAGATGTGTTCTGATCCATTGATCTAGAAACTTGTGCGTAGTGATTGAATTTGCAAATATATCCTATTTTAATTTTGATCCACTATGTACATTGTGCACACCTGCAACTAAAAATTGGCCTACCAATCCATCATAAAGTTGGCTAAATTGTTCAAAACTTTTAATCCCCTATCATGCCAATCAAATCCACTTGAAATACTAACATCTTCAGAACCCATAGTAGTTGTTAACCTACCTCCCTTTCCCACTCATAGGTTTGCCCCAGTAATTCTCACGATTTCCCCATTTGCAGCCTTCTGGCTTGATATGGGTTATTTGTTATCTGATTTAACAGTTTTACCCCCATGTGACATATAGGACATAATATCTCAGAGTCACTAGTGCTACTGAGCCTCTGAGATTTCTGGCTTTTCCACTGGGAAATAGCACACCTATTTGGATGACCTGTCTTCTATCACTTAGCCCCAACCATGAGATAACTTATTCAATAGTTTCATGTATGTGTTGATGAAATGTCCAGCAAGTCACCGCAAAAATAAGCCAAGTCACGGCAATCAACTTCACTTGATGGAAAAGGAGAACTGCTGGCCACTGAAGCACTAAAACATGTAACTTGGGTGGGAGTTTGAGACTGCATTTGAAAACCCACACTTTTTGGATTTTTAGCAAGAGTGTTACATGGCTAACAGGAGAAGAGAGACTTTAATAAACCAAATGCGCGTTTTTCTGTGAATAATTGATCACAACCAAGTAAATATAAACTAACGTCTTCAAAGTAATAAATTTTGATTTATAAAGTCAGGGAACAGGTGTGTCAAGAAAAACTTTTATTTTATTGTGGGTGCTCAAGCAAACACCACAGAATGCTAAGGTCGCAAGACATCATATTCTGATATGATCATGAGGATGCTTGTCATTTGGTCTAAATAGGGATTAAGTTTGGGTGAGATGGGGTTTTTAGAGAAGCTTCATATTCTTTGAGTCGCTGCACCTTCTATAAATTGAAGCCCATCCCAGAAGAATAAGGTAATAGGGCCACTACCAACACCAACACATTGTGATGATGTCCTTCCATAAGCCTTGTTAAAATGCATGATGTAAATGTGAAGTTTAAAAGTACTTAAAGTAGGAAAAAAGACAATTTTAGATTTTATATTAAGAAATAAGATAACTTAATAATATATAATTCTGCTGGCTGTTTTGCTTTTTAACTCAGGAATGAGGGCAACGGCTTAATAAGGTTTGGGTGCATAGAAACGAGCATGCATTATCCTTGAAGTATTAATTTTCAAATATGATCTTTCAACTTTGTTTATTTGATCCTTACATTTTGAATTATGATAACACAATTCTGCCTTAAAATCATTGGGTTTTGTTGGAGCGTTCAAAACCCATTAGATGCCACTTAAGATTTTATACTTTTCTAGCTCAAACTTTCTTTATTAAATTGTTCTTACCTGGAATTTCCCAGATATCAAATTTTAATAGAAAATGATGTTCTAGGCTAAAATGTTCGTTGAGGAGGAAAAATTTTCTTAATTAAGATTACTTATACCATAAATCTAAATATAAACAGAGCTGTTTATTTTATGAACATTATGCTCTGCAGGTTTAACAAAATAGGCTTTACTTTAGTAGTAGGTTGTGGTGTTGATAGGGACAAACAAGGAGGAACAGATGCCACACATCTCTCATCTAGGATGTTTCCTAGATCAGTAAGCTTAGCAGAGACAAGGACCTGGAGGTGGTGTCCTATTTAGTCCTAAAGGGTTTTTCAGTTTTGTCCAGCTTGATATAAGCGTCAGAAGACTTTACAATAGGAAGATGACTTAAAAAATGTTGAGCAAAAAGAGTCAATTAATGGATGACAAACCCATTGAGGCCAATCTCCATTTGAAGGATGTGTTAATTAAGCAGAGCAAAAATCCATGATGAGGCCCTCCACTATTCTAACAATATACATTGAAAAGCCGAGCCAAATGCCTCAACTGGGATACATTTAAAATTTACCTGTTGTTTCAAATTTATCAATTTAACAAAGAAAAAATGGGTTTTCAAGGGCCCTAGATGTTCCAATAATTTATGCAGACAAGTTGAGTTAATTGACTCACCTGAGAAAAAATCTTAATACCTGTCTCTTCTAACTTGCTTACTTTTATCATGGACCAATGAAATCATGACAATTTGAACAGACAATCTGAGATGAGGGCCTCCATGATTATATTTACTTTCAATAAACAAAACTCTACCAATCTGATGGGTTGCTTGGGCCAGCTAAAATTTTGCCTCAGAAACTACATTCCTTCTCCAGTTTAATTATCAACCAATATTTTATAGATTTAGGTATTTTATCCTTCATTCTAGGTTTTAATTTTTGGTGACAAAGACTAAAACATATTGAAAAAATCTCCAAAAAGGTAAGTTAGTTTTTAAAAGCTGTAGATGGACTGTCAACTTAAGTCCTGCATGCAATGACCCCTCTATATGCCTAGGATCAATTTAATAAATGTGATCAGCTAGTTCAAAAACCCAGTCTAAAATGGTTGGTGTTTCTCAAAAATTAACTAATAAGGAGTCATCATATGAATTTAGTTTAGATAGCAATTAAATCTTTAAAAATTTGAATCTATATCTAAATTTTAACTAAAAATTATTACCAAGTCAGCTTTTAAAAAAACCAAGCCACCCAAACTTAAACTTAAATCTGACCAAACTGAGGACACATCTACAAACATATAATTAGCTTGAGTATCAATTTAACCTTGCCTAACCAGACCTCTATGTCCACGTATAAAAAAATATTATAAGACATTTCTCATGACCAAAAATCCTTTTTCCTCACAATGTGACCAATTCCATCTAATTGGCTCAATCCACCTTTGTACCTCTGATGGTGTATGGCTGATTTAAAACTATATCCAAGAAGAAAGGTTAAATAATCAAGTCAGTTCTCAAGATGACCACAAATGATTTCAGAAGCTGGAAGTGAAGTTTACCACTTCTTATTTGAAGTTTATAGTGCGTGGGAACGCACACTACTGCACAAGTAAGAATTCCTGCTTCAAACTCACTCAATTATTTAATTTTATGATCTCTGTCTGCTTGATGCGGTCTTGCTTATTATTATCCCTGATACTAGTATAGACTGATCTATTTTCTATGAAAAGTGTACAGAAATGCAGCTTAAATTCAGTCAAAAGGTATATTTTTTTGAGAGTGGAGGCCTATTTCTGTTCAATTAGTTGGCCTTGAATAATGACATTCCAAATCTAGTACTAAAAAAAAATAATGACATTCCAATTGAAAAATTGATTGTCAGCAGGTACAATGGGTATAATGAGTATAATGGTTGTGAGGAGAGTGTCTATAACTCTCATGTTTCCAGCGTGGTAGTGTTTGGTGCACAAAGCCAATGCAAGGAAACTAGCCATTAATACTAAATCACTAGTGCCCGGCAGAGGGTGCTGTAGCAATAACAACTCAAGCAAAGAGATGCAACAATTAACCAGCCAAAAAAGTCACGTTGCACATGGAGAGAAGGGGTAAACGACCCAAGTTGGAGGGTACCTGGGCGAACCAATGGTGCACGAGGTGATAATCATATTGTGTTTAAAATGGCAAGGTTATTGGAGTGCAAGACCTCCTCAAAGAGGTTAGCGCACAGGATTGTTTAGGGAAATCATAAATAAAATGGTAAAAATGGGGGAATTTTATTTGGGAAGTTGACCAAAAAGGAATGTTGGTCAGGAAAAACATATTTTAAACTTGGATGGGGGAATAAGGGGTTTGCAGGATTGGGCCCAGGCACTGACCCACCAATAATCATACACTACCATCCTGATTGGTAGAATATGCCAAAACCAACTTTACTCATGTTATTGATTGAAGTTAGGTTTTGACCCAAACGTGTGATTGTGTAAATTGAATGGGTTTTGAAACCCTGTTCTTGGACTAAACAAACCAAACCATTTGCATTTGTTACATAGACCGTTTGTTTCAACGCCTGGGCCAACATATGGGGCTGGGCATTTGGCTCCCCACTAGTACCAACCTGGGCATATTTTGCCCATACCAAGCGTTGATCTAGGGTATGCCTCAGGTCAGGGAGGCCTGTAACTTACCTTTTGGGCCTCCTAGCGCCCAGCCTTATCCTTGGGGTTGGTCCCCACTATGATGTAATGTGACCATGACATTACCCTCTCCTCCTGATGGGGCTCAACCCCCCTCCAGGGGCTTGCACAAGGTAAAAGTTCTTGTGGGCAGGGGCCAACTTCATGGAGGCAACGGTCGGTTTAGGTTGAGATCTGGCAGCCTGGAGGAAACGCTTGTGGAAAACTTCAATCAGATCTTGGGCATGCACACATTCACGTGCTGGGACCCAACTGTTCTCTGCAGCGTCAAAGCCCTTCCAGGATACCAGGTACTCAAGTCATCTTTTAACGCGGTGGGAGGCAACTATTTCTTCCACCTCCCACTCTGGCGCCCCATCCACGAGATAGGCCTCAGGAGTCTCTGGTGGGGGCCCTCAAACAACGTCAGTTTGCTCTCATGAAACACTGAGAAGATCCAAAATGAAGGGGGAAGATCTAACTGGTATGAGGCATGGCCCACCTTTCTACCAACGCTGTAGGGGCCAATCCTCTTTGGTCCCAGCTTCTTGCATGGCTACTTGGTAGGGATGTTATGAGCATCAAGCATCACAAGATCCCCTTCCTTGTACGCAGGACCCACTCAGTGCTTCCCATCAGCGTTCTCCTTATACACTCGCTTTGCCACCTCCAAGCTTGTGGAAACCCCCTGATGGACCTTCTTGATTGTCTTGGCAAAGTTCACCACCGCATCAACCTTAGACCCACAGCTGGGCTTTATGTTAGGTGGGGTTAAAGCCATGGCTGATGAAAAAGGGGGAACAACTGATTGAGGAGTGCAAGGTATTGTTGTAGCTAAACTGGGCCATGGGAAGGTGAGAAACCCAATCAGAATAATCTGCGGCGGTGTAATACCGCAGAAACTGTTCCAAGCACTGGTTCACTCGTTCAGTCAGCCCATCTGATTTTGATGATAGGCAGCTGACTGGAAAGGACGAATCTGAAGAGTCTTACACAACTCTTCCCAAAAATGGAGGTAAACTGAGGGCTCGAGTCACTGCTAATTTTTTGGGGAACCCCATGAAGTGCAAACACATGGGTGACGAAGAGCCTAGCCATCTCAGCTGCGGTTATAGTAGTTCTGCAAGGAATAAAGTGGGCGAACTTTGTGAACCAGTCCACCACCACCATGATGGCATCATAACCATCAGATGCAGGAAAATTCACAATGAAATCAACCAAGAGGGAAGTCCAGGGCCCATCAGCCTTTTGACTGGTACCAACAACCCCGCTAAAGGTTGACGATTGGGTTTCATCTGGTTACAGACCAGGCACTCCTTACAATAACACCCCACCTGAGCAGGCAAGCCCTTCCAATTGTAGGTGCGACAAATCAACTCCAAAGACTTTGCTTTCCCAGGATGACCAATGGTGATTCCATCGTGATGGTCCCAGATGATTTCCAGGCGCAGTGGCCCAGCAGGTACCCAAAGGCGCCCCTGAAACCACACCATCTCATCATTTATGTGATAACTTCTGGATAGGTCCTCTTGATTTAAAGCGCTCTTAGCAAGTACCATAGTATATTCAGCCGACAGCAGCTGAGAAAGGACAACCTTTCTGAATATACTATATTCCTCCACATTTTCCAGAGGTGCAAGCGCTGGCCCATTGGCCGGGGAGAGGGAAGTTGAGACATAATTTGATTTGGAGGAATCATCACCTGTGTGTTGTGGACCTCTACCTCCTTTTGATCAGGAGCTAAAGCAGGGTTACGGCTCAAAGCATCCACCAAACTGTTATCCTTGCCCTTGGTGAATTCGTACAAAAGGAAAATTTGGCAAGGGTCTCATGCCAACGGGTCTGCCATGGGTTAGGACATGAAGGTCGCGATAGTACAGCAATGCACGGTGATCTGTGCATATGCAGAATGGTTGGGTAGAGCCATGCAAGTGGTGACACCAAAACGTCAGCGCCTCCACCACTTCTTGTAACTCCTTGTCATAAACGGCGTAGTTCAACTCTGGCAAAGACATTTTCCTAGGAAAATATCCCACCGTATGCTCTATCTATCTTCGCCTACTTGTAACAAGGCAGCCACTATTGCGAAGTTAGAGGCATCCATAGACTAATGAACTCTTTGGAAGGGTGAACATGGCGAAGGACAGACGTGGACAACAGGGTGCACTTCACTGCTTGGAAAGCATCCTCCAAAACGGAGGACCACTGAAGCACCTTTGCACCGCTAGCCTAATATAAAGGGAGCTGCCACCTCGGAAAGAAATGGAGTGAACTTCTTGAGGAATGTACACATCCCCAAAAAGCCTCTCAATTCCTTGACGGAGGTGGGGGCGGGCCACTCACAAATCGCCTTATCCTTGTCTGGAGTTATCATGTGTCCCTGGTCAAACATGATGTTGCCCAGAAAAGTGACCTGGGACTTGAAGAATTCACACTTGCTTATCTTCAATGTAAGGCTTTCCGCCTTTAACCGCTCCACCACTTGCTGAAGGTGCACTGCATGGGACTCATGGTCAGGGGAAAACACCATAATGTCGTCCATGTAGGCAACTGCGAATACCCCTAACAAGTCCCCTAACGTTGCATCAATGCGGCGTTGAAATATATCAGGGGCATTTTTAAGCCAAAGGGCATGACCCAAAACTGGAATCCTTTTCTGGTATGGAATGCGGTTAACCACTCTTGCCCCTTTTTAATCCGGATATGATTGAATGCATTGAGGCAATCCAGCTTGGAGAAGACCTTCGCCTTCTCCACATAGCGTGAAATCTGTGAATCCAAAGGGATGGGATGTAGGTCTGGTACAGTAACGTTATTGAGGTTCCCATAGTCTACGCAGGGACGTAGAGTACCATCAGCCTTCTCAACAAAGAGAATTGGGTAGCAAACAGGGGGGGTACGCTGAAAAATCGCACCTTTATCTGACTGATCCTTCACCCACACATCCAACGCATCTTTCTCCCTCATAGTCAATGGGTAAATGGGGGAATATATACGCACCAGATCCACAGTGAGCTTGAAGTTACAATCAAATACAGAGTGCTCAGAAAGTGTGTTAGCGGATGCTGCATCAAAAGAAGATTCCAACCCCTCCAAACAGGAGGGTAGGGGAACCTCCACAGAGGGCTTCATCAAAGGGGCAAGCTCAAAAGTGGGAATATTGGGCCAATGAGGTAATTTGCCCTGGGCGTTATCCTCTGACAAAGGAACAATCAAGCTGTGACCATTGGCCAAAGATAAGGATAGAGTGTTTTCTTTCAAATTAGTCCTGACGAAAAACTTTCTCCACCAATCAACACCCAAAATAATGGGGAACAAGAGGTTCCTGATAGCTTGAAAATGGTTGTACAGAAGATAGACGCCCACCTGGTAGTCCACCAATCCCATGACGTTCAGCGCAGGGATACTTTGAGATTCCCCACCTCTAACCATACCACCTGGTGAGTAACTCAACTCAAGGTAGTCAGCAAGGTCTTGGTCAATAAATTATTCAAGGCACTGGTATCCACAAAAATACTTGTGCTGAACTTCCCAAAAGGGGATGTAAGGGTAGCAGTCAACAAGAAGTATCCAGAATGGGATTTATTCAACGTATAAAACGCCACTCCCTCACCTGAAAATTCTTTCTCTGGCGTGAGCAAACCATCATGGTAAGTTTTGGAATCATAGAAGGGGGAGGGATAGTGGGCCACTCTCACTACTGAGGCTACATATCCCACCACACCTTCTACAGGTGCATATACATTATTATATTTCAAACGAAGTTCTTTTTCCACTTCCTGAGTGCCCCAGATTATAGTAGGGATCAAACGTGGGTTCTCAGGAGTAATCTGATATACCAGAATAGGGTCCTCATCCAGGCCAAAAGAACTAATAAACGGTTCTGAGGTAGAGATAAAGTTTTCGTTATAAAACGCGTTTTTAGATACAAACAACCCTATCCCTTGAACAGTAACGGAATGGCTGATGTTATCTAAAGCTAACACCCTCAGGCCCATCTGTGCCGATTCCACCAGCATCCTCTGAAAGCGTGGGCGAAGTAAAACTCAGGTATTTAAATTGAAATTGATAAACTTGGCTGAAAACCAGGGAATTATGACTTTCGGACCTCAAAGCGTCTGTATCCACCAGGTACAAGCACTAAGGGTGGATACTTTCCAGTTGGAGGCAACCATAATAATGCCAAGTTTCTCCAACATTTGGGAAAAAGAGGAAACAGCGGTACATCAAACGACAGCCAAAGCCCACAGCTGGCACCCACTGTTTCTGCTTCAGAAATGTTCCACACGGAAAAAGTTTGTGCACATAAATTTAAGAGGTGGTTGGTCAACTAGTGTAAGGAGAGTGTCTATAACTCTCCTGTTTCAAGCATGGTGGTGCTCGGTGCACAAAGCCAATGCAAGAAAACTAGCCATTAGTACTAAAGCTACTAGTGCTCAGCAGAGGGTGCTGTAGCAATAACAACTCAAGCAAAGAGATGCAACAAGTAACCAGCCAAAAAGACACGGTTCACATGGAGAGAAGGGGTAAACGACCCAGGTTAGAGGGTACCTGGGCGAACCATTGGTTCACGAGGTGATAATCATATTGTGTTTAAAATGGCAAGGTTAGTGGAGTGTAAGACCTCCTCAAAGAGGTTCACACACAGGATTGTTAGGGAAATCATAAATAAAATGGTAAAAATGGGGGAATTTTATTTGGGAAGTTGACCAAAAAGGAATGTTGGTCAGGAAAAACATATTTTAAACTTGGATGGGGGAATAAGGGGTTTGCAGGATTGGGCCCAAGCACTGACCCACCAATAATAACACACTACCATCCTGATTAGTAGAATATGCCAAAATCAACTTCACTCATGTTATTTATTGAAGTTGTATTTGACTCAAACGTGTGATTGTGTAAATGGAATGGGTTTTGAAACCCTGTTCCTGGACTAAACAAACTAAACCATTTGCATTTGTTACATAGACCGTTTGTTTCAACGCCTGGGCCAACATATGGGGCTGGGCATTTGGCTCCCCACTAGTACCAACCTGGGCATATTTTGCCCATACCAAGCGTTGATCTAGGGTATGCCTCAGGTCAGGGAGGCCTGTAACTTACCTTTTGGGCTTCCTAGCGCCCAGCCTTATCCTTGGGGTTGGTCTCCACTATGATGTCATGTGACCATGACAATGGTACTCAATTTTTGGGAAACAACTCATTATAGTCAAGGACAGACGCGTGACAATTTTGGAAGAATTGGAACTAAAGGGAAAGGTGGAATCTAATATGAAGTAAAAAGCAAGTTTGCGGGAGCTCATTTTAGAAACTTAATAAATGAGCTAACATATCCAATTACTTAAGTTTGAGTCAACAAATTGAAAAACCATTTACTCACCCCTTTGACCTATCTCATGCTTTAAATAACTCACTTATGGAGGGGGTGATGATAGTTATAGTGTCTTTATAATCTCACATAAACCCTGTTAATGATACTCTCATTGGAAAGATGTTAGATGTTAATAAATGTTGAAAGAGGACTGTTCTAGGATTACATAGGGTTTTGACTTGAAAGCCATCTTCTGTGTTCATCCAAATCCATATGTATTCCAGTAAGAGACTTGATCACCTTTTATGAACTGATACAACATGTCTTGGTGAAATTTTTTATGAAATTTTTGGCTGATCTTGCAAATCAAAGCTGCTATTTAGGCTTTTTTTAAATTTTTATTAGTTCCCTGACTAATTGATAAAGTAATCCTCATGTCAAACTTCATCTTTATCTTCTATGATAAACAGTAGGGGTGGCAAGTTAGGCTGTCAGCCATAGAGTTGTTGAAAATTCAAAACCTGTAAGGTATGGTATCTATTATTATAAGCAAAAATGGTGGCTCCAATGCAAAGGGTCCATTGTGAAGAAGATTCAGTGGCATATATGTGTAGTATATCTCCAAAGTCCCATTTACCCTTCCTAAAGTACCCTTATTCTCATGGTGATAGGAAAGCCACTAGAACTCCTCGAATTTCCCTGAATTCACTTAGTTTGTAAATTATTCTGGACAATAAAGTCTTTGGCAGTATCAATTAGTATAATTTGGGTTACAAGTGTCAATGTATAATGTTCTCCATATTTTACTTAGCAGTAGTGACCGCCCCACAATCACAAATGGGTTGACTTTGACACACTTAGTCAAGTAGTCAATAGCTACAATGATGTATTGGTGGTTAAAATTGTTGATGGGCAAAGGTCCAATATCATTAATAGAGATAGTATGCAAATCCTGTCAGGCTTGACGAGCTGATAGGTAGTAATGGTTTAAAGGCGTTTAAGGTTGACACTCTTGACACTTCATCAAGAAGTCTTAAATGAACCTCATAGAGTTCAGTAGTAACTCTGATATACATGCTTTAAAGTCTTGGTAAGCACACCGTGGTCATCAATTTAATTAGGCTTTCATATTTATTATGGTAATTCAGATAGGGGAGAATATAAACATCTTTAAATATCATTTCCATTTTTTATAAAGTCTATTAGTTTTGTAGCTCATAGTTTTGAAGTCATTGATATAAAGTTTTCCAAGTGTTAAGTTGTTCATCTTCATATCAGCAAGTCTTCATCTTCTCAAATAGCTGTTCAACAAAAGGGGACAACACTCAAATGATAGTCATTATAGAGAGATCATTAACATTCTGATAGAATAAATCTGAGTAATGTATTAATTTGTAGTTGTAAGCCTGAAGTTTAAAAGCCCATACTGCCAACCGTTTTTCATGCTTCTTATGATTGTAAAGCCATTGTAGTAAAGTGGGATTGTTGACAACCTGAAACTTGGTTCCATATAGATATATATATATATATATATAATTTTTGCAAACAAAAAGGATGGCCAATCATTTTCGTTCCATTGTTGTATAGTTCTTTTCAGGTTTAGTGAGTGCACGGCTACAAAAAGCAATCATATGTTTATCCACATGATCAATGTTTTAATATATTTTAAATTTTATTTGAGGTGGGCCAACCTGAGGATGATACCACACCAATTGAGGGGAAATCAAATGAATGGGAAAGGAGGATAAAATCTGGAAAACCTCCATGTGTGGCGTATGATAGGCCAGGAACTCCATGGACCGCCTTTGCTATTTACTATCTCAGTTTGGGGCATTGGTGCGCAACGCAACACAGTCATAGTCGTCCTCTACCCAAACTTTCTGTACCAGAATCGAACTTGGGGAGGCAGTGGCAGAGGTCCCTATTCTACCACTGGGGTATCCTCCCATAATGTTTAAGATAATACTATTTCAATTTTTGTTAATGAGGTTTCAGATTGAATGATAAATAATTAGTCAAAGTCTTGATAGCATAGGTTGTCACTTAAGTTAAGTAGCACATAAGTTTTTAAAGGCATTTTTGCACTCTGCTGACCATTGAAACATCACTTCGCTCCCTAAAAAATAATCAATGGTTCAGTTAACTGAGTAGACCCTTTAATAAAGCGGCAATAATATACACCATCCCCAGGAATACCTTTACATTCCAAACTTACTTTCAATAAATATCAAGTGATCAATGGCGTCAAGATTTTGGAGTTGCTGTTATAATGCTTGTGTGTTGATAATGTGGCTTAAATATTTCGTTTGATTCTAAAGAATTGGAACTTTCTCAATTTGGTTTTTAACTGAGCCTTAGCTATCTGATGAATTACTTACTCTAAGTGGGAGAGAAGTTAGGAGAAAGTACACAAAAACATATTGATATCATCAAGATATACTAAAGCACAACCTAGCTTTAGGTCACCTATGATAGTCTATAGCTCGCTGAAAGGTGACAGGCGCGCTACAAAGACCCTGGGGCATATAAGTCGGCTAGTATAGCCCTTGGGAGGTGATGATCGCGAATTTCTCTTGTTCATTCTTAGGAAGGTCAATATGCCCGTAGCCACTTATAAGGTATAACGCAATAAAATATTTTACACCCTTAATCAGTCAAGAGACGTTTTCTATTTAAGACAAAGGGTAAGTATCTAATTTGGTGATTTATTTGATTGACAATAATCAATCACCCCTCATTTAGAGTAACTCTTGTTGATGTTGTTTAGGGCTAGGCCATTAGCTGCAGGAGGGGACAATCATGCCTTGCTTCAGAAGTTGATAGAGATCTTTCCGCACAACGTCATTAGCTCTACTTCATCAAATAGTCCTGTAATGTATAGGCTTGGTATAACCAAATTCAAAACAGCTATATCCCTTTAGCACACTTAAATCATAGTTGCTAGTGGCAAAAATCTGAGCATATTATAGTAACAACTCTAAGGCTTAATCCGTTTTCTTTTCTGATAACATTTTTAAATGAGCTCAGGAAATGAAACAAATATTTGGTATTGTAACCAGCAGGCCAAGCTCTAATAACGTCCAAAAACTTATGAAGGACTGATTTTTGTCTCAGGGTACAAGATAGATTAAGTAATATTTGATTTTTTTACTGTAATCTTCTAAGAGTCAAGTTGTCCATAAGTACACAATTTTTTCAATACCCAGAAATGATTAATCCTGGATTGTAAAGGGGATTAATCTGTGATTTTTCTCACAGGGAGTATATCTCTTCCAATATTTTTAGTAGGTCCAGTTACAATACAGTTCTGAAAACCAGCTGTTCCTCTTGGAGTAACTCACAAAATATTTTTACTCTTTTTGAGGTGCCCTGATTTTGTAGATATAAATAGAGGGGATTGACTAGGAACTCAACTTTTTGAGGATGAATGGGACATTACCATTAATGTAAGTTACATTAATAAAATTGGTACAGTTAATAAAAGGAATAAAACCTTAATATTAGCACAGTAGAAGTAGCAATTAGCCAAGGATTTTTAAAAACTTTTATTTTTTAGTTAAGGACAGCTTCATAGAACTTAAGAAAGCTAGCATCAGTTGAAAAATTACTAATTGTGACTAGATATTATGATAGCTGAAGAACTAACTTGTAGTAAGCCAAATCAATTTGGTAAAGCACTATAAGCTCCTCACTTATTTTAGATAATGGCGGCTCAATAAAGTAATTGATGTCCCATGTCTAGGGCAATATTTAGTCTCTTTACAAAATGACTTAGAACTATGTTAGGATTTTGGGTTGCCCACATCATTAGCTTAATATACTATAGCGTCCATATCTGTTTTTTCGCTAAAGGCGATTTATTATAAGGAATCCCAGATCAGATGTGGAAGTTATCATTATTTTAGTAACTATTATTTGGTCTAATTCACAATATATTAACTAAATTGTTAAGTTCAATTCTGTGTATTTTTAATGTTTTTAAGGATTATCCAAAAAATATCTGCAATTTTTTTGAATATTAATTTTAATTTAAAGCTATTCTTGCATGTATTAGTTGGTGTTAAAATTTATAGGGTTTCTTAAATTCTTCTCAGCTGATAACCCCTAAATTATTTAAATGCACAGGTTTAATTTTTTGCAATTCTCCACTTTGTCTGATATTAAGATGTATTCATTTAATAATATGGAGACTATTATCCATAGTTGAATAAAGTACTAGTATTGGGTCCAACGCTTGGCCAGTATTTCCCCTCAAAATACTTAGGATGTCCTCAATAGGGATTTGTTCTCCTAAACCACCTAAATCAATCCGCACTCAGCTTGTTTATGGTTTCTCTCTGGTGACACACAGTCAGCAGAAATAATCAATTAAGTTCAGCTTCTCTTCTCTGGATCCACGCTCAGACCCTTAATCTTTATTCTAAAGAGTTTTTTTAAAGCACACAGCAATAATTTCCTTGAGAAATAATAGAACTTAAAATGGATTCTTATAAAGTTATCTTTTATGATACTAATTACTGGTAGAAGTATATCTGGTAAAAAAGTTTATAATTAATAAGTAAATTCTTAGGTGAATCTATAGTGGGAATTTGGCGCCCAACCCTTGGTTGACACCTCGTTGATGAAATGGAAGCCATTGCCATTGAATTACCCATCATCGTCTCATCAGCGATGGTCTTCCCCATCCTGGATAGATATCCATCGTCAGACATGTTCAAGACCTAAAACGGACAGAGGTAGAAAACGTGTCCCTAATGTTTCCCACTCAATCACAGCAACCGACCATATTTGGTGAGTGACCTTCTTAGGTATGAGACTTGTTACCCATTATGGCAGGCTGCAAACCAACTGATTGATTTTCTAGGTGTAGGCAGCATCACTCGCCTCACAACTTGATCCCTAAAATCCCAATCAGTCGGTGATGAAACCTTACCAATCCCAATTAGTACACCTGATAGTTAATCATTGACCAACTAATAGATTTCCCTATTTCATTGGCAACTCTGCCCAATGAGCTCTTAAGAATTCACCTGAATTATCCCTGACAGATCTGACCCAAGAGAATAACCTAAAATCCCCCAAACATCGTTATCCTGAAATGAGGGTCAACTGATATCTAATTTACTTATCTATAGGGAATTATCACCTAGCAACCCCTGATAATCTAGTTGGCTGGGAATGTGGGAAAGAAAACCCAAAAAATCCCCCTATTGCCTAGATTTTCAGCAAGAAAAGGATCAGGACAGGAGAACACTTCTTCAGTCAATCAGTCAAATACTTCTTTTGTTCAAGTGGAGTACAACAATCAGTACTCAACGCTGCTCAGGATGACCTTTGGCATGCAGCTCTCTTCCTCTTCCTCCTTGCTACCACCTACTCAGAGCGCGGTTCCCATGACCTTCTGTCATCCCAGGCTGATTGATTTACTTGTGACGATAATAATCCTGAGATCCAGTTTTCCCCCATCAGGGCATATGACCTGCTGTCATAATCAGGATTCTTGGTCCAGCGTCCTCAATTTCCTAATTATCTCCCTGTTCTTGACAGGAGATTCTTGCTGTTGATGTTTGTTTCATGGCACAATTAAGAATGCTTAATTATAATTTCCTTTGTTAAATTCTCATAATAACCACTTGGCTTATATCATTCTTAATTCTTCTCTGGAGAGCTTATCCATCAATTTTTAAATTAATTTCTCTGAAATTAGAGCTTAATTGATTTCAGAGTACATAATGTTGATTATCATATAAGTCCAACATCCCCCTTCTCATCCAAATCGTATGTTGAATTCAGAGTCTCAGTACCAACAACTGCTTAATAGCATGTCTGATAAAGACCTTCAGCTCTTTTCAGCTGATGAGTTGATCTACATGCTGAAACTTCTTCTATGGTCCTTCCAGGACTCATACTCCCAGTCAAGTACCCATGGCCAGTCCTTCCATGGAATTACTGGAAACGGTAACCAACCCCAACAAGACCAGGTTATCAATCATCTTGAACAATTTGCAACCAATCCTTCTTCTGTCATTGATTCCCAAGTTATATTTCAAAACTCTCCTGAATTCAGCTCCAATTGCAGATTCTCCTACCATTATTGTCAAACCTTCTGAAGCAATGCCCTCCACTCTTTAATGTTTGTTCCTCGCTGGATCAGACTTGCTTCTGGAGTTCCTTTTCTAACTTGGTCAGTATTACAAGCCAGTTTTTCGGCCACCAAACTAGCCATTGGAAACAGTGAACATTTCAAACTCCCCTATGCAGAATCAAGGGCCCAAGTAACCAAGGCTTTGTCCATAGCTCTGAACTCTTCCAATCTCGAAAACATCCTATAATGAGATGTTGCATCCTATGCTCTTCGCTTTTCTTGCCAAGTTCTTCAAAGTTGGACCACAAAGCTTCCAGCCTCTCCTGGATTTTATTTCTCATTCTGCTTCAGCTTCTGAGAAGCTCATAGTTGTCATCTTCAGGATGCCATTTGCTCCTTGCATGACTATCTCATTTCTGGAACATCCAAACAGTATCTTCCACTGATGGCTTTAATATGGGGCATTTTTTGCAACCCCCAAATAATATCTCTTGCTCAATGCCAGCCCATATGTCCAATGTTCTTGATGAAGCCCATTGGCAAGCACTCAAACCAATCTACTAGCTCCAGTGCCATACCAGGATTACTTGGGGTTACTTGCCAACTGCCTCTTCTTGTTCTGTTACTTCCCTCCCCTCTCCAGGGTATTGCGTTTGGCATGTTCTGACATTTCCATTTCTCTTCCCTTAGTCACTTTCTCACAGGTATCACCATCTACTCAACAAACTTGGTTTTGATTAGTTCTAGCCCTCTATAGCATCTGATCTCATATAAATTTTGATGAGTTGTTTACTCCTACTTTGATTCATACTCCCTCCCCAGGAGGTGCCATAGGCGGAATCATCACTGAGTTGAGTATAACTACTAAAAAGAAATAAAAATTATAAAAATATATTTTTTTCTATGCAATTTGTAATTTTCTTCCCCATCTTTTTAGCAATCTTTTATCCTTTTTTCTTCTTTTTTCCATTGGACTTGACCTTTTTTGGTTCAACGGTTCATCTTTTTTTATTTTATTCCCCAAAAAAGGTTCCTAGGTATACTTAGGCCTACCAGTTTTCTAGGGTTCAGATGTCTTACTTTTTTAATACTTAACCATCTAGAATGGTTCAGCTGTCCTTTTTTCAGACTTAACCCAATCATTAGGACATAACAAAACAAATGGTTCAGAGGTTCTTTGGTAACTCTTTTTTCATTATTCTTTCATTGATCCATTGCTTTAAATACTTAGCATGGACTTAATTTACTATTCTTCCATCCAATAGGTTCTTGATGGAGTAGGCGTCTGTCGCTGTCCTGGTGATAAACTTGAATGGACCTGACCATAATGCATCTAGTTTGTTTCTTATCCCAAAAATGCATATTGTAATAGACAACTTTTTCACCTATTTTGTATTCTGATAAGGCTGGTTGGTTTTATCATTCGTCATTTTACCCTTGAACTTTTTCTTCAAGGTCATGTTGAATGCTTTCAATTGCATCATAATCAAGATATATGACAATCATATCAGGTACTGCAAATAACTCATTTCAATGTTGTTCCACCACCAAATATAGAATTGGTGGAAACGCGGCCTTCATTCCATATAGCAACTCAAATGGTGATTTATGCCACCGTATGATGCCTTATATTGTATTTAAATGTCACCAAACTAAGGAAAACTCCCACGCAGAAGTTTTCCTGTGATCAGCTTCCTCAGCGTCGCAGCCAGCATCCCATTGACTCATTCTACCAGTCCATTCTTCTCCAGCTGGTAGGGTACAGACATGACTCCTTGGATTCCCATATTTCATTTAATCATGGGATCACATGAGACATGAAATTTGTTCCATTATCGCTCATCAGGACCTGCGGGCATTCATGTCAGTATACTACTTGATCCAGGATGAACTTCGCAGTACTGGTGGCATCTACTTTCGCCAGAGTCTTCGTCTTGACCCATCTTGTCAGATGGTTGATTACAACTTATGATACACTTGACTCCCCCTGTGCTCATTGTCAGTGGTCCCATCACGTTGATGGACACCGTATACCAAGCAAATCCAGGGCGGATCAGTCAGTATCCAGTCATATTCTTATGCAGCTTGTGCAACTGGCTTCACATAGCAAGCCAGATAGTCTGCGACATTGTAGTTGATGGACTCCCAGTAGTACTGGTAAATATAATTAGTCATTTTTCCCAGCCCTCCATGCCTGAAAACCTTATGAGTGGCTTAAACAATAGCCACTCATTCTGATGGCTTTGGGAATAGTAATCGCTTCTCATTAATTGTCTTAACTTTTCCATCCATGATCTTATTGTTTTCCATTGCTTTTCGAAGCACACCTAGGATTTCTTGGGCTCATTCCCAATTTCTCTGTCGACAATTTTCTGGAATAGCTCATCCGCCTGCTGGTATACCACCTGGACCATTGGTAGCTGCAATAAGCCATCCAAATTCTGATGAGAAGCTCCAGCTTGGTGGACTATCTCAATATCATAAGCCTGTAGCTTCAATGCCCATTTGGCCAGTCATCCTTCTGGCTCTCATTAATTGTGTAGCCAATGTAATGAAAAGTGGTCCATACCACTTTGAAGTGCATTAAATGGATATACACCCAAAAACTGTTCACAGGAGTTAATGACAGCAAGGCATTTACGCTCAGTCACCGTGTAATTCCTCTCAGCAGCTGAGAGTGTCTGTCACACATATGCCACCAGAAGTTCACCCTCAAGTTCATCTACTTGGCTCAATACAGCACAGATTGCCATCAACGAAGCATCAGTTTGTATTATAAATTCTCAATTAAAATTTGGATTTTTCAAAATTAAAGAGTCTATTAAGTACTGGCATAACTCATCAAAGAATTTCTGGGCTTCTTCACTCCATAAAAATTCTTTTTTCAGATCCTTCAGTAAATGGAAGAGGGATCATCAATACTTGCAAAATTTGAATGAATCTTATATAGTATCTGACTATTTTAAGGAACACTTGAATATCTTGGACACTCTTCACTACAGCCATTCACTCTATGGCTTCAATCTTCTAAGTTTGTAGTTGCAGTCCACTAGAGTCGATTATAAATCCCTGATATTCTAATTCTTTCTTGAGGAAGTGACACTTCCTTGGCTTAATTTTCAGGTTGTCTGCGGATAATCTCTTAAACACTCCCAAGTGGTGCAAATTGTCAGTAAACGTCCTACTGAACATATTTATATCATCCAAGTACACTAGGACGCATGACAACTTCAAGTCATTTAGTATGGCGTCCATGGCCCTCTGAAACATCGCAGACGCATTGCACAGACCCTGGGGCATCCTTGTCGATTGATATAGCCCCTGCGCAATGATAATCATGCATTTTCTTTGGTCTTCACTTGGCAAACCGATTTGCCATTATCCTGATATTAGATCCATCATGGAGAAATACTTTGCTTCTCCCAATTGATCTAACGCGTCATCATTTCTTGGTAGTGGGTACAAATCCTTCTTCATAATCTTGTTCATCTGATAATTATCCACCACCCAATTAGAGCTGTTCTTCTTTTTAATGATAAGGATAGGGCTTGCCCAGGGACTCGATGATGGAACTAAAAGCCCATGTTTCACTAGTTTGTTGATTTCTTCCTCTACTACTGCTTTGGCTGCCTTTGACCATTGAATCAGTCTCATCCTGATTGGCAAATTTTCCCCAGTATCAACCTTGTGGATCACATCTCTCACTCATCCCAAATTGTGGTCATCCTGGGCAAATACTTCCCAATAACTGTCAAATAATTTGAGCACCTACTCCTGCTGTCAGTCCGTCAGATCAGCAAGTTATTCTAAATCAACCAATAGGTTGATGCTTTTGGCCGCCCTGGCTGGTAATCTCATTTCTTCAAGAGACCCAAAATCATGTAATTGTCTCAATTCTGCTGTCAGGATTAAATGAATAAATGCGATAATTTTAATTCCTCTTGATCTTCATCAGTTTTTCACTCAAATTTGCCAAGAGAATTCGTATTTCTCCATAGCCCAGCATAATTATTCCAGGAGCCACTAAGGCTCTACTCTGGACTTTTTCCAGGGGCTTCCAACTTCCCCGTACAGCAGCTCTGGTATCTCAAATGTCAACCTTGTGTCGACTATTATTTGTGATCCCAGTGGTATGGTTCTTTCATACTTTATCCTCAGTGGAATTCCACAATTTTATAGGATTTCCATCGGCATTTCTTGTCACTTCTGGCCAACTAGTGTATCAAATTGGTACAATGCTGTCATTGTAGATCAGGTTGATGAAGTTAAATTTCCTATTCAGTGGAGCTTCCCCATCCTTCTGATATACCAATAGTAACGTCTGACCCAATATGGTCAAAATATTATCCTTGAAGTCACATTTAAATCCCTATTCATATAGAAACTCTGTCCCAATCAGAATATTGTAGTTTTGTCTGGAAAAAACTATTGCTGGAGCATATACCACCAAAACCTGAATTGAAATGGTAGAGCACTATACGCTCCGCAAGAGACGGTGGTATTTGGTCCAGCTGCCCCATATCTTTTCTTGTGTTCCAAATCAGGAGAGATCTTCATCTTTTTTACCAGCTTGGTCAAAACAATATTAATGGGCTTTACTGTCAATGATTGCCCTAACTTATACTTGATTCACTAGTATTTCTATATACATACACTCAGATTATTGTAAATTAGTATTTACTGCTTTTATAGCGGCATTATTAGCTGAATCAAGGGTGTAATTTATTTGCGCCAATAGATTAGGAAACAAGCCCCTGCTCACGCTAACAGGGATTGACAGGTTTGGCTCATCTAATTTAATTTTGGAAAATACTTCTGGATTATCTGCGGCTTGATCTTGTCTTCCAGTTGTCATGCATATGGCTGAGCAACTTTCTTAATTATCTTGGGATCAATCCCCTTCACTCCGGATCTTCTTAACACATTCACATCCAAATTGACTACTTGATATAGCTGACCCTACACGTTTTCATCCATGAACAGATCTATGATGTCAATTTAGTTGTGCATAATATTGAGAGGAACAGGTTTTTATGAAGCTCTAGATTGTTCCCCATCTAGGCCACAGGCCCTTTTCCCAACACCTGTGCGGGTTTAAACTCTTTCAACTAAACCACGTTAATCTGCTCTTTAGGTTTCTTGCAGTGCACAGCAAAATGTCCTTTTCCTCCGCATTGGTAACAAATTTTCTCCTTTTTATTGATACATTTAAACTCTTTGGGCTTATTTACCAGCACAGTTTGGCTATTCAATTCCTTTGCGCCCTCTGTACCCTCTGTAGGATTCAAATTTTGTACTGGATTTGATTTGAAACTTATATTTGGAGCATGGAAGGTAGCTCCAAATATTTTTAAATGATCCACCATCTGAGAGGTATAATCTATGTCACAAACATGGAAGACATCATTCAATGCAGATTGCAATAGGGCCAAAGGGCCGCTTCTAGTGAAATCTGGGCATCAAAATCATCCAGCACTTTTTCTCCAACCAATGTATGCAATTCCTGTATAAACGATCGGTGAGCTTGCTAAAGGTTCATCCTTATGGAATTGAATGCCCATAAATCCTTGCATGTGCTTTGAAATGTGTGAGGAGCTTCCAAATTCCTTAATAATGGCCTCCTTGGCCTCTGAGTACGACCAGCTGTCCCCCTCTAGATGGGGCAACACTAGGTTCTAACAATTAATATTCAGGCAATTAATCACCATCAAAGACTTTTGACAATTGCTGTATTTGACATTGTCATATCAAATAATTGAAAAATGCTAGATCGTTATCCTGATGAAAAGTTGGCAATTTTGGTGTTGCTTTAAATTCATCCAAGGTTTTTCTAGCCACCTCTCTTGATTTGGCTATTTGTCTCACTTGAGGAGTAATTTGGGCGCCATCTACAAAACAGCTGTGAAAGAGGGCGGCATGTTTCTTGGGGTAGTCATATTTCCAAATGAAGTCCGTGGAGTTCTTTCTTCAGCGTTAGTTGCTGCATATGGCTCACATTCACATTTGTGAGTCTTCAACTCCTTGAATTGCTTAATTAACTGTTCTATATATGCGCTGAATGCTCTTAAATGAACGCTATCCTATTCACGCTCCATTTTCAAAAATAAGACTTCTCAAACTAAATCCTCTTCTTTTTTCTTCAATGACGTTACTTTTTCAAGTAGCTCATTTTCAAAACTAGCGAAATTCTCAAGCCCTTCCTCAATATTGGTGACTCTCTCGTCTAAGGCAGCAAATTCTTGATGATCCATCAAATTCAGGTAGTTCTAGTTAACAGTTGCCAACTCTATCCATAGTTTTTTATTTCGTCCTTATATGACATCACGTCCTAGTATCTTACTCAACTACACCCCTGTAGTGAGCACCAATTGTTAAATTTTATAGGGTTTCTGGAATTCTTCTTAGCTGATAACCCTAAATTAATTAATTGCACAGGTTTGGTGTTGTGCAATTCTCCAAGTCGTCTAATAGTAATATGTATTAGTTTGATAATAGTATGGATGCTATTATCTGTAGTTGAATAAGCACTAGTATTGAATCCTACGCTTGACAAGTATTCCTTCTCAAGATACTTAAGATGTCCTCAGTATGAAATTGTTCCCTTATACCGCCTAACTTGATCCACACTCAGATCCTTATTTTATGGCTTCTCTCAAGTGACACAAAGTCGGCAGCAATCCATGATACAGCTCAGCTTCTCTTCTCTTGATCCACGCTCAGATCCTTACCCTTTATCCTAAATAGTCTCCCAATTAAAGCACACAGTAATAATTCCTGAAGTAGAATTGAACTAATAATGGATTCTGGTAAAGTATATCTTGTATTAAACTAATTACTGGTAAAGTGTGTGTTTATTAAGTAAATTCTTAGGGGAATATATAGTGAGAATTCAGCGCCCAACCCTCAGTTGGCACAGCATTGATGAAAAAGCAGCCAATGCTATTAGATTACCCATCATCATCTTATCAGCGATGGTCCCCCCCAGCCTGGCTATGATTTTATCATTGGCATCCTCAAGACCTAAAATGGAAAGAGTCAGAAAATGTGTCCCTAATTTTATCTCTCAATTCCAACAAACCAACCATATATGGCAAGTAACCTGCTTAGGTAATGGTACTTGTTACCCATTATGGCAGGTTGTAAACCAACTGATCAATTCACTAGTTGTAGGCAGCATCGCTTGCCTCACATCTTGATTTCTAAATTCACAATCAGTTGGTGATGAAACCCAACTGATCCCAATCAGTACACCTGATAATTAACCATCAATTAACTATCAGATGCCCTATTTTGTTGGCAACTCTGCCCAATGAGGTCTTAAGCATTCACCTGGATTGATACCTGACAGATCTAGCCCAGGAGAATTACCTAAAATTCCCTGAACATTGTTACCCTAAAATTAGGGTCAACTGATATCCAATTCACTTCGCTATAGGGAATTATCCCCTAGTGACCCCTGGTAATCTAGTCAGCTGGGAATATGGGCAAAAATTCTAACAAAACCTCTTTTATAAATTTTCCCCTTGGACTGTATAATAAAGGGTCCATCAAATAAGGTTTTCTCTAGTCTGGGTGAGTACCCTGTTTCCACTTTACCCTTGCAATATTATACCTTGGGAAGAAATACAAAAAAGCTACCCAACTCAGTACATGCAGCAGAAGGCATACCATTTTATTCCACTGAGGAGATAAAAATCAAACCAGAAGAACAAAGAGTAGTACCTAACAACATAGCCCTGAGTATGCCCCAAACTTCTTGCTACATAAAGATAGTGTCAATAAAAATTAGTTTTAACAAAAAGTTTTACCAGGAGTCCTTGATACAGCTTATCAGCGGCCTATTGAGCTACTACTTAAAAATCTAAACAACAATTATATCCTTATCAAAAAAACATCAAGAAATTGGTAAATGTTAATTATTTTCTTATTAAATAAAATCTTTAAATTACATTTTATTGGTACTCACCTTGATTTTGGCTGACCCACCAATAATAAAAAATTTTCTCTAACCCTCACGTCCAAATATCCAGTAAATTAGGTCAGGAAAAACTTGACAAAGTACATAAACTACTTGAAGACTATTAGGATGTTTTCTCCACGTTGGATGTCAATTATAATCACCTGAAAAATGTACACAAAGTATTAAAGTTGTGGATCAACCCCTACTAAATCAAAGCTATATAGAAATTTGAAGGTAGAGGAGCAATACATGAAGACTGAGTTCAAAAAAATTATTAGATGCCAGCTTAATTGTGACCTCCCAGAGTCCATGGTCATACCCAAGTTATTTATAAAGAAGAAAAATGGTGATCAAAGAATTTTGATGGATTGCCATAAGCTAAAAAGCTTTATTAAGAAGGACAGCTAATCAATTTCCTAAATAAACAATGCTTTAAACTGACTCTTCAGCTCAATTTTCTTTTTTGTGATAAACCTCACCAGCGGTTATTAACGGCTGATTTATTGCATAAGACCAATAAAATATGAGTTGTTATGCATGGAAAAATTATTCAACCTACCAAGTTTCTCAGTGGTTATGCAATGCACTAGCCTCATTTTAATGGGTGATTGATCATATAATGCAAGGCCCTAAACAGAATAGCGTAATTATTTATCTAGATGGCATAACAGTTTTCTCAAAAAACCTTCATCATTTATTTAAACCACCTCAAGTAAGTTTTAAATTTTTGAGAAAGATCCATATCAAATTAAAGCCTGCAAAATGTACATTTCCAGTAGGAACTGGAATTTTTAGGGCACACCTCATTTCAGGAAGGAATTTAATTTTTGTAAAATAAAGTTAACTCTATCACCAAGATTCATGAACCAATGAGCCTTTGAGGCATACAGTTATTCTTAGAAATGATGGGTGTTCCCATCAATTTATCTCTAATTTCTATCAACTTACTGAACCTCTTATCTATTTGCTTGCCAAAAAAACCCCTTTCATTTGGGAGTAGAACAAAGAACTGTGTTCAAGACTGTTCAGATTTTGCCAAATTCTTTTTGTTCTGAAAATTTTATTCCATCAATTCCCCCAGCACTATCAGAAGGAGAGCTTAATCTATCTAAATTTATCAAGGTTATTAAGAATGATCAGTCTTATCCCAATCAAGGGATAGAAGATTTGATCACTCAATGATTAATTAGATCAAAATAGATCCCAAACCATTGCAAAACCTATAAATATTCCATCCTTCCGAAAATAAAATTTAGATCAAATTATAACCTGTTTTTACTTTAAACTATCACTTTTTAAAATCCACTCAAGCAACTTTGAGAAAAAACCTGCCCCTTTGGAAGTGTAATTCAAAACTTCCAGAGTGATGCTCACTACAGGGGGCACTCTGAGTTATGCACTGGTGAAAACGCCTATCACTAATATTGATTCTCATTTTTTGCCTGAAGAATATCAAGGCCATGAGCAAGGCAGTATTTTCTAATGGGTCTGTTCAACTAGAACTTAAAGCCCAAGAGTACCATCCATGTTGGAATTCCGTGCCAACCTGTAGTTCTATTATCCTAACTTAAGCTTTACAGAGAACTTTTAAATCCTGCATGAGGCTTTATGAAATATTATCAATCAAATTCTTGAGGTTGCCTTAACTCTTGGAATCTGCTCCACTCAATCTCAAACTAATGCTGCACCCTCTATCTTGTGGAAAGAGTTTCAAACCTCCCAAATGCCATGAATTGGCACCAAGCAATACTTGCATCAACTTGTACACCCTACATTATACCATTTATTACCAATAGTGGGAATGCATCATCAAGGGATGCTCAATTTACTAGAAGGACTTCAGTCCTTAAATAATTATGTTACTGAGTTTTTCAAATCCGCCTCTGAGTTTATCAGAGATAATTGAGACGCCATCATCATTAATTGGACCCTTCTCAATGAAGTACATTAACAGCTTATTCAGCTTGACCATGGGATGTCATGTTTTGTTGATTTACATTTTCTGAAGCAAGTTCAGGAAATTCAGAAAGAATGGAAAGAGGGTATTTCCCAACTCTTTGAGCGTAGTCAATAAATGAAAGAAGAAATAAAAAATCCATCTTTTCCAATTGGAGCAATTTTACTCCAAAATTTAATTCTGAGTCAATGAAGTAGAGAAAACCTCTGGAGCTATGGGTCCTCCTGGGGTTGAAGGACCTCATGGTCCTCCTGGGGGTGAAGGTCCATGTGGACCTCCTAGCGCTGATGGTCCCCGTGGACCCCCCAGGGTTGAAGAGCCCTGTGGACCACCAGGTGTGGATAGACCTTGAGGACCCCCAGGTGATGATGGCATTCAAAATCCCTTCAAAAAATTAACTCTCTATTAAGCATGATGGACCACTTATGTGAGCAATTTTACAAAGTGGCCAAGGAGTGTAACTTAACACCTGATGGGGTAAAGACTGACCCCCTCATGTTACTTCAGTCTCTATCCAGCGAATTGAGTAATCTGGGCAAATGGGCAAAGGACACATCATGTTTCAAACCTACGAATCAAAAGGTGAGATGCTCCAAGCAAAAATTGAAACACTGAAACTTAAATACATTGCACAGCAGGAGCAAATTTATAAACTATCTCGTAAGTTGGATGAAAAAGTGGAGCATGCTTATTTGAATTGACATAATAGTGAAATTTGTACTAAGACTTTCAGTCATTATCCTCCTTTTTTCTCAAGCTTCTGTCTCCAACTCTTATGTTTTCACTCAATTGGAACACCCTGGAGTGCATGTTTTGACTGCCAATGCTCCAATGAATTTCAAACCGGTTTTTAAATACAAGTACTCTCTTGGGAAGGCAGCATTATCTCCTTCCTCTATCTATATGAGACTTCTCTAAGTGAGGCCATGGATCACCAAAAAATGAATTACTTGCCTAATTGCCTTAACTGATTGACTCAGGATATTATGGTACCCCACTTGATGACTTGCTCTACTTGGTCTCAGGTCAAAGAAGCGCTAATCAATGAATTTGGAAGTGAGCAAATCTTATCCTCTCAAAACAGGCTTTTATGGGTATACAGCCCCACTGGAATGAATCTATCAAAGATTTTGCTCATCAGTTCTATTGGGAAGCTCAGACTTTGATAGCTTGTGGTTGGTTAAATTTGGATGATGCAATCACTGCAGTTATTTCAGCTTTTACTTCTAGAACTCAGATGCAAGTTTACCTTATTAGCGTAAAAAAGAAGTTTCAGAACTATATTAGACATCAAGGAGGCCTTGTTGGAATTTCCTCCTCAATTTTCTGAAAAACCCCAAGTCTTGATTCTTCAAGGCCTAGTCGCCCTAGAGTTTACGCTGTGCCTGAGAATAGTAGAGCAGTTCAATGTAATTACTGTCATCAATATTTCCATTATGAGGATCGCTGTTATAAGAAAGAAGCTGATGAGAAAAAGAAAAGAGATAAACACAGTAAGATTCTCCACATTAATACTGATATAAGTATGCAACAAGAACTCCAAAGCACTGTGGAGTATAATAAAGATGAACATTCCTCCTATTCCTTGCACTCCTTGTTGGCTTTATCCTGTCAGTTTGGAAGTACCATTACCTGTATTGTTTTAAGTGAATCAAGTCAATTCTAAGGCTATCATTGACACTGGATCCCCAGTAAATGGTGTCTCATTGAAATTTATCAAGAGGATCAAGTTAACGCCCAATATTTCCCATCATGAAGAATATGGCACTGTGGGACCTCAGAGTACTCAGTCAATTGGAGCTTTTTCATCACTTCCTCTAAACTTTGGGAAGTTAACTTTTATAATTCCTGCTATTGTCCTTGATAATTTAAGTTATGACCTATTTTTGGGGACTCAATTTTTGTGAGACTTTAATAGAATTATTAATTACCCCGATTCATCACTTTCCCTTCTGGGGTATGGAGTTCCCTTACTGTTACCTGAACCTGCTCATACCAAACGTCAGTTATGTCTGCTGGAGGGATCTAAAAGATCTTATTCAATTCAATACCATGTTGTAGACACTCATGTAAAATTACCCTTCTTCAGCAGATATCAAAAAAGGGATGCCTATTTTCTCTCCCAAGAATTCAGTCATTCCGCCAAAATTGCAGATAATTATTATAACTTCATTACATTTTTCTATTTTCAAAGGACATACATTACAAATCAAGGCATTTTCACCCTACGGCTAAAGAAATCTTGCCTTGTCCTGGAGTATTGGATTATGCTTATTCTGTATTGTTATCTGTTTTATTGGCGAACCTTACCAATGAACCAAAAACAGTAGATCAAAACCATCCAATTGCTAAATGTCAAGTTATTACCATTATCTCAAATCTATGATGTTAAGCCTTTTGGAAGCTTACACGTCTTTGGGCTGAAAAGTGATCAGAAAATTCTTACTGTGGGTCCTTCAATTGAAAACACCTCATGAAGGAACAGGAGAGACAAGTACTTCAATTATTAGAAGAATACTCTAACATTTTTGCCAAGCATACTTATGGTTTTGGTAAAATAAAAGGAGTAATGCACTCTGTTGAAACTGGCAATCACCTTCCTATTAATGCCAAGCCCTATTGCAAATCTAAAGTGGGTAAAGCCCAAGTTATCAAAGAATTGCAACAACTATTGGAGGCTGGATTATTGAAACTTTCCAATAGTCCTTGGGCCTCTCCATTGCTATTAATTAAGAAAAAGGTGGTTCCCATCAAGTGGTTATGGATTATCATAGATTAAACTCTATTACTCAATGAGATATATATCCTTTACCTTGAATTCATGATTCTCTTTGGTTGTTCACTGGCTTGACTTATTTTTCCGCAATGGATTTAGCCAGTGGATACTGGCAAATTGGCTATCCACAGAAGATTGAGCTAAGTGTGCCTTAATATCCAGTGAAGGTTTATTTGAACCAACACGCATGCCATAAGGATTGAGCAATGCGCCAGCAACTTTTCAACTTGTCATGGATTGTATGTTATGGGACTTAAAGCTCACTTATGTTTTGGTACATTTGGATGATATTACCAAGTTTTACAAAACATATAACGAACATTTGGGTCATCTATAAAAAGTTTTCCACCAAATTCAGAATTCTTCTCTAAAGCTCAAACCTTCCAAATTTTCATTCTTTCAAAATAGAATGGAATTTTTAGGACATCAGGTATTGGCTAAAGGGATTCATCCCCTCCCAACCAAAATTCAAGCTATTCAATGAATGCCTGCTACAACCTCTCTGCGGGATATCCAAGTCTTTTTTTGGCATGATTAGGTATTATCAGCAATTTATACCCAAGTTTGCTAATATGGCTGAACCAGTATTTCATCTGTTACAAAAAGGGGTGCCATTTGAGTGAGTTCAGCTAAGGAACAGTCATTCAATTCCCTGCAAATGGCCTTGACTAAGGCACCTGTTTTGATTCATCATCAATTCAATAAGCCTTTTTTTCTTGCATACTGATGCCAGTAATGTTGCTATTGGGGTAATTTTATCCCAGTTTGACGCAGAGCAAAATGATCATCCTTTCACATTCTACAGCAAAACTTTGTCCAAGGCTGAAAGAAACTACAGTGTAATGGAGCGGGAGTGTTTGGCTGTGATTCTAGCTATTAAACACTTCCATACTTTCCTATATGGTAATCATTTTACTGTTATTACCGACCATTCTTCTTTAAGATGGTTGCAAAATATGAAGAATCCTGACGGGAGATTGGCCCGTTGGGCTCTAAGTTTACAAAATTACGATTTTCTATTGTGAATCGTTCAAGTGCTCAACATCAAAATACTGATGGTCTATCCCAACTACCTATACTGACCTTAGATTTTGGAAAGGAAGAACGCCTATATGATCTTATTGGATGACTGGAATTGTGGGAATGGGAATCTTAGGAGGATCAAGCTTTTTTAAAATATATCACCAAAGATACTATGATTCAAGAAGGAGTCTTATATAATCAGGTCAAATCCAAATGGTTAACCTTTTTGCACCCAAACTCAAGATTTCATGATGTTATGGAGGGACATGAACAAGTGGGTCATAGCGGATTAAAGAAGACTCAAGAATGGGTGAAAACTCGATATTATTGGAATAACATGACTTAATTCTTTTAAGAGACCCTTAACTCATGTCTCATTTGTAAAAGCCATGGAGCCACCAACCTTATTATCAACATCAAGTTATTCCCTCAACTAAAGTGTTTGGTGTGGTAAGCATTGATGTTGTAGGCCCTTTTCCTCAGGGATTGCATGGCCATCATTACATTATTATGGCAGTTGATCACCTAACTAAATAGGTTGAGGCCATTTCCATTGCCACCCCTTCTGCTAAGACTACTGCGCTATTTATTTACCAGCACATCATCACCCAACATGGGTGTCCCAAAGTCCTTATGTCTGACAATGGGACTAGTTTTACCTCATAACTCTTACAGGAACTATCTAAATTATTTAATTCTACTCAACGATTTGTCATTTCTTACAATCCATCCATTAACGGGGCCATTGAACAAGTCAATGGAACTCTAGTCTCAATTTTAAGGAAGATGGCTTCCAATGATCCCTCTTGATGGAACTTCTATTTACTGAGTGCCTTATTTGCATATTGAATAAGCTATCATCAGATCATCAAGATGTCACCTTTTAAATGCATATATGGGCGAGATCCATCAGTCCCTTCTAGTATTCAGGGTATAGTTGAAGAAAATATACCCAAAAACTCTGATTTGGTTATGAGGAAGCTGGCTGATGAAGTCATTCATCTTCAAACCAAGCCATGAAATCAATTGAAATAACCACTCAAAAGGAGACCCAAAGAATCAATAAGGATAACCCCGCCTTACCTGAATATCAGATTAAGGTTTTGTTATGTATTATCACTCTTGGCCTAGTGGACAAACTGAAAAGTTAGGATCCAACTAGTCTGGTCCATATCAAGTTATATTTCAAAAATTATTATAATACTAGATTGTCCATGTGGATACTGGTATAGTCATAAGCCAAATTCATCCCAGAATTTTAAGAATTCACCATCTTCCTTGATTGAATATTGAGGGGGAAGACCATCTAGTACTAAAAAAAATATTGAGGGGGAAGTGTCAGGATTTCTCCAAATTCTCTTGGTTCTGAAAATTCTACTTCATCAATTCTCCTGGCACTATTGGAAGGAGAGCGTAATCTATCTAAATTTATCAAGGTTAAAAAGAATGATCAGTCTTATCCTGATCAAGAAATAGAAAATTTGATCGTTCAATAATTAAGTAGATTAAACAGATCCCAAACCATTTCAAAACCTATAAATATTCCATCCTTTTAAAAATAAAAATTAGGTCAAATTATAACCTGTTTATACTTTAATTTATCACTTTTTGGAGGATTTACTTAAGTAACTTTGAGAGAAAACCTGCCCCATTGGAAGTGTAATTCAAAAACTTCCAGAAAGTTATGAAGGATTTGTTGAAGAGAAAATAATTTTTGTTTACAGACTATGGAAGACTATTCATTATGTTACTGATGCCTCTGCTTAGCTGTAGATGCCATCCTGCATCAATTAGATGATAAATAAATTGACCACCCGGTGTCCTACTACAGTAAAACGCTTTTCAAAGCAGAGAAAGATTATATTGTCATGGAGAAAGAGTGCTTAGCTGTTCTCCTGGATTGAAACATTTTTGGCTCTTCTTGTACAATATGAACTTTACAGTTGTTACAGACTGTCATACAGTTACATGTCAGATATTATAATATGAGTGTTTCAGTTTTAAATAAGGCTAATATTGACCAAAAAACCCTGGTCAATTCTAAATGGAATTCCTCAAATTGGGTAATAGTACTCCCCCACTCCTCAGCCAAATAGCCCTATGGTTAGTAGTAGGGTTACATCAAACCTGCGGCAGAATCAGGGGATCCATTCTGAGGTCCCTCAACGACCCATATGCAATTTAGTTCAAACTCCTCAGCGGATACTGGGCCCTTTTATAGACCTGGAGGAGTTTCCACCAGGTGAAAATATTTTCCCACCATATGATTTGATTAGATACATAAAATCCTTTCCCCAAAGGTTTATAACCTGTTATATTCTACAGTCTTTTGTTAAGTTGAAGCAGGTTGAGCCTCAAAAGCTCCAATAGGTCAAAATCCTATAACTCATAATTAGGTGCTCTCAGCCTATTATGAACTTATCACCCCTCTCAATTTTAAGCCTCAAGGTGCTATAAATACTAAGCAGAGATATATTAAGAGGGTTATTTTTCCTGAGTTTATCAACAGTAAAATTATATATAAAAAACTTAAATCTTCCTAGTATCTAATTTGCCTATATTTTATCTCACAAGTGGTGTTAAAACCCACAAAACCTTTAATAGCAGCTGAGAGTTTTGATACTCCTACCACTAGTGAATTGTTTGAATCCTGTGAAAAAAGCACTGCAAGCATCACAAAAGCCAGGATTCAAACACATACCATGCTTCTTTTAGTGGCTGTAAAACAAAAAGATTTGACAGGAAGACTAGCCCGTTGAGCTCTCAAACTTCAGCACTATGACATTAATATTGTCCACTGAGATGGAGCAAAGCACATGAATGTGGATAGACCGACTCAACTGACCTACTACATCTATACAATAGTGAAGCTGAACGGGTACACAACCTACACATAAAATCAGACTCATGGGAGGAGGAAGATGAACTAGTTCAGATTATGCTCAAATGATATGCTTGAAATATAAAGTCTCTTTCTGGATTACTTTACAATAAAGTTGGAATTAACTGGCTACCTTACTTGTGGCCTTTGGAATGGGTACCAGCTATAATGAAAGCTCACAATACCTTAGGACATGGAAGAGCCATTAAAAACTTATCGATGGATCAAGGTTTGATACTATTGGGAAGAAATACTGAACTCTGTAGTGTAAGTCTTAGATGCTTGCATCACTTGTAAAAAACAGATGTCGCATAAGGCCAAGTATAAATATCAGCCCATGACTCTTCAGCAGCCATTTCATACCATCAGTTTAGATGCCATAGGTCCACTACCTGAATTAACAGAAGGTAATGATATATCCTTATTAGGGATTGATTATTTCATGAAGTAGTTGAAGCAACTGACATTTCACATAAACTGCCAAGGCTATCGCTAACTTTACCAAAATACTACTAGGCATGGCTGCTTACAGACAATTATATGTAACAATGGGAACAATTACTTCAAGAGTTGTGAGGATCTTAACTATGATCATGGTGACTCAACAATCATTTTTAGCACCCTACAACCCATCAACTAAAAGGAATGTAGAGAGAGAAAATGGAACGTTAGTTTAATATTAATAAAGATGGCCAATACTAATTCATTTTTTATTAGGACCAATAACTCCAAAGTGCTTTGTTGGCTTACAAAATAATTTTCCATTAAATCATCAAAATGTCATACTTTAAGGCCTTATACAGAAGAGAATCTGAAATACCAGCTCTATTAGCTCAAGAATTTAACATTGACAATACTGAAGAGCCTAAGAAAGTATTAAGAAGATTAGCCACAAAATCATACAGCTACAATCAAAAGCAATGACAAATTTAGCAAAGACAGTTATAAGAGAAGGTCAAGCAGAAAATGCATCTTGCTAACCTTTACCTGACTTTAAAATTTTGATCTTGTTCTGTACTATCACAATTAGATAGCACCCTGAGGAGGAAAATTAGATTCCAACTAGGATGTGCTGTATGCTATAACTTATAAATAAAGGGGCAAATACTCATTAAAGTCTTTAGAAACTGGAATAACTATCAACCACATACACAGCTAACTCTTACATCAGTACTCTACTGCTAATATTCTGGAAGGGGGTGATGATGGATATCTGGATACTGGACATGATGAGAAGAATACTGACCATTTGACTCCCTCAATGTAATTACATCTAGACCTGTGAAGGGGTTAAAGAAGCTACCTTAATTAATCACACAGAAAAATTTGTAATTGGTATGGCTCAAACCAATACTAAAAATTCTAACAGATCAATTTGAGCCTTAAATACCTCAAGATAAAATCCTGCTTAATCAAAATGAAGGATCATCAGATATTCAGGTGAATATTATTCAAGGTAGCATATGAGGCAGTAAATAAGGATGAACTCACAAAAGAGTAAGAAGTAATAATCTACCCAATGATTGACCTAAGTGAAATCAAATCTTATCTGATTTGGTACACTCAACTTACATTCTTCCCTATCAAAAATATGCTACAAAGACATTATAACATCTGGAATGCATCGCCTGATCAAGAGCCTCTTATATAGATTACCCTCTTTATTATTTTTATCAGTTATTTTACTTTTGGGGTTTATATTGTTAAACGTGACATATAAAAACCATTATTCTATACTACAATAAAGTCATGTCATTGGTTCTATATCTTATTTTGATACATGACTTCAATAAGTCTATTTTGTCATACTCATCCTAGAAGAATACTCTAGCTGGCAGGATATAAGCAGTGACTTGGCACCCTTTAAAAATACACTTGTTGTATATCTTAGCCATCTTCAAGTATTGACTGTTGGGCTTCTTGGGCATAGCACCATTGAGCACAAAAAATGAAAGCTCAACACTTATAGATAATACAGCACAATAGCTCACTTTCCAAATAAATTTGGTATTCTCTGATTAATTAACTAGAAGGTTCAACCTAAAGGCTCTATTTATGATTTTGTCTGATGTTTCAAAGGAAAGGTGCTTAATTTTAAATTTTATTCGAGGTGGGCCGACCTGGGGACGGTACCGCACCGATTAGGGAAGTGAAGAAAATGGGAAAGGAGGATAAAACCCGGAAAACCTCCATGCGCGGCGTATGATAGGCCAGGAACTCCATGGACCGCCTTTGCTATTCGCTATCTCGGTTCGGGGCATTGGCGCGCAAAACCAACACAGTCAAAATCGTCTCCTACCCAAAGTCCATTACCGGGATCGAACTCGGGAGGCAGTGGTAGAGGGTCCACACTCTACCACTGGGGTATCCTCCCTAAGGAAAGGTGCCTAATAATCTACAATAAAAGATTTACAGATCTCCTTTAGCCATGTTGAAGTAGGCGCTGCCTTGCTTGTATTAACATGGCTGAATAATCATTTATAACTTTTTTATAAAGTATAATTGTTTATATAAGCTTTTTTGAACTTTCTTATTATGATGTCTTTCATCATCTATCTGTGCGATCTTAATACCTCTTAAACTAATACTGATCTGACTAGCATATTGCTTTAATTGATTTTAGTAAATTTAAAATGAATTTGTCTTCTTTAAAAAATTCTTAATAGATATCTATTACGCTAACCTCCTTTAAAATGCATTTAGTATAAATAGTATATAAATTCTCAATATAAATTTTCATTAATGGCTTTATTGAAACTTTTTTAGAAATTGCTATAGTGATTACTTAAACTGTACTAATATCTAAGCTTTTGACGGTTTATCGAACGTCAGGTTGATAGGTGCAATATCTCGTTGGGTATATCACTCACATACGGCTAACTCGAATACTTTATAATATTTTCAATATTTCAAGAATTTCTACAGCGAATAAAATATTCAGTAATATCTTCCATTGTTATTGTTACTTATGGTTGTTTGTCTTAAATTCGCAGGCGGGGAATTAATTGACAATGACAAATTTCTCTTATCAGCTCGGATGATTTTGATCAGGAATTTTTGCGAAGTCCGAATCCCAAAAAACTGATACCTGTTTCAGCATGTCATTCGATCTAGCTCTCATGCAGCTTAGCTAATCGCCTTTTGGGATTATAACAACACTGGACAAAACTTTTATTTGGCTACATTTAAAAATAGAGCATCAACAAATTCATATCGTTTAGTAGCCACTTTGAGATGGATACGGAGTTTAATATAACCAGTAAGGCAAAATTTACTTTCAGCTTGCACGATAACAGCCAACAATCTTATTGCAATGATTATTCTATTCCAGATTACTTTATTAAAAAATTAAAAATGGATGTTCCAGATCATAAGGAAATGACTATATTTTATAACAGAGGGAGAGTTGAGCATGGTCTGAGGATCTGGCATGAGAGTTTAGAGGAATGTTATGAGAAGGAATGCCGCGAAGCAGCTGCTTTATTCCCCAAGCTGAATACGTTTGATATCTATCCCAAGTACAACTTCTTCGAACTCGGGTTCAAAACCCAAGATGAAGCAGACATAGCCTTAGATGTCCCCCTGTGTTTTGGCGAGAAATTTGTTCACAAAGTAAGGCCATGCTATGGGACTGAAAGCTTCTACTTCCTTAAACTGACCCAACTTCCCGCCTCGTTTTCCCCGGATAAATTACGAAATACTTTGATAAATGGTTTAAATAATTATGGGCGCCTACTTGGCATTTATGTGGATAAATTTGAAACAACACCTTGGTTCTTCGACCCTACGGTTTACATTGCCTTGGCAAAAAAAGATGATAGCAAATTGTTGATCTCTATTCAAGCCATGATTGTACCCTATATCGCCTATAACTTCAGAATTGAAATCCAGGGTGCTAAAGCTTGTTATAATTGCTACAGATACGGGCACCACAGCTTCAACTGTGACTCGAAACCTTGCCCTAAATTTAGCATTTTATGGGGCAAATAGAATCCCGAGTTAAAAGTAGCTAAATAAGCTATTTTCAATATCAATGATAATAAGACTTTATAAGTGCTTTAGGAAAAATCTTGCTTTTAGGGCCATATTATCAGTTTAACAGTTTTATAAATTTTTACTGAAGATAAAGAAATACCTTTAAAATTTAAGTACTTATACTTTGCTTACGATCGCATTTTGCTAAAATCAGGTGTTTCATAATAATAAAAATCTAAAACACAGATTAGTACCATGATGCATAAGCAATAAAAAGGAGTAAAATTTGACTTTAATTAAATGATATATTAGAGTAGGGTAATAAATTGAATAATGAAGTTTGGTTACTTAAAGGTAAATGAAGCAGCATCAAGTTGAACTAAGAAATAGTAAAATTAGCCTGCGTAGTAGCTTAAAACTTGTTAAAAAATTATAGATAAGGTGTAACTTGACTGGATACCAAGGGTTTTAAAAGCAAATGGGCTAAGAATATATCAATTTTAAAAAATTAATCAAAATATTACTGTTTAGTGGTAATAATCTAATATCAGTATATATGAATTTTAAGCCATATCTGAATCGTGCCACGAGTGTATTGGCTCAGTGGATAGCATAAAATTCCATCCCATCCGATTTCAACTTTATGCTAGACTAA
The DNA here is from genome assembly GCA_022478985.1 of Massospora cicadina. NCBI lineage: Eukaryota > Fungi > Entomophthoromycota > Entomophthoromycetes > Entomophthorales > Entomophthoraceae > Massospora > Massospora cicadina. The sequence goes on along the minus strand of JAKSZP010010594.1, from coordinate 144,360 downwards.
TGGTTAATCATACTGGGTGCGGTCAATAGGTCTCAAATCTATTATTTAAATAAGTCAACATTGCCATTCACTACGCCCCTCACAATGCAGGTTCGAATCTGGTCGTGGCAGAAATTAATTCTGCGCTAAGAGGATACCAATACATGTGGAGTTGCTTACCATGCCTCAGTCCAACCAAGCAAATCAGTGAAATCAGATCATAATTTCTAGCCTATCAGATCATGCACAGAAAGATTTTACTCCCAGTACTTGGTTTATCCTCCATTCCTAAATTTTCACTCCCTATCCCAGATCACTATGGTATATTTATCCCAAACCTACCTCAAATAAATTATTTGCTTTGTCATTTGCCAGTATTTTATTTATAATTGTCTAATTTCTATTATTATATAAATATCCCAAGCGCTAGGAATTCATTTCTATGACCTATTATAATCTATACACCGTATCTGCAATTCTCAAGTGATAATCAGTTAAGCAATGATTTGCACCAATGAGAACCCTGGGAGTTAGAGAGTATATCTATGGGGATTGCCATTAGTAAGGGATCTTGTTTTTGCATATTTATAGAAAATCCTACCATGATAAGACATAAGCACAGCAAGCCACATCACCACTGCCAGTATGTGATACTACAGTGTGTCTTTTAGTTTTATTTAAATAAAAGTATATTTTCGATAAAAAAGTTTATTTATGTGAGCTTTACTAAGGTCAGTGTCTATAAACAGCACCTTTGTTATTTTTGTGTTTACCAACCTGTGCACCTGAAATCTGATGCCCCTGCGCCAACTTCTACAAAAGTCTTTTCCTACAGTAAGATACTTAATATGATAGTGAAAGTTCTATAAATACTTGAGTTTATTTATTAACTTCGAAGGCATGATGTTGACAGGCGCACCAGTGTTAAAAATAGCTAGTACACAAATTTATTATGTGAAAACTTTCACCTTAGCATTATCATTAAAAAAGTGTTGCCAGTTGCCTACACTTATTTTATACTTTCTCAAACGCCTTAAACATATCTTGTAAGCCCTGCTTGTTATTCTCAGTAACTCTCCTGGTTCTAGATTAACAATATTAGTAAGAATTTCATATACTGTGTGTTCTTCTTTGGTGCTTTTGATGGCTTGGGTGGATTTGGAAGCTTGATCCAGGAAGCTTGATCCAGGCAGCTTAAGTTAGTTATATCTGCAACTTCATGAACCCTCAATCTTGAGGGTGCTGCTACCTCTTTGAAGATCATGTACATGTTAGCAATATTGTCTTTAGCAAAATTAACATCATCATCTTTGTCCTTAGTGTGGAGTTTGGCCTATTTCACTGATGTGGCTGATTATTCATCTTATTTGGGATTTTTCTTTCCCTGTTGATTAGAGAAATTCTGCCGCCAATGATCTGGTTAATTGCACTTGTTGCAGTGAGATTTTATAATCTAATAATATTATGTCAGAGGGTGAGGATACCCCAGTGGTAGAGTATGAACTCACTACTAATGCCTCCCCAAATTTGATCCTGATAGATGAACTTTGGGTAGGGGATGCTTATTACTGTGTTGGAGCTGCGCACCAATGCCCCAAACTGAGATAGCAAATAGCAAAGGCGGTCCATGGAGTTTCTGGCCTATCATACACTGCACATGGAGGTTTTTAGGTTTTATCCTCCTTTCTTATTTCTTTGATCCCTTAATTGGTGTGGTATCATCCCCATGTCAGCCCACCTCAAATAAAAGTTTTAAAATTTGAAAATTTAAATAATATTATGTCAGCCACTAGTGCTAAAAATAATGTTATGTCAGTTTGCAAGGCTTCCCTTCAACTTTATTTTGCTTATCCTGCGCCAGCTAAAAAGTCTTGCTGTTGCTACATAGTGGTTGCTGTGTGACAATCTTATGCTTGCTATTGTAGGTCCCTTGTACATCCAAAAATATTCTCTGACACCCATCAAGAGCTTCACTACTCTTAAGGCCAAAGCCATATCATTTCAAGTTGAGTATGGTGCTCAAAGGAATAAAGCAAAAAAGTCTTTGAAGTCAACAAATCTAGGTTCCTTCTAGTCCAAAGCTGTTTGTCCTTCAAAAAGGTATATGTTGTGTAGTTGGTAACTGTCTTAGTACTTCCCTTTTTCATCAACAGTAATTATTGCTTTATCTTTTCCACAACCTGACTGCTAAAAAATTATGAGAATAAGGCGTCTTTAACTTCCATTCAGGGTAATTCTAACTATAGGCTAGAACTCAGAAATCCTTGAGCCTCACAGCTCATACACCCTTGGATATGCAGAACTTTCTGTCTTTCACTGGCTTCATCCATATTGTCTTCATACATATGTAAGAGTTCCGCAATTGTGCTTTCACATGTGTCAGACAATTAATTGTTGATATTGTGGTAAGAGTTTTTTAGATTTTAGCAAGGCTAAAATCATCAAAAAAATTCTGGCCAATTCTTAATGAAACCCATCAAACTGGGGTAATACAATTTTATCCACTTCTCAATAAGATAGTTTGATTATACCATCTAGTACTAAAAAAAAAGATAGTTTGATTATTATCAGTAGGGAAGTGCTGAGCCTACAGCTGAATATGAGAAGTCATGCCAAGGTCCATCCCCAGCTCCTCCACAGCTCCGTTCACACACACTTAAATGGAGACCACCCCTTTTATAGGCTTGAAGGGGGTCCCGTAAGGTGCAAATATTTTCTCACACAGTAATTGTTCAGATATATTAATTCCTTGCCTAATGGACTTGTTATACCTACTATCAATCATCCATTGGCCATTCTGTTAAAGTGAGGTAAGTTCCAAGAGCTCTGATAGGTCAAAGCTCAATATTCCCTAATTTAGATACATGTAGCTTATAATGAATTTCTCGCCCATCTCACTTTGAGCCTCAGATGCTTAATTACTAGCAGTGACACAATAATAGGGTTCTCTTTTCAACCTGTCACTTTGATTAATAAAACTACTTAAAAAACCTCTTATTTTCTAACTTTAAGGTTTTAGTTTTATATAAGTGGCATTAAGAAAATCCCCTATTTTGTTAACAGCAGTTAAGAGTTTCATTACTCCTGCTTCTCTTAAATTGCAAAATTGTGCAAATAGCACCAGAAAGCATTAGTTAATGCTACAATTTTGACAATATGGAGTGTACATAACCTTAAAGTAGGGCTTAGTTTTAGTCCTTTGTAGTTGGTTCACCTTGTGAACTCTGGTTTGCAAGGATGGGATTCTCTACTAGTGAGGCTTCAATAGTTTGGATATTGATTACTATTAGAAGCTGTTATATATGACTATTAGACTTGTTAGTGTCTTGGTCTATGTTGTCCAGTACTCTTGCATGGTTTAGCTTATTGCCCTGTCAATTGATTGCTTTGATATTATAGTATTTTTCTTTTCCAGATGTGTCACCCACACATCTAAGCCTTTCACAGATAACTCAGGTCTGTAAGCCATCTTTTAGATTTGTTTAGCGGGGTAGCTGCAAAGCACGTTGGCGGTATATGTAACTTGGTATATGTATTCATGTAGTTCACCAAAACTGCTAAAACCAATAGTTATATTAACATTTTTAAATTCAGTGGCTTTTAGTTGTCCCCTTTGACCAGTGCTCAATCCAGCGCTTTAATAAGTTGCTTCAGATATGGAACTATACTTATTCTAGTATCAATTTGTTCTCTCATGGGTTTGCGGTGGTGTTTACACCTATAGTGAGAATCAGCTAAGGCAACTCTGATGCTAACGGCTCCAAATTGCAAAGGGCGAGTTGGGATTTTATGAAGCTTTTGTAACAGAGGATGTGGAAGTTTCTCCTCTTTAAGATAACTTAGTAGTGGCACAATATTCTTAAGCCCAATAGTAACAAGTACAACATATTATTAAAACGTAATGCTGGTTATTGGAGCTCTACTCTACACTTAATTCAAAGAAGGTCAACATAAAACAAATTAAGACTTTATGTAGACTAACTTTATAATAAATTTTGGGTCAAAGACACATAAGTCATTAAGCAATACTGAATAAGATAATTTGGAAGTTACTTCATTTTCAGGGATATAAGTTAATTAACAAAAGGTTGGAATACATTTTTATATCATTTGGATCAAATCTCATATATTAATTATTTAATGAATATCTTTTGTGGCCTGTACGTCATTTTTGATATCTTTAATACAATATTTTTTTAGTACTAGATGGTCCCAACCCAAGGGGGGTTTAATACAGTATTACTATTTGATAAAGTTCTTGTTAATTCTAAGATTTTCTCAGGTGTTCATGGAGATGTTCTTCATCACAGTACAATTATCATGTAATTATTCTCATATAGTTTTGGATCAGTGAACATCTTTCAAGGCTCTTTTTTTTAGTACTAGATGGTATCTTTCAAGGCTCTTTGTATCTGGGAGTATGTACATGTGATTATCTATTACTCTCAGATATGGTAGGTTTAATCCAGCATCAAAATATTTTTTACAGTTTGATCTGCCATCATAAAAACTTAAAAAAGATATTTGGTCCTTGTAAAGCAATCCATTGTTATTATAATTTCTTTACCAATCATGTCATTGTCCTGATAATTCATATTATTTTTCTCATCAGCATCTTCATATAATTACACATTATTGATATGTTAGTGTTCTTATAAATTCAGGATTTTTACTAAAGCCTTTGGTAACAAGTTTTTCTCAATCCTTCTCTAGGCAATAAATTACTATAGATATATGCGGTATTCTCCATAAAGCTAGATAAATAAGATACTAATATTATAAAAAAGGAAATACAATTATTAGTATTAAGATTCATTAAATAAGAGCATCAGTGGATCTTAGCTTATTTGGTATTCTATCCTCAAAATTTTGGTAGGTGGATATTACACTCTTAATATTAATGAGAGACATAAAGAATATATATATACTACTTAAAATAATATTTCACCTCTTTTAAAATGGTGACTAGGTTTTCAAATTTTGGGACAAATATTTTATGCAACAATAAAACCAACAGTTTCAAATCTTTCCTTAAGTTTGTTAATATGATAAAATTTATATGATATAAAAATAACATGATGGTACTAGGTATTGGTATTTTGGCTCTAACTAAACAGTTTAGTGGTTGATCACATATTTAACAGATTAATTCCTTGCTTCTTAAAATTATCTATAGGGCCATCTACTGTTGGTTGACCAGGGGTAATCAAATATCCTTGTGTGATAATCCTACCATTTCAACATTATTAATTTTCTCTCTTCAGATCCCTCACATACTTTTATCTCCTTTGTCAGTTTCTATATAATGCATCTATAAGTACTCTATTAAAGTCACTAATAAAAGGGGAGTTAATGATTTGGACATTTATTATGTTTAACATATTATGCCTTTGTTAGGATCTAAGAATCATATATGATTGCCATATTTACCACTAGGATCAATAGGTGTTTATACAAGTACATAAAATAATCCAGAAGATTAAAGTTCTTTTAGAACTCCTTATCATAAAGTAATCCTGAAATCCCAAAACCATATTTGGTGATCTTTCCAGGTTTATGTTTGTACTATAGGTTTATTTTTCATTAAACAATTCACCACAAATTTTTTTGAAAACATGTGTTAAACATAGTTTATATGAATGTGATTATGAACCTATTGATGAATGGCTGACTCACTACTGTAAGTCTAAAGCAGTACTACAACAACTTGACTATGAAGTTTATACTTTTTTTAAAAAAATCATCAGCCTCCCTCTGCTCAATTTCACAACAGTGAGGATCTTTTCACATTAAGGGTGAGTGATGCGTTTGCACCATCCCCATGAGGGAACTAAGGTCGCCATGCTCCATGCCAATCCCACACTTGAGTAAATATTACCTGAGAATATTCCTAATGTGTACCAAGAGAATTTTCTGCTATAGGAGTGGTTGCATGGGTTCTGACCACCTGCCACTCACGCTCAGCCATATTAATACATTCATCACACAGCGTGATTCAGTTAAGTTTCTCATATGGACTAAATATGACTATCAACTAATTTTTAAATGCCAGAAGGTGAGAAAAATTATCAAAAAATTACAACATATTGTACCAAATTGTCCAAAATCACCACAAATGTTTTGAACTATTTTAATGAATACTATAACACACTAAAATATAATTCAATTATTTTTATAAAAACATAAATTTATAAAAAGTATAGTATAATGTGAATAATTCTAATATTTTTTTATATCCTCTATCCACGCAGCTATAATCATCCTTTACCCATGCAGCTGAGAACTTTGTTTTGCACATCATTTTCTTACACAACCCTTCTAAGCTCTAATGGTAGTTTGGGTGTTTTTTTACCACTTCAATTTTATTTATGACGTCACTGTTTAAATTTCTATTATATATGCTAAACCTAAAAATTGTTCATTAAAAGTTTTGTTGCCCCATTACCCATATTTGGGTGATGGGGCCCCCACAGAAGCATACCCATCACCCATATTTGGGTGACGTGATGAAAAACATGTTAAAGGACCTTCCATTGAGTTTATTGCCAACATCCTGGATTCTGCCCCTATGAAATCAAACCCTCCAAAATGACATTATGTTGTTCTAGCTCCCAAACCCTTTATTAGAGAAAACTATTGTTTTAGAAGACATTTTTCAGTTGCCTTAACAAACACAATATCTATTTCCAACCTTGGTCTGTGGCCAATAATGTTGATTAGCCATAGTTTATGGTTACCCTTTTAGTTTCTGTTTTCCCTTTTATCCCAATTTAACTTTTTGTCTTGGTTCAACTTGTAAAACAGGTTTGAAGTTGTGTCAAATAAACCATTTAAAGTTATAGTTAATAATTCTATGGGGAATACTATCACCAGCCTTTTCCAGGGTCATTAAAACCTAAATTTAGAAGTGATATAATTCTATCTTTATTTAGAAATTTACAAAAGGATTTACTGAACAATGAGATCAGCGCTGGTTGATTTTCAAAATATAGCAATAAACTTTAACTCCCTAAAGACATATTCAGAATTTTATGAACAATTTATATTCAGTCTCAAGTAGGATAGGCCTCAGTTTAAACTATTGTATATAAACACAAAAAATATCTATTTTAATTTTTTCTCTTACCCTGTCCTCCATTTTAAAGCCACAACAGATTTTCCTGGGCACATGTATCCCCATTTTGGCAGCCATAGTAGCCACAATTAACTGAGGATACCAATCCCTGCATAGAATGAAATCTGCACTCCTGACTGAAGACTCCATCCCTATTATATTTCTTTACTAAAGGCATGCACTTCAAACCCCCAAGACCTTATCAACCTCTCAGCCCCTTCCTCATCTGAGGGCTGCCCAAGCTATACCTGCAGTTGCCTTTGAAAATGCTCTTAAAATGTTTGTGGGGGGGCATTTGGTATAGACTTTTACTTTTTGTTTTCCTCACATCTACTTTAGATCATCAATAAAGAGAGTCATTCATATCTGTGCCCCATAATTCTGGTTTTTCTTATGGTCTATCTAAAATCCAATCCTACAGCCTAATCAGATCTTTCTTAGATAATCTTCTTACATAATCAACTAGCTATTGACTTCACTAGCCTCTCCCTTTGTCTAAATCTTAGGCAATATGTGGCTTACATATTTCCACTTACTCATACTATCCTTGCAAAACTGATACTTATCATCCAATTCTTTATTAAACTTTTACACACATGCCGCCAAGTTCTTATTGCACAGACTACCAAGTTTGCCTCTACTGCATCATATCATGCTCATTCTTGCAATATGACCCTGGTAGGCCCTAACCCAGGACCACCAGAAGAGGCAGTGGGTAAGGTCCTTAATTTTTATAAACTTTTACTATTCTTGATGCTGAGAAATCTGCAAATGTATTACAGTTTGAGTCCCACCATACCTTGGCCATCTTAGATGACCTGGAAGGGGATTCCTGCAAGTAGCATGGAGCCTCCTTAAGTTAGTATCTAAAATAGCTAACCAGTTTTTTTTCTCACACTGATTTCTTTAGCTCTTTCACTCCACAAGCCTAATGCTTCACAGTTATACTGACTATTCAGCTTGATGGCAACCACTACTAACTATAAAATCGTTTTGAGACCTTCTCCTAGCTGGCTTCTTACTGGACCTCTTTCTTAATTACAGTTATAGTTTTAAATGCCTCACTTCCTGCCTCCTTGGTCTTTAAACCCCAAATGAGTAGACAACCCTGCATCTTTAGCGGCAGCTTAAAGCTTGGCCTAAACACTGAGTTCCCAGGCCTCCAATATCAATAACACGGGCCCCTGAAAGCACAAATATCCTGGTGCTCTGCATAATCACTAAAACCCTTGTGAGGTCATCCTGAAAACTAAGCTTGTGGGTGTCTTGCATCCCTCACCCGCTCATGAGGAATGGAACCCTTGTTATTGCACACTCCAAAGAATCAGGTTTCACCAAATATGTTCCTCCTAACTATTTCCCCTCCAATGGGTTACCCTATAAGAGACCCCTTCCTCATCTTTAGATCTTGTAACTCAGGCAAAAAAGCCCCACGTTAAAGTGTATTGAAAAGCTCCATTCCTACTAGGAGCTCATATGACTCAGTCATAAAGGGTGTCCACTCTCCTGGTGATTTGGCAGAGCACCTTCAGGCCTTTATGGCCTATCTTGCTCCACTGGTGACCTTATCCTTAGAATATACACACTTCCACAATACTGGTACTCCAAAATCTCTATAGTAAATGAAAATATACTTGATAGTGTCTACTTCTGTTTCCAGGGTACCTTTGCGGTGGGACCTCGAAATATCAGTGACCCTTCTTTCCTTGACATAGGTGCTGTTGGAAAGTTTACTGATCTCAACCTTGCAGAGGCTCTTGACCTAAACTTGTTGAGGCTCCTGTCTTAAGATCATCCTTTTAACCTATGCCTTGCTTAACTATCAAGCGTCCCCTAAAGTTCACAGTAGAATGTAACTACTTTCAATCTTTTCTTGGTGGACATTAGACTCTTGTACCCTGTCATTGTAGGTTTTGGATAGTGGAGTAGAAAGATTATACATAGGGACCAAACGCTTGACATCATCCTCTTTAAAACCCAGGTGGCTCAGGAGAGCTTGTCATCTTTAACACCCTGTCTGCCACTTCTCGTCTAAGCCAACCTATTGGTTCATCTATGACTTGTACATAGAACTCCCCCTGACCTCCCAGTTTTCCCAATACCTTGAAAGTGAAAAATAACCCTACCCTAGCCACTATGCTTCCTCCTCACATTGAGCATTAACCGCGCTTTTGTCTGAAAGTATACTTGGCGAAATTTAACTTCCCAATATACCAATATACTGAAGAGGAAGAAGAGACCCTGACAGCCTAGCTGTACAACATCCTTAGAAGGGTGTATTTTACAAGAAGGCCTCCTCAGATGCCTCACCTGTGCTCTTTAACCACTAACTAAATGGCTCACTCAAACCATGTGTGAATTATGTACATATCAACAATGTCACTGTATCAGACCCAGATCCATCCCCCTAGACAGAAATCGCTCAAATATTACTAAGTATAGTTTTTCTTCAAATCAGACCTTGTCAGTGCTTTCAACCAGGTCATAGTGACTGAGGTCCAGGATTAGCACACAGACACCTGCACATGACCTGAGATATTAGTTCATGGGGATTCTATTAGGACTCAAGAACGCCCAAGCTACCTTACAGTGTTACTCTGATGTTGCTCTTGGTGACCTCCACTTCACTTTTAATATAATGCACATGCATGATATCCTCATTATCTCTCCAAAAAAGAGCAGCATTTAAAGAGACCTTTAAGAAGTTATTACAGCATTATATAAAGCAGGCCTCTTTGTTAAATCTAACAAAAGTGAGTAATCTGGGTAGAATTTACCTATTTGGGGAACATTGTGCTCACAGATGCTTATGTAGTTCCCCCAAACAATTAATGCCACACGTTACTGGCCCACCCCATATACCTAGCAGCAGCTGTGATGCTTACTAGGCACAATCAATTTTTAAAAATTTCCCCTGACCTTCCTCAGCTGGCAGCACAACTTCACACCCTCACTCTCAATACCACCTCATTTGTCTGATCCCCTTCCTGCCAGCATGCCCTTTAAGTCCATTAAGGACACCATTGCTTATTATATATCCTTTGACATTCAGACAACTCAAACCCTTTATTGTGGCTTGCGATGTGTCAATAGTGGCTACTGAGGCAGTTCTCTACAAAACAAAATTTCTATAAGCGCCATGTGGCATACATTTCCTGGTAGTTCTTTGACAATTAAAAAGCTTAGGACACTTATTACAAGTAGTCAGCAGCAATTTCATGGTACCTTCTGCACTGGCACTATCTCTTCCAGGGGGCCCACCATAAAGTCACTTTATGTACAAATTACCAATCACTAATCTATTATCAGAAATCCCAAAGACTGGCTCATTGTCAACACCAAACCTAGTAGGCCCTCTAACTTTACCTTTAAATATATGGGTTTGTGAAAGTTGCTTTACACGTGCTGCAGAATGATGAGCTGCAGACTCTCCCTTTGCTCACACCCATAAAAATACCCTGGGTTGGTGAAAGTCATCCCACTAGCCTTTATTCTGGCGCTTAAACCCCCAACACTTTGCGTGCATCACCTGACTCCTAATAACCTCTTTTAAAGTTAGACCTTGCTGAACAAAAAGGCCACAAAAAGAGAATGGATCTGAAAATTGGTTATCAGTAGATTACCTCTTCAAGTCTTAATATGTCCTCAAGATTAGGGAAATTTACTCAAAGGTGTGTCTGGATACCCCCCTCATTTACAGAGCGCGTCATGAATGAACATCATGAACCACCTCTCATTAAGCACTCTGGCACCAGGAATTGCATAAACTAAATAAAGCAACTTACAACTGGCCTGGACTCTCCCATGTTGTCCTAATTTGGTTTCCTCTAGCATCATCAATTCTAGAACCAAGCACAATCAGTATAGGAAGAAGGGCCTCTTTCATCCATTGCAGCAGGCTTTGGCCAAGGACTTCTGTATCTGTAAATTTCGTTTTAGAACTCCCCACTATAGAGGGCTTTAATGCCATTATGAGTGGTGAATCATTTTCACCAAGTATTTACTGTTTATCCCATGTTCTATATCCATTACTGTTGATAGCAAAGCCAAGTTGTTTATTTTTTTTTAGTACTAGATGGTCCCAACCCAAGCCAAGTTGTTTATTTATATTGTCTTTACTCAATTAGGGATCCCAGGAAATTATTAGTTACTAGTGAACACAATTTAATGCAAATTTCAGAGAAGCCCTCTTTACCAATATTTAAATTAAGCTCTGATGTTCCACCGCATTCTATTCTCAGTTAAATGACCAATTTGAGAGGGTGAGTATGATGTTAGAGAAATACTTTCACTGGTATTTCACTGAAACTATGGACTCCAGGGTGTCAAACCTCCCTAGCATAATTATCTATAAAAGCACACTGCACTCTCCCACAAGATGCTCATCTTTCTAAGAAACCTTAGAATACAATCCATCCTTCACATTATGCCCCTGCATTAAGCACCTAGTCCTCACTGTTGATGACCTAGTCACACATATCTGAAATAACCAGGTTTTTGTTCAGGAGCACATTACTACAGGTATCTAGGGTCACAAAAGGTTTTCTGACTGGAAGCGACTCCAAACTTATGATATTTCAGTTTATTCCCTAATGATGCTTGATGCACAAAACCTAAGACATAAAGTACCATCAATATAATTTTTATGCAATCGAGTTGGCCCCTTTCCTGTTGAGAAGGTGCTCTTTTCTGTTCCCTACCGCCTCCAACTTCCAGCATACTGGAAAATACACTCATTTATCCAATTCTCTCTCCTTTCCCCCTCTAAGGATCATGTCATCTTTTCCAAAACTGTCAAAGTGGATGTTGACGTAGAGTGAGATGGAAACAGTTTTGAATTCATGGAAACATGGCTGGAATCTAAACTTACTCTTGAAAAAGATACCTTTTTGCTGAAAATTCCTAGGTGAACTCCTAGGAGCGTACAAAATGTAAGAAATTTTTAATAGATTTATATAACACACACCCTAAAGGCACCCTGCCCTCTTTTATCTGGACCATACTTGCAATCAAGCTCCCTGCAGCTAATAGAATATGCCTTAGCCTCCCACTCACAAAGTTGGTTGGCCTCTCTTGTAGGAAAGGGTATTTTAGGTCTTAAAGTGTTTCTTGTATGTTTGTATTATGCAGTTTTCTTCAATAAAAACATTCCCATTAACCTCCTGCAGCTCCACTTTGCAATGGTGGGGACATCTCCCATAATTTCTAAAAACTCTGGGTTTGCGCCCTTCCTGTGTGGGTTCTAAGCTCGCAATTCCCTTTGACAAACATGCTCTTGAGCAAAACTTACCTCACAATGATCTTGCATGTGTGACAAGAGATGCTTATGCTGCAGGAGCGGTTTCATGAGGTTTTGACCACGCCCCTCACACCCAGCCAGCCCAAAGGCCCCGCCCACTGAAATCTCCCCTGCCAACAGCCTGAATTCATCCCTATGTGCACTCAAACCCTATTAAATAGTCTGAGGTTTGTTTACCTGTTTACCCCAATAATGTGAGAGAACTCATGTTTTAGCAGCCATTTACAACTGCCTCAATAATCTAATCACTTTCAAAACTTGATCTATGTCCAATAAGAATGATTATTTATAGTTGGAGGTTTCCATCCTTTATTACCGTTTTTTTGCTCCCATAATATAATTTTGGCTTATTTTTGACTCAGAAACCACTTCTAAAAGTATTTAAAAAATTCATGATATTTAATTAAAGTTTTAAATATAAAACAGTATACAATCATTGTACTTAACCAATTGTCAATAATGCTAAAATTAGAAGCAAAATAGTCTGATATCTTTTTAAAACTTTAAAAGGGTTTGCTACTACTTTCTTTCCGCTCAGAGTAACTTTTGAGCAATTTTAATCGAAAGAAAGTAAAAAAGTGCCTAACTAGCCTATGACGACCTCCCCCATTCACTCCCCAATGACCTTGAATTCTCTGCTGGCTGCTCCCATGTGGGGGCAGCGGCAAAACCCCACTAATAGTTTTCCATCTGGCAGGAAAACGCATTTGGACTGGCTCGCCCAGTCCCACTAATACATTGGATCAATTCATTCCGCCCAAGGTTATCACCATCTACCTGGCACATGCCCAGGCACTGCCTTGCAGCCCACTCATTCTCCCCAATCACAGCTGCATTTTGGCCTTCAGGTCAAATATGCGAATTATTCATATACGCAGAGAAAGCCATTATTGACTTGGCCCAGGTGGTGATGCTGACATCTGGGCTTATAGATTTCCGCCCCTATAAGGGGTATTTTGATTTAGGCTTCAATTGTAAAGCTGATAATACCACAGTGGCCACCATTCCCCTGGTTTTCCAGGGCACCCTATCCCCACAATGTGCACCTAGCTCCCCACCAACACCACTATGCTGGTTCAGTTTATGGGGTTGCCCAATCACCTTCACCTGAGGTGCTCCATCAGGAGTTGGTGGAAGGTTTGGCAGTGTATGGCTATAATCCCATCCTTCAGTTTGTGGTCCCCAACTGGGGCCGCTCGCCTCTCTGGGCCTTGGGCATTTGCCACAATTAGCCCAAATTTCAATAAAATTGCTTTGTCAATTTCCCCACTGCGCCATCATTCAATATGCCCCTGACCACCCATTCTGGGCCCATGTTGATGGCGGGCAGACCATCTGCCCTTCCTGCTTTTAGTTGGATCACTCAAAACGTAAATTCCCCTCTCTTGATGCTTCCACCAGACCTGCGTTGTCTCCATCTGGACCCCAAGGGGCCACACACCCAATTGCCTTTCTGGTTTTGGGTACAATACTTCCCCCCCAAAGCCTACTACCACTATGGTGCTGGCAACAGCCAATCAGCCCCCCACAGTCCAGTGCCAACTGAGCCTCAACCAATCAGTAATTGGCTTGGGTAACAGTCATTCCCACGTTATTCTTCAATCGCTAACCACAGCCCATCAATTAATTAACCCTGATTTTCATTATGACTTGAATCCATGGACTTCATTGGATGAAACCAATAAAATGGGCAACATAATTGAATAATCAAATACCCAAATTGAAGAAATTATACAGGCACAACATCCCATTCAGATCCCTCAGCGTTTTTATGCCCCCAACCAAACACTGCTGTGTTCTTCTCTGACCACCAGCTTGCTGTTGCTGCAGCTGAGATCCCAGATAACACTGTCATCTGTGAGGTAACCGACTTTTCAGTAGTGATACTTTTTAAGGGTCTCCCTCCTCCCATTAATGCTCTGACCATAGCCTCGCAGGGAAAACGTTACTTCCTAAACCTCCACAAACAAGCAAATGCCGCCATCCAGAAATGTGCTATTGATTTTCAGGCCAAGAAAAAAAACAATTGCGCCAATGCAGATTTATTATTCCAGATTCATTCCATCCGCCTTCATTCAGAAAACTTCTTTTCCAAATACTTAGGTGCAATTTTTGATGCAGGTAATTTTGATGACCAGCCAGCCATCAGCTAGCTCACTCTCCATGTTACTGATCACCCCACATCACTGCTCTCCACCTTGGCCTGAATACTTGCCTTTAATATGTAATCCAATACAGAGGATGAGCCACCTGATCCCCCTTCCCCTTCCACCATGGTGGGTTGAGAAACTCGTCGCTGTTCCACCTGGTTGGTTGTATTCTTTTCAATTGTGTCTCACCTGCTCTTTTGGGCGGTTAATCATTCTGTTTAGGTAGGTCTGTTTGTTCATTTTTAGCTCTTCAAGCTTTTTTAATGTCCATCCCCTGGTCAGCATACCTCAAATAAATTCCTAATTTCTTAAGAAAGTTTTATGACCAATGAAATCAGCACCGGTGATTTTTGAACTTTAATTAAAATTAAACTGTAATTTCTCTCCAAACAAGTTTATATAATTGACACTTTATACTCAGTCTCCTGCATAATAGCCTAAGTTTGAGCTGAGGTATACACACAATAAATAATACTTTGACTGCCTCCCCTGGCCATTCCATCTTTTGGAGGCCATAACTTATCTTCCTGGGCGCGCGTAATCCTTATAGGCACCCATAACAGCCACAACAACAAAGGATACCAAGCCCCAAACAGAATGATTTTGCTCTCTTGACTGAGAACTCCATCCCTACTGTATCCTTTACCAAAAGCATGAAACTTCTAGTACCTGAGACTTTGCTGGCATCTCAGCCCCTTCCTCTTCCTGGTGTTGCCAAGCTAGACTTTTAAGCGCATGCAACTGTCTAGTATGTTTGTGAGGGCCTTTAGTAAGTTATCTTACTTTTGTTTTCCTTGCATATCCTCTAGATCCTTAAGAAAGTCTTTTAAATGGCTGTGCCCTTGCATTATAAGTATTCTCTTTGTTTTTAAAAACCAAGCCTATCTCCCTGTAATGGTTTAATAACATAACTGAGGGCACCAATTGTAAATACAAGGCTGGACGTCAAGAGGCCAAAAAGGTTAAGTTGTAAGGACTTCCTGATTTAAAACATACCCTGACAATGCTGGATACTAGCAATATATGCCCATGTTGGTCATGAGGGTGTGCATGATGCTCCTCCTGAAGTTACATCCAGGGCGTTTAAACGCATCAGCTAAATTAAAAATGAAGATGGTTCAATTTGTTTTCTTGGGGACTGAGGCTTTGAAACCCGTTCCATTTACAATATTTAAATTGGGTAGGATCCATTTACAGTCAATCACTCAAGGTTGACTATCTCAGTTAAAGTGCCATGTCAGATGGTACTGTGCATTTATTGGTTTGTTTAGGCTTAGCACTGGCCCCACAGATCAACGACTCTCTGCTCATTACTTAAGTATTATTTTTTGAGACTAACTTTCCTCATTGGTCATTTAGTTCATCACAGTTTCGTTCATTCTAATATTTTATGTGAACTTGTTTAGTTTTGTTTGCCAACCTCAATCAGGTACAAATTAGATAAATGTGTGCCCTCCTTGTTTGGGGCTCTATGTGCGCTATCCTTCTTGGCGGCGCTTTGTTTACCCTTTCCTTGGAGAAGTGTTCCTCAGTAGTGGGGTGGGCCCTAGCACACCACCTCTACTAGATCAGGAGCTTACAGACACGCTCCTAAAAATCCCAATCTAACTTTTCAGAAGACTTTCTGACAACTACAATGATTGGGGAGACAAATATGATGTGAATCTCCAGAAAAAACTCTTAGAGGTAACCATTATTATAACTGGACAAGCACAAAATTATCATAGTGTCAACCTGCCATTTGAGTTGGATAAATTTAGAAAACTCATACCAAAGAGAAATTTAAGGTATAACTATGTAACTTTATGAGAGATTTTCAAAAGAGAAACCCTAATTAATTATTAACATCAGCAGGATTTTAGATAAAGTCTGTAGAGTTGATGAGATTCTGGAGATTACGTGGCATATATAATTTATGGAGAGGTAGAACAACTTTCTTCATCATGTCACTCAATTTTTGGAGAATTCAAACTTAATTCAATTCTATCAGCTCAGCCTATCTGTTTTGAAAAAGCCATTTTTGCATGTCAGAACTGCACTACTTTCCAGCCAATGACAGCACAACCCTGAGTTACTGTCCCAAGGGAACTCATGCGTTGTGTAAAAATAATGAACTGTTACAAAATAAACCCAAAAATACTCAATATTGTGTTGTCTCTGAATTGATATAACAGGTCAATGCCCTTGTGGAGAAAATAAAACCAGTTGACAATGATGCTTTGGTGTTAAAGCCCCTACAATCTTTGCTGTTTAGATTATAATTAACTCAGACTTCATTTCCACTAGCGTTGGACACCTTGTAATCAATGTTAAGTTGTCTACTTGAGCAGAAAGTGACCTTAACAGGGAAAAAATAAATTGTAACTAATCCTCCCTTAATAATGAACTTAACAAAACCAAAAATCAATTAATGATACACCTCCTGATTTGAGCGCAACTAAACATATAATTTTTATGCCCCACATCTGCACAAAACAGTGCATCAAAATAAGTATTTAAACGGAAATACTTCTGATGGAATAAGTAGTTAACTTTGTTACTGGAAGAGTATGCTGCTTAAAAGGCAATTTAAAAAACCCATAAAAATCATAACTACCAATTTTATAATGTAGATTGAAGGTGAAAATATAATAAATAAAAAACACCTTACCCCCAAGAATTCCTAGTAAGATTATAATTTAGCCTTTATAGGACAATAAAACAAGGTAACCCTCTAAAGCTTGATACCAAACATTGAAGTATAACCGCTTAAACTACCCAACTCCAAGAAAATCTTGTCCAGAAACAAACTCAAGAACACTTAGAGTAAACAAGGCAGAGTAACATGACTATGATTTTACACAGATTTTCTCTTTTAAATGCATCGCAACAAACCCACCGTTTAACAAGTTTACCTAATCAACCTAATGGTATATTGGACCTCCAAAATTTAAAATTAAAGTATCCTCATAACACTTTATACCTTTGCATAATAATCCCACCTTAAGACATTATACACTAGGCTATCATCATTACCTAACTCAACGTATATAAAAAAGTTCAAACTTTTGTTTTCAGTTATTATTCTCTAAGTGAAAGATGGTAAGGATTCTGATTTAAGTAGCACCTTGCAGATGATGATCTACTTGAATCCCAACAATAAGGATACTTTCAGTATGCTTAGTATGCCACATGCAACAAAGAGAATGGGTTAAAGTCAACCAAATCTTTTCCTAAAGTGATCAGGCATTAAGAGATTTTATAAGTTAAATGATCATTCTTTAAATTGTACTATTTATAGTATAATAAAAGAATCAGAATATAGAGATGGAAGGAGCATTTTATGTTAAATTTAGTAGTAGATTAAGATTCATCATTCTAAACTGATGTTAGGATCATTGATATTGATTAATAAACTAGTCCATATGATGGTGCTTACACATCCTGTAGTTGGACAGATTATAATATCTGGTATTTGTAGGTTAACAGAAAATGACCTACATTGGGTGGCGCGAGTCTGATGACTGGGCGAGATAAATCTTTTTAGATTTTATTTGGGGAAGGCCAACCAGGGGATGGACACTTCTGATATGTAAACTAAAGAAACTAATATTAGCAAGGGGAGGGCACCACAGAGAAGAAAACGCTATCTCCTGTTGCCAGCGGGAACGCCAAGAAATGGAAGGGGGGTTACATGTGTAGGAGCTTGCACCACTATTGAGCACATATGTAGGAAGGGGTCTGAAGTGATAAACCAAACTGGAAACCAGGAGGAGACCAACTGACGGCGATGGGATGGTAGGCACCCAAACATCCAAGCTTGAAAGTGGTCCACAAAATGTGACTGGAACTGGCGTACATCTTCTTGGAGGGTGGGAGTAGAGCTTGAGATAGCATCCACAACAATCGTGTGGATCATCCACATAGCAATTGCAACTACTAAGACTCAGAGGGAAGATGGTATAGGGGAAATCAAGGTCAAGGAAAAGATGTCCTTAGATAAGCTGAAGAGCTGTGTCTGATCCTGGTGAAAGAGACGCTGAACCTCACGCCAGATCGCTTTTGATGAAGGTTACTCTTACAGGTGGTGAACCAGAGTTCCATACTGGTCACAAATGACACAAGATGAGTGCAAAGCATTAGAGCGCTCAGCAGTATGGTATACCCATCTCAAGCAGCGCCAAACGTGGGAACAAATATGCGGCTGTAGAAGAGGGTGGTGGGCATACTTCATAAATGGCTTTCTGGGTATTGATGGAGTAGGTGATGTCCAACATGTCCAGGTAGTCCACCATGGCCATGACAGGGGTCCTCAAGGGTATCACATTGTTCAGAATAGCTTGTCCTTGTATTTCCTGAGTGAACCAAGGAGTAGAACGCCCCCTCTTGGTGGTGTTCCCAATGATGCAAATTCTCCACTCAGGATCCGCATGGAGAGGAGGATCCTTTTGAAGTGGGGTGATGTCCCATGTGGGCCCACAGCAGAAGGGTGTGAGGCAAAGTAATTTAGCAGAGAATGAGGGTGAGTAGGATTGCTGAGGCCTAATGCGCAGGAGAAGTTGGAGCAGGCCATGAATGACCAGCACTGGGCTGAGATCAATGGGTTGGTGACTGCAGCGATCCAGGTGCCAAGTATTTTGGCGGCTTGGACCTTAAAGTTGAGCAGGCCCATGCCACCACTATGGCGAGGGCCAAACATGACATCCAGGTGCACTGGCAGTGGGCGGCATAACCAAAGACACCCTTGCAGAAGGGCGTATAATGTTGAAGAAATAAGGGTAAAAAGTGATGGCGTGGGCCCCAAACCAAACTTTAGAAAGTAACTAATGTTGGCTAGCACTACCCTGCATCTAAGGGAGTTTTGCGGGCTTTGAGGGAAGCTATGCATTTCATAACGTTGTCCAGGATATGGTGCTTTATCACCATTGAGGCGTACCCTCCAGCCTCCAGCCACAACCCAAATGGTGGACTGGACAAGCGGTGGGTCTTGGCACAAATGGGAGCATGAGCGGGGCGGTGTGGAATAGGCAGGGCAAGCGAACCCATGAGCAAGTTGCTGAAGAAGGTAGAAAATGGGGCGCTGGGGACCAGCAGGCTTGGTACCGACCAAGGAGAATGATTTCGGTTTTGGAGGCATTAAATGCAGCATTACTTACCCTGGAGTAAACCTGGATAGTAGCTTCAAGCGCGCGTGCATCATGATTGTTAGATACCCTAAGTACACAAACATTAGCAAATGCCAACATCTTGTCTGGTGCTTGGCCTTGCACATGGACACCAGTAAGGATGGCATTTACATTGCGAAGAAGTGGGTCAAGGCTGAAGTTATACAAGAGTGGGCTAGAGGGTCCCCTTGGCGCAGGCCCCTTTGAGGGAGAACTACATCCATGAGGAAGCCAGGGCCACACACAGCCATTGTGGCAGATTCCGTGAGCAACATCACACAAATAATGAAATGATAGGGGAGGTGGAACTTGTGGAGGCAGTCTTTGAGATAAACCCAATTGACTCTATAATAGGCCTTCTGCTGGTCTAAAAAAACAAGTGCTCCAGAAGCCGTGGATTGGCAGACGTTGGCTACGGTGTGTATGTTGTTCCAAATAGACCGTTTGGGGAATGAAACCAAATTGCTCAGGGGAAATGAGAGCAGAGGCAACTACCCCTAGGCGGTTTGCCATGATCTTGGTAAAAAGTTTAGTATCTGTGTTAGTAAGTGATATGGGGCGCCAGTTGGCCAAGTCCAGATTATCCCCTTTTCTTGTATAACGGTTTTTTGTAGGCCTCTTGTCCTCCAGGGAGAAGCACATCTCCATTAGGCACTGGTTCATTAAGGCGAGCAGCAAGGTGGAAAAATATTTGAAGTATTTATTATAGAACTCATAAGGAATCCCGTCTGGACCTGGGCATTTCCAGTACAGTGAACCACAAACGTCAGACCAGAGTTTGTCCCAATAAATTAAATTCATCAACTTCATATAACGGGAAACAGTGCGGATATGTGCACTTTTGAGAAATTGTCAACTTTGGCCAGCTGAACTGGATCAGAATGATACAATTCAGAGTAATAATTTTTAACTTTGATTGCCACTTTGGCTGGAGTATCTGTGATGGAGTGGTCTGGACGCCTCACCTGTGTGCAAGCCATGCTCTGTTGCAGTGCAAAGAATTTTCAAAAAAAGTAAGCAGAGCATGTGTCACCCACTGTTATATGCTTTGCCTTTTATTGAACACAAACTCGATGTTTTTGTTGTCTTACCAGTGTGTTGAGGCAAGCGGACCCTTCTGCTCACTTATGACCCCAGGCTGGGCTGTAGCCTGCCACTGAAACATTAGATTCCAGGTGGTCCACTTCTTCCAGCGTGCACAAAATGACTGCTGTGGCAGCTTGAGAGCGATGTGATGAAATGTGGCATATCTGACAGATGGTGTTCGCTTTGAAGGTTGACCAGGTAGAAAGTGGGTCTGCACATAGCAGTGTGGTAAATTCTGAAGCTGAGGTTTCAGTGTCCACCCATGAGGAAAACCTGGGCGACGTGATCTCAGATGGGCGGAGTTTGCACCACTACAGCGCCTGTGCCACTGGTTGTGACAAAGAGAAGGAAACTGATACCATCCTAGGGTCAGATAAATTGAGTTTTGTCATTGTAAAGTGGGCAATTTGAGACTGAAATTTCAACAGTGCAAAAATAAGGTCAATGTGGGACATAGACCTCAGCTTGCCGTTGTGCACATGGGGATGAGACATGTTTTTGAGCAGCGGTGCATGAAACGGCAAAGTATCAAACAAACCCAAAGTAGCCTTTAGAACATGAAGTTTTATGTGCCCCTGCGGGGGTGTAGGCAACAAGGGCCAGCGGTCTGTGGCTGGGTTGGTCCAGCAGTTCATGTCGCTTACAAAAAAAAGGGTCAGGGGGAAGTTGGAGGGAATTTTCAGCTGAGAAGAATTCCCAATGAGCTTATGCACAGGTTGGGGTATATATGTTAATGACAGCGTGCACTTCGTCATCCCAAGAAAAGGATACAACAAGGACATGTTTATCGAGGTATGAAGTTGATAAAATAAATTTAAAATTATGGGTCACTTGAATAAGCACCTCACAGTGTGGTGACCAAAAAGAGAGGGAAGGGAGGAGCATGGTTGCCCATGTGTCCTCTGCACTGAATGGACAGTGGCTTTCCTGAAAGGCCAGAATGTCCACGGGAAAATTATTTTTAAAAAATTAGTTTCTTAGCCTGGGATGGCAAGGCCTTGAGTACAGCGATGTTCAATGTCCCTATAGTAAAGGCTCCCCTATTGCACCTTGGGTGCGAGGGGAAGGGCACCCATGTCCTTCAGCCTTCTCTTTTTCAGCATGTTGCTGTATGGCAGCTTGGAAATTCTGTGCTACATAGTAAGGTTCATTATGGGTTGCTTTTGTGGTGGGTTGACATTAGCTTTTGCCTTCTGTTTATTTCCCCCTTGGAAATTTTTTTCAGTGTGATGTGCACCTGCAGTGCACCATCAAATGTTGATGAAATTTTAGAAGGTAGATTGGTGGGCGACTCAATTTCAATTGAGGCTTAGTAGCATTGGGCAGGTGAATCCACTTACCCATTGGGTCATCCGCTTGGGTGGCATAATATGATTGGTGGAAGGATTTGCAAGCCATTTCCACAGTGAATGACTCGATGTCCTCATGGAGCTGGGTGGGTGGAATCATGGATTTGACTGTGCTGCCACCTTAGCCGCTGCTCTGCAGGCCTGCTTGGCCTTCTTACGCTCCTGCGGGGACACAGACTTCACTTGAATGTAGCACCCAGGCTTGTCCCACGGGAAGGCGGTGTCAATATTGATTGCCAGTTCATAGTGGGCGTCTGCACCGCTTATTGCATCTGGGATGATTTTGGTTTGAGTAATGCCCTCCTTGTCAGGGCAGGTATAGGCCTTGTGGCCAAAAGCATGACAGAAGGTGCAGATAGGAGGCGTGCTAACCACAGTGACCCATAATGGACAGGATTCTTGACCATCAATTTCCACAAAAGTGGTGTGGGGGATTTGGGTAAAATCTTCTGCTACCCCCACAGATGGTGTTGGGATTTTTGCCCATATTCCCGGCCTGCTAGATTACCTGGTGTCGCTAGGGGAAAATTCCCTAAAGCGAAGTAAATCAGAAATCAGTTGGCCCAAATTTTTAAGGAACTACATTTGGGAGATTTTGAGATATTCGCTGGTTGTATCCATTAAGGATTGATCTGGATGAATACCCAATATCTCATCGGGTGGAGTGGCTGACGAAATATGGGAATCTGATAGTGATTAACTATCAGGTGTACTGATTGGGATTGGTCAGGTTTCATAACCAAATGATTGAGAATGAATAGTGAGTTGTGAGGCGAGTGATGACACCTAAAACTAGTGAATCGATTGGTTGGTGAAGTGACATGCCATAATGGGTAAAAAGTCCCATTACCTAAGCAGGTCACTAGCCAATTATGGTTAGTTCACTTGGATCAAGAGGAAAACGTTAGGAAATATTTCCAACTCTTTCCATTTGAGGTCTTGAGGATGTCCAATGTCAGAAACCTAGCCAGGATGGGGAAGGCCATCACTGCTGAGATGAGGAAGGGTGATTCAATGGCAACAGCTGCCATTTCATTGAAGAGGCGTCAACTGAGGGTTAGATGGCCGAGTCCCCTACTATATAATTCCCTAGGATTTACTATAATAAAAACATCGAAAAAACACATTGAAAAACACAGAAAACCATAGAGTAACAGAAAACAGTATTATTAGTAATATTGTAGATTCTGTGTAAAGTTAGACTATCAGCATCCAGTGTGAAGTTCCATCTCAAGGATATTATTGTAGAAGGTAATAATCGGAAGACTCTCAGAGAGAAGAGTAGAGATCTGAGCGGGGATCTAGAGATGAAGGGAACCACAATAAGGGATAGCTGCCAACTGTGTGTTGGGCTGAAAGAGACTGTCATCAGGAGATCTTGATGAAGATTGGGTAGACAGTAATATAGGGAACAAATCCCCATAAGTACAACTTGGAGTATTTAATTGGAAGTACTGGCTGAAGTGTTGGGCCTAATAATAGTTCAAACTCAACTACATATAATAGGCTCCATACTATTATTGGATAATACATTTTATACAACGCGAGGTGCACAAGGAAATCAAACCTGTGCAGCAAAAAGATTACTAGGGTTGTAAACTGATAATAACCCAAAAGAGTAAATTTTTACAAGTTGGTGCTTACTACAGGGGTAGTTGAGTAAAGAATCTATTAACAATGTCATATAAAGAAGAAATGCGCAAGTTGTGGGCTGAGATCGCTACAGTAAATCAGAATGCCTTTAATTTAGTGGACCATCAGGAGTTTGCAGCCTTGGAAGAGTGAGTCACCAAGGTCGAGGAAGGAGTAGAAAACGTAGTCAACTTTGGGAATGAGTTACTAAGCAAAGTAAACTCATTAAAGAAGAAAGAAGGAGACCTTGTTTGAGAGGTCCTATTCCTGAAAATGGAGTGAGAAGTGGATCGCGTTCATTTGAGAAAGTTCAGTGCAGATATCGAGAAATTGATGAAAGAAGTAGAGGACTTGAAAGCCCACAGGTGTGCATGTGAGCCCAATATGGCCAGTGATGCCAAAGAGAGAAGTCCTCATATGATACTTGGGAAGTCGAATACCCCAAGAAATATGCCACCCACCTTTAATGCCATTTCAGAGATGACGCCCAAAGTCACTCCACAAGTTAGCCAAGTAGCTAAACTGAGAGAATCAGCCCAAAATGACTTGGAGGATATTAGAGCAAAACTGAAATTGCCAACATTCCATTGGGATAACGCCCCAGCATTTTTCTGACTATTTGACATGACTATGAATGGATACAGGGATCATCAAAAGGCGTTTACCGTTATGAACTGTTTCAGACACAGACTGCCAGAATCTAGTGTTACCCCACTTGGAGGGGGACAGCTGGTCATATGCCGAGGCTAAAGCGGCCATAATGAAGGAGTTTGGTAGTCCCACCCACATGTTAAAATGCAAGCAAGAATTTATGGGAATTTAATTCCATAAAGACGAGTCTCTTGCTAGCTTTGTAAATTAATTTTACCAGGAGTCGCAGATCCTGGCTGAAGAGAAAGTGTTATAAGACTTTGATGTGAGAATCGCTTTGCAAGTGGCCCTTTAGCCCTATCATGATTTGCATCAAATGATGTCTACTGTATTTGTTACCAAGACAACTACCTTGCAAATGGTAGACAACCTGAAGATTTTAGGAGTGACATTAGATGCCCCAAATAGAAGCTTCAAGTCTAATCCAGTCCAAAATCCAAATTCTGCGAAGGAGAAGTGAAGGAGCAAAAAAGCTTTTAATCAAACTGTGCCAGGAAATAAGCCCAAAGAATTCAGATGGTTAAATAAGAAAGAGAAGGTCTGCTTCCAGTGTGGCTGGAAAGGACATTTCGCCACACTAATAAAAAGCTGAAGGATCAAATTAATGTGGTCCTAGCCAAAGAGACAGCAGTAGCCAAAGATTTGGGAAAAGGGCCCGCTGCCTAGACAAGGAACAGTCTAGAGCGGCGGAGAAACCTGTTACTCCCAATATCATGAATGAAGAGATAGACATTAGTGATCTGTTAATAGACAACAAGCAGGATCAGCTATACCAGTGTGGTCAACATGAATATAAATGCCATGACCAGAGCTGGGGTGAAGAAGATTGACCCTGAGATAATTCAGGAAGTTGCCTGGCCATATGCCCAACAACTGGCGGAGAAGATTTTGACCACTAAGAATCCTGATGAGTTAGCAGATGTTTGTTTAGATATGGCCAATCTGTCAATCCCCCTTGGCGCGATAAAGGAATTGTTTCCTGAATTATTGGCGCAGATTATTCATACACTAGATTTGACTAATAACGCCACAATTCACTCAGTAAATACTATATTACGATACTCCAAGTGTATGTATATAGATATTCAAGTGAATCAAGTGAGGGTGAGGGCGATAGTCGACAGCAGATCCCCATCAATATTGTGTTGACCAAGCTGGTGAAGAGGATGAAGATCTCTCCAGACTTGGAACACAAGAAAGAATATGGAACAGCTGGTCCAAACGCCACCATTTCCTGTGGAGCATATAGTGCGCTGCCACTATAATTTGGGTTGTTGGTGGTATCCACGCCAGCAATAGTTTTGGCGAACCAAAACTATGATATCCTGGTTGGAACAGAATTTTTGCGGAAATACAAAGTTAAATATAACTTTGAGGTATCTTGTTGGCCATCCTGGGTCAGACGTTACCATTGGTATACCAGAAGGATGGTGAAGTTCCAATTTAATTGGAGAAACAACTTCATTAATATGATATATAATGATGACATTGTACCAATTTAATATTAATTAGTTGGTAGGAAGCAATGAGAGATGCCGGCAGAAATCCTTGAAAACTGGGGAACTACCTTAAGGATCAAGAAGGAAAGGACCATACCGGCTAGATTGCAGATGATAGTTGACACAGGGTTGGCTTTAGAGATTCTGGAGCTGTTGTATGGAGAAGTCAAAGCCCCTGGAAGGAGTCCAGAGTAGAGCCATGGGTGGCTCTCAGCATAATAATGCCAGGCCATGGAGAAATACGAGTTCTCTTGGCAAATTTGAGCGAAAAACTGATGAAGATCAAGAGGAATCAAATTATCGCATTTATTCATTTAATCCCAACAGCATAATTGAGATGATTCCATGATTTTGGGTCTCTCAAGGAAATGGGATTAACAGCTGGGGAGGCTGAAAGCATCAACCTATTGGTTATAGGGAGCAGCTTGAAGATCTGCCGGAAGGGCAGAAGGAGGAGGTGCTCAAATTATTTGAGAAATATTGGGAAGTGTTCGCTCAGGATGACCACAATTTGGGATGTACATGAGATGTAATTTACAAGGTTGACACAATAAAATCTACCAATAAGGATGAGACCAATCCAAAGATCAAAAGCCACCAAAGCAGTAGTGGAAGATGAGATCAGCAAACTAGTAAAGTATGGGCTTTTAGTTCCGTCATCAAGTCCCTGGGAAATTCCAATTATGATTGTGAAGAAGAAGGATGGATCAAGCCAGGTGGTGATTGACTATTGGAGGCTGAACAAAATTACAAAGAAGGATTTGTATCACCTACCAAGGATTGACGATGCACTGGATCAATTAGGAGAAGCGAAGTATTTCTCTGTGATGGATTAATCTTAGGTTACTGGCAGATCGACTTGCCAGAAGAAGACCAAGAAAAATGTGTGATTATTACCACACAGGGGTTATACCAGCCAGTGAGGATGCCCCAGGGTCTTTGCAATGAACCCACGATGTTCCATAAGGCCATGGACGCAATATTAAGCGACTTGAAGTTGTCATGCAACCTGGTATATCTGGACAATATCAATGTGTTCAGTAGAACGTTTACTGATCAGCTGCACCACTTGGAGGAAGTTTTAAGAGACTGTCCGCGGCTAACTTGAAGATCAAGCCAAGGAAGTGCCACTTCTTCAAGAAAGAGTTGGAGTACTTGGGATTTGTGATCAATGCAAATGGATTGCAGCTGCAAACCCAGAAGATAGCAGCTATAGAGCGCATGGCTGTACCAAAAGTGTCTGAGACATACAAGTGTTCCTTAGGATGGTTGGATACTACAGAAAATTTATTTGGGACTTCGCCCAAATAGCCAAGCCTTTGTTTCATTTATTAAAGGATCCAAAAAAAGGATTTTTATGGAATGAAGAGGCCCAGGACTCCTTTGATGATTTACGCCAGTATTTGATAAATTTGCCAATCCTGAAATATCTAAATTTTGATCGGGAGTTTATCATCCAAACTGATGCTTTGTTGACGGCGATTGGAGCTGTTCTGAGCCAATTAGATGAACTTGGGGACAAGCATCCGGTGGCATATGTGAGCTGGACACTCTCAGTCGCTGAGAGGAACTACACTATGACTGAGCGTGAATGCCTTGCAGTCATTTACGCCTGTAAGCAGTTTTGAGTGTACGTCCATGTAACGCACTTTAAGGTGGTGATGGACCACTCTTTTCTGTGTTGGCTGCACAATCTACGGGAACTGGAAGGATGACTAGCCTGATGGGCACTTAAGCTTCAGGCTTACAATTATGAGATAGTACACCAAGTGGGGGCTTTTCATCAGAACGCGGATGGCTTATTGCGGTTGCCAATGGTCCAGTTGGTATACCCACAGGCGGATGAGCTATTTCAGAGAATGGTCAAAGGAAGAATTGAGGATAAGCCTCAAGAAATCCAAGGTGCGCTTCAAAAAGTGATGGAAAAACCGAGACTATGGATGGACAAGTATTCAAGACGATCAATGGGAAGTGGCTATTATTCCTGAAACTGTTGGAAAGAGAAGCAATAGTACAGGCAGCTCACAAGGTTGTTGGGCACGGAGGCCTGAGAAAAACAACTGACCATATTTTCCAGTATTATTACTGGGAATCGATTAACTATGATGTCAAGGATCATCTGGATTGTTGCGTGGAATGCCAGCTGCATAAATCACACAATAATACAACTGGATACTGACTGGTCTGACCTGGATTTTCCTGGTACACGGTGTCCATTGACATGATGGGACTGCTGGCGATGAGCACAGGAGGAGTCAAGTACATCATAGTAGCCATTGACCTTCTGATGAGATGGGTCAAAACGAAAGCCCTAACCAGAGTTGATGCTACCAGCACTGCGAGATTCATACTGGATCAAGTAGTATACCAGCATGGATGTCTGCAAGTCCTACTGAGCAACAATGGGACCAACTTCACATCTCATGTGATCCCAAGGCTAAATGAAATAATGGGGATCTGAAGGAGTTGTGTCAGCACCATACCAGCCGGAGATGAATGGACTGGTAGAATGGGTCAATGGGACACTGGCCACAATGCTGAGGAAGCTAGTCGCAGGGAGAACTTCCGCGTGGGGAATGTACCTGAGTTTGGTGACATTTGCCTACAACATTAGTCATCATACGGCGACAGAAAGATGCTATTTGAATTACTATATGGGAGGAAGGCCGCGTTGCCACTGATATTATATTTGGTAGTAGAACCTACGTTGGGGATGAGTACCAAACAATACTTGAACCTACTGATAAGTATCCTGATTGATATAAAATTGCAAGCATTCAATACAACCTTGAAGAAAAGGATATGAGCGAAATTGATGGATGACAAGAACCAACTGCCATTAGAAGAATATAGAATAGGAGAAGAGTCACCTATTGCGATATGTATGGTTTTAGGCGAAGAAACAAACTAGATGGTGTGGTTGGGACCATTTGAAGTAATCACAAAGATAGTGACCAATGCTTACTCCATCAAGAATCTCTTGGATGGAAGAGTAGTAAATCAGGTCCACGATAAGTATCTAAAGCATTGGATTGAAGAAAAAATAAAAAAAAGAGTTCATGAAGGACTGATGAACCATTAAGTTGGTCATGTCCTGATGGTTAGTTCAAGTCCAAAAAAAGGACCTCTGAACCAGTCTAGATGGTTAAGTCCGAAAAAAGGACCTCTGAACCATGGAAAACTGGTAGGTTTAAGTACCCAGGACCCAGTTTGGGGGAAAAGATGGACCTCTGAACCAAAACAAGGTCAAGTCCCATAAGAAAAAAGAAGAATAAAGATAAAAAATTGATAAAGATATTGAAAAAAATTAAAATGCATAGAAAAAAAGCCAATGTTTTTTATAATTTTTATTTTTATTGGTTGTCCTCAGTATGGGGATGATTCCGCCTATGTTGCTCTTGAGGGAGGGAGGATGGATCGTGGTAGGAAGAAATAGCCTGTTGAAATTGATATGCAATCAGACACTTGTGAGGGCGAGACCTACACAAAACCACATTTGTTGAGTGGACACCAAGCCCTGAGAAAATGCGACTAGGGGAAGGGAAAATTGACATGTCAGAAGATACCAATCGTGAAACCCTAGAGTGGGGAGGAAAACAGCAATAGAGAAAGAGGTTATTGGTGAATAACCCTAAGTAATCCCAATAAGGCACCAGAGCTGGAAGAACTGTCTTAAGCGCCCGCCAATGGGCTTCATTGAGGATACCAGACATGTGAGCTGGCAGCAAAGAAGGATTACTCGAAGGGGGTTGTCAAATCATGCCCCTGATTAATGCCATCAATGGAAGATAGCGATGAGAAGCTCCAGAGAAGAGGTAGTTGTGCAGAGAGTGGATTGCATCCTGCAAATGATGACTATGGGCTTCGAGGAAGCTAAAGCTGAATGACCAATGGAAGCCAGGTGAGGCTGGAAGCTTCGTCAACCAACTTTGGAGAACTTGGCCAGTAAAGTGGTGAGCATAAGCAGCAGTGTCCCAATCCAGAAGGTTGTCCAGATCAGAGGGATTCAGTGCTAATGTCAATGCCTCAGTGACTTGGGCTTGGAGTTCATCATAGGGGAGCTTGAAGTGTATGTTGTTCTCAATTAAGAGCTCAGAAACCAGTACAGCGGGTTGGTAGAATTGACCAAGTCAGAAGAGGAACTCAGGGAGCAAGTCTGACCCAGCCAAGAACGAATGATCCAGAGCGACCAGCATGATCTCCAGAGCATCAATGATGATGTTATAGCATCAGCAAAAGGAGCTGAATCTAGAGGTTTTTGAAGTCCAACTTGGGGATTGACTGTAAAGGAAGAGTCAGCTGAGAGTTGTTCTAAATGATGGCCAGCCTAGTTTTGGAGGGATTTATTACCGTTTCTGGTAATTCATTGAAAGGACTAGCTGCTTGCACCAGACTAGCCATATGAGTCCTGGAAGGACCATAGAAGAGGTTCTGGTGAGCATCCCAAACTATCTGCTGGAAGAGGCAGAGGTCAAGATCAGACAGACTGTTAAGAAGCTGCGGTAGCGAGATTCTGAATTTGACATATGAGCAGGAATAGAGAGGGGATATTGGACTTATATAGAAGTTGACATTATGCACTCTTTAATTCATTAGGCTCCAAATTTGGGAAATTAATCTCAAAAAGAATGAGATAAGCTTTCCAAGGGAAGAATTAAGAATGACTTACAGCCAAGAGGTTATGAGCGAAATAACAAAGGCAAATAGAAATAAGTATTCTCAAATAAGCCACAAAACGAACATTGATGGCAAGAGTCTCCTGTCTAGGACAAGGAGAGAATCAGGAAATCAAGGATGCCAGACCAAGAATCCTGAATATGAAAGAGGGTCATATGCCCTGATGGGGGGAAAACCAGATCCTGGGACTAATATCATCATGAGTAAATTGATCATCCTGGAATGACAGAAGGTCATGGGGACCGCGCTCTGAGTAGGCGGTAGCAAGAAGGAAGAGGAGGAACGCCGTATGCTGAAGGTCATCCCAATCAGCATTGAGCATTGATGAGTGTACTCCACTTGAACCAATGAAGTATTCGACCAGGCGTCCAAAGTGGCGTTCTCATGCCCTAGTCCTTTTCTCACTGGAAATCTAGGCAAGAGGGGGGATGTGTTGGGATTTTTGCCCATATTTACAGCCTGCTAGATTACCTGGTGTCGCTAGGGGAAGATTCCCTAAAGCGAAGTGAATCAGAAATCAGTTGGCCCGAGTTTTGGAGGAACTACATATGGGGGATTTTGGGATATTCGCCTGGTTGTATCATTAAGGATCAATCTGAATGAATACCTAAGATCTCATCGGGTGGAGTATCTGATGAAATAGGGGCATCTGATAGTGATTAAATATTAGGTGTACCATTTGGGATCAGTCAGGTTTCATCACCAACTGGTTGGGAATAAATAGTGAGTTGCGAGGTGAGTGATGCCACCTGCAACTAGCAAATCGATCAGTTGGTGAAGTGACCTGCCATAATGGGTATTAAGTAACATTACCTAAGCAGGTAGCTAGCCAATTATGGTTGGTTCACTTGGATTGAGAGGAAAACGTTAGGGACACGTTTCCTACTCTTTTCATTTGAGGTCTTGAGGATGTCCAATGACAGAATCCTAGCCAGGATGGGGAAGGCCATCACTGCTGAGATGAGGAAGGGTGATTCAATGGCAGCAGCTGCCATTTCATTGAAGAGGTGTCAACTGAGGGTTAGATGGCCGAATCCCCTACTATATAATTCCCTAGGATTCAATAAATAAAAAACATTGAAAATCACAATGAAAAACACAAAAAACCACAGATTAACAAAAAAAGTATCATTAGTTATATTGTAGATTCAGTGTATAGTTAGACTATCAGAATCCAGTGTGAAGTTCCATCTCAATGATATTATTGCAGAAGGCAATAATTGGAAGACTCTCAGAGAGAAGAGTAGAGATCTGAGCGGGGATCTAGAGATGAAGGGAACCATAATCAGGGATAGCTGCCAATTGTTTGTTGGGCCAAAATAGACTGTCATCAGGTGATCTTGACAAAGACCAGGTGGACAGTAATATAGGGAATGAATCCCTGCAAGTACAACTTGGAGTATCTAATTGGAAGTACTGGCCAAAGCATTGGGCCTAATAAATAGTTCAAACTCAACTACATATAATAGTTTCCATACTATTATTGGATAGTACATCTTATACAATGCGAGGTGCACAAGGAAATCTAACCTGTGCAGTAAAAAGACTACTAGGGTTGTAAACCAATAATAATCCAAAAGAGTAAATTTTTACAGATGGGGTGAGAACAGCAATCATTTTGTCCGTGCACAGGTCCAGCATGAGTGTAAAGTGCTGCATCTCAAAGGAATGAATTTCTCCATATTTGATGAGCCCAGCCTTTAGGTGGTGCTCCAGCATGGTGCACTTAATTGTTGTAGGTAGGAAGTCAAAAGTTTTAAAATTTTGGTTAGATTTAGTCCAATGAGTGCGCTTCATGTCAACTACCCATTAACCATCTGGGAGGTCCACCATCAGCTCTTTTGTGGCTTTATCCACCGCATTTTTGCTTTTGAACCCAAGATCCAGCCAACCATAAGCCATAGAGTGCAGTGCAATGTACACTGCATTTGGGAAATGTGTGTGTACATCTCCACAAACCTCTCCCAAAGTGCTGTTTGTTGTATATCCAGGAATACTCACACCCCATGATCCACTGACAACAGTGGTTGGGAGTGCAGCATATTGATGAACTGGTTGCAGCGCGCTTGCCAGGCCAAAATTTCTGGGGAAATGCTAACTGCCAATTTTTACTATTGATTTTATCTAGGCCGCCAGTGTCACCAGGGCTTTTATAAAACTTGTTTGGTGTGAGGCCCGCTCCTATGCCTTTAACTTTGCTTGCCCAACTGCTACCTGACATTGGGTACACACTAAAATTCTCGATGAGATTACTAAACTTACCTAGACTTAAATCAAATATGTTGCAAAAGTGTTTGCAACAAGAGAGAAAAGTTTTAGGGCGAGATAAATCTTAAATAGGGCATTTTACATTTATTAATTTAAGTTGGTGGATCATCAGTGAGGCGATTCATTCTCATTTCATCATTAAAATTATCATATGATTCACTATCTCATAATTTGGGCATAATTGATGGGAAAATTTTAGTGCTAGGAATTTGGATATCATAATGACAATCTTGGACCTTAAGCCTTAATCATGCATTAATTGATAAATTAAACCAAATACATCTTGTGTCAATGCGAGATATAAAAAGTATTGTAAACCTCAGATTTATTTTACCCCTACTATGGCGAAATTCAACAAGAACCACAATTTAAACATACTTTGTAATCATTTTTGCATCTTGTTATCCTCAGTTTTTATCGTAACAAGGAAATTCCTAACTAAATTCTATATATAATTATTCTCAAGATTATTCTAGCTTTTTTCTAATGTTTGGAGGTTTTCAACAAACCTGTTGTAGACATATTTTTGTTCTTCTCAATTGAAATTTACGGTAAGGTGCAATCTAAAAAGTTTTAAAAATTTAATCGAGGCATGCCAACCAGGGGAAAGTACAATCTAAAAAAGTTATTGTATTTAATTTAAATAATTTACCGTGCTGCTATTGTGTCAAGAACTCTTGAATTTTGATATACTTTCCAACATTGAGAAAAGATTAATGTGTACTAAAAATGAGAATGGATACAAACCACTGCCAGTACACTACAACAATACTTTATAATAAAGAATAAATACACAAAGTTTTATAACTTTGTACATGATGATTAATCAAATTTTAAACCAAATAGTTCTTGATGAGTCAGAAGGAAAATAAGTTCTTTAACTGTCAGAAGTTATTTTACATAATTTAAAAAATAGTGACGTTCTCTTAGCTTAGCTTGGAGAATACCATATCAATGTCAAGAATTTCAAATCAATCATTATATAGCCTTTTTGAATACCAAGTTTCTAAAAAAGCAAAGAAAATCAAAAAAGGAAGTCAGTGTATGAATTATACTTTACAATTCCATTGTACTTTCCAGTAAATGGGGTGCCAAAAAGTAATGGCAAAGTTGAAATTAGCAGCAAAAATATAACACTCAACAGAATTACAAAAAATTATTCCTATCATCTATATTTTAATAATGGAAATATTTAGCACCTTTATAGGAGAATAATATCAACCAATGTTAATTTATTTTTGGATATTATAGCTCACTATAAACATACATTAATCACATAAGTTCTATTACTAGTTATGGTAAGTTTGAACATGTTAAGTGCCTTTTGTGTTAATAAGAATGTCACAGGTACTTTAAAAAAGATCATGTACAATATATTCAGAGTATTAACCAGCTGTAATTTTGCCTACTTATTTAGTAATACTATCTATCCATCAAACGTTAAATAACATCCCAAAAATTTAAGGTTGTGTTTGAACCAAAATAAGAGGCCAACAGTAATATCAATGACTTTAAACTTGCATTTTTTACCAAGAACTAAAATTTCCTGGACATATCCTTAAATTTGACAGATACAAAAATAATACAAAAAGCAAAGTTATTATATTATGACCCTGATTTTACCAATGTAAGTAAATCACTTAGTTTTTTAAGGTAGTTTAGGTTATCAGTCAATAATTAAGAGCTAAAATACTAGAAAGCATGATAAAATTTTTAATTGTTATAATATTTCTTTTTATTTAGAAAATATTAAAGCCAATATATACTCAATTTAGTCAATTGTCTTACAGTACGCTCAACATTAATAAGCTTATAAGGCAATTAACAAGTAAAAAGAAACTCTATGTTCTCTTATAAGATATCCTCCTAAACAATTATAGCTCTTTATCTAGAAGTCAAACACAATCTTGTCACATTTTCTGTATGAAGCTTGTTTAATTAGAAAACATTTCTAATTTAGATAAGCATAACTTTAATTATTTAATTAAAAAGAATATATAATGAACTGAGTGATCTATTAACAATCTTCCTCATGGCTAAGAGCTGGTATTTTATATCTCTAGAGAGATCTCCTAGCCATACTAAATTATTAAATATAAGTTTGTTCATAATATGCCAATCCTCTTAGGGTCATAACCATTTTATAAGATTTTTACTTAAGCCTAATTTCCTTAATTCTGGATTACAAAGTTCAGCAATCAATTTTCCTGATTGTGGATGAAAATGTTACTGCAATTGAGAGAATTTTGTTTGAAATAAAAGCACTAAGTCAAATCTTAATTTATAAAAAACAGCTAAACTTGAGCTACATTAACAACAAGATGTGTACAATAAATGGGGCATAAAACTTATATAAAAGTCATCGATGACATTCTGAAATTAAGAAGTTGGCAGTAATCTCTCATAGCATTAAGCACAATGATTTATAATGACTTTACATAAGTCCATACATGCTGAACCTGAAATAACTGACATTTCAATTTAGTAAGCATAAAAATATGAAAATCATACACTAAAAAGAAAAAAAGTAACTTTGAACGCTTTAAAACCCTCTTTTTAGAGCACAAGTAGAATCTTACTATGGTCATAATTAATGATACAAATTAGATATAATTTTAGTGCTGCTAATTCAGAATTTATGTGAGCACAATATAGAGCGAAATTAGCGGTTTGTGAGGTGAATTGGTATTTAGTAATGCTGAAAAATTAAAAATACAAAAAATTCATAGTATGAGGTTATATCAGAATAGATCTTCACTAGAGGGTTTAATATTTGATTTTACCACCAGATGTAACAGTTATTGTCAGCTTAACATTCATTCATACTCAATTACAGCCAGATTTCTGCCATTCTTTTTACTTCAAAAAAGAGTATCGTGATCATAGAATAAAATTGAGCAACACAGTTTTAATGAACTAAAGAGTTTGATGACCCATGATCTATCTTAGTTTTTCTTATTTTCAGAGAGTATTGAAACTTTTACCTATGTGAGCAGAATAGCACTTGAAGCTTTGTTAACTCAACTTTGAAATGAGAAATAATCGGATAAAGAGTTTATCTCAAAAAGGTTTACCCCAGGAAAAAACAACTACTATACTTTATGAATAAAATAAATTTTTGCTTTAGTATTTACCTTTTGGAAGATTTTTCTATCTTTTGGACCAAAATTCACCATTTATACTGACATTTATTTAAGTGTGCTTATTATTAAACAATTTAATTAATATTAGTTGATGTGTACAATGTTAATTCAAATTGATAATTTAATGTAAAGTTTGTGCACCTAACTGTATAGTTACTTTTTGTAGTATTTAGCCTCAATTTGAGTTTCAAAGCTACCAATGCAGTCTCAGTGCACCATACGGGTAAGACAGATCTTGAACAAAAATTAGTACAAATTCATAAGTTTTACAAAATTTTTAGAAGCTAAAGGAGTACCCAATTAAAAAAAATCAGAAGAAATGCATTAAGTTACTTGATATCAATATATAGCTATGTATGCATACCAAAACTATTGCTCAAGTAGTTTTAAAAGAGACTGCATTCAAAATGTCGAATAGAAGCACATGGCAGCATTAAACACTTGAAAATCAATTACATGATGTTCAGTTTCTTAAATATACTGGAGGCCTGATGCATACTTTTGCGTCTGCAATCATGTATCTACTTGTAAGCATTCCAAAAATTTACAGTTAACTTAACCACACAAACTTTTCTTTCATATATAATCACAAAACCATTTCAGTATGGTGCATAGCTTTTTGAAATGTCACTCATATTTCCAGTTATGAGTGCATATGAATTTTAGTAGTGACTATACTTTTATGGTAAGTTTATTACACATGTTCTGTGAATGAGTTTTTATAAGATACAAGATTGCTAGTTGTATGGAGACAACTAGCCAGTATGGCCCTCTTTACAAGTGGTCTCAACACCACTCAGGTATCCTCTTACAGGTGTGTGATATCTATTTCACTCTAGGTTTTTAAATAATATATACAAGGACAACTAAATCCTTATTCTCTTCCAAAGAAGCAAAGCTAAAGCTATATCTAAATTGTATAATTTATGGTTTTTAAACCTTTAAAAATATTAAAGTAAAAGTACAAGTTCATCTAACTAATTGTAAAAATAAAGAAGCTCTAGTGTATGGCAACAGCTAACCAGCCATTATTCACTATATTTGATTTTGACCTCACTTAGGTATTTTCTTACAGCTAAAGGAATGAATAATTGTAAGAAATAGAGAAGTGATGGTTTAGGACAGAAGCTAACCAGAAAATCTTCTCTATAATTGAGATTGGCCTCAATCAGGTATCATCTTACAACCAGAGGGTTTAATTTTGAAAGAACAAAGAAGCGTTGATGTATCATAACAATTATCCAATCAGTCTTCATTGTAATTAAGTTTAACCTCATTCAGGTATCAATTACAACTAATTTATATCTACATCACTATGGGTATTTAGAAAAAGATGATTGGACTAAACCACACACCTCAACAGAAGCAAACCCAATAAATAGCTTGAACATTTAGAACTGTCTAATTCTGTCTATAATTAAATAAAGAGGGCATACCAAAATTTTTTTGGTGCTCAACTAATTGTTGGCACTACAATGTATCTGAAATTCATTTCTAATGAACTTTACCCTCAAGGAATCATGTCCACAATGAATGACTCATACGTTATCTATCTACTTAATTGGCATCCATAGCCGACTAGTTTATGATCCTTCTGGGATGACTTATAGATAACGTATTCCAGCGCCTTTATTTTGCATTACTAAATTAAACTTTAAGAGCTAGCGGAATGATTAGGTAATGAAAATAATTAACCACTAAGGGTAGGCCGCGTTGCACAGGCCAATATACAAGCTACTGTCCAGACAAGCGTTACAATGCTCTGGTAACTCCTAGATACCCATAATCAATTAACATCTCATACTAATTAATATATGTAGGGTATAACTATTGATTATCCAACCAACAACCAAATTGTACCTACAAACATTTTCAGCAGTTGTGTTTGATAAAACATTATGCAGAATCAACATAGGATCAGATACTGACACTAAAACCAACTATTATATAGGCGAATATCACAGAAACAATTAGGATAGGACAAATATAATTTAAGTTCCATTATCTAGTAGAGGCTGGAAATATGGTCATGGGAAAATCCAGCATTAAGTATTTTATCTAAAGGCTTTGTACTAAATTAGACTAAAAGCAAATTTCTTTACTAAAGCTTAACTTACGTAGGGATATACTCATGCCCTATAGAACACCTATATTATCATACCTGGCAAGGCATTACATTTTAGCTACAAACTAATCCATAATATAAGGAACGTGACGTGCCAAGGGAGGATTGCTTTCATTGTGCGTATGCAAGAACCCACAATAAAATCCAGAGTCCACAAGGCACCGCTGGTCTAAAAGGGCGGGAAAAGGAAGCTTGGGAGAAAAGGCATGGAAGGGGTGATCAAGAAATTTTGTCCCATTGTCCGTAAGTTTACTATATAAAAAAAGCTTTACAAGAATATGTCATACATTGGTTACATGAGATTACTGAAAACAACTTAACTATTAAGGTGCATGTTAAGATTTTATACTATAAAGAGAGGGAAATAAATTAGGCTATAGGGTTCTAGCACTTAAAATCATGCCTGCGCTATTCTCATGCAGTTTAAATTTATGTATCATTTTAGTTAACTTTGGGTTATACCTAATCGCCATACCTTTAACTTCTTAGAACTCTTTGATACTATCAATTTTTGTTTATAAATACTTCCCTTTAATCTTAAGGAATTAAATATTCTCGAGCAATATATATTTTTTCATTTGGGGCCACCCCAGGTATCAAACTTTTTTTTCCAACTAAAGGTGCGCCTCATTACATTATATTTTTAACAGGGGTTTCTACGCTAATGATGCATGAATGCCTATAATTTTAAATTTGAAATGAACTTTTGAATTTTCTGCACTCTTTGTTCGGAAGCTTTAAATAATGATAGATTGGTACTATATATTAGCTTTAAAGTTAGGTGAGAAAGTCAAGGAGAGCTGCCACTACCCAACTCTTATCTAGGGTTTTCCCTAGACCATTCAACTTAGTGAAAGGTAAGGTTTTTGGGAAGATGCCTCTTTGTTCTTAAAGGGTTTGATGCCTTGTTCAGACTGACAGCTGGAGCATGGGCCCTAACATCACCCTTCTATTGAAGAATTGGGCTCACGCCCCCCTCAGGGGCTTTTGCTAACGCATATTTTTGTGTTGAGTTGGGATTTTGCTAGTGGTGATTGTGAAAGTTTTGTATGAGGCCGTTGATTATGAATTTAGTCTATCTTTTTTAAAAAACATAGATTGGTTCAAACTAGTTGGTAAACTTAGAAGGGACCCATCTGTTATTAATTTAGTTATATCTTCCATTTATACCTGGTAGTGCACTCCACATTTTACTGTCTTTGTCTAGGTTCATATCCACTTCA
Source organism: Massospora cicadina (assembly GCA_022478985.1). Classification (NCBI taxonomy): domain Eukaryota; kingdom Fungi; phylum Entomophthoromycota; class Entomophthoromycetes; order Entomophthorales; family Entomophthoraceae; genus Massospora; species Massospora cicadina. The sequence goes on along the minus strand of JAKSZP010010594.1, from coordinate 105,021 downwards.
AATTTTAATGTGCTCCCCCCTTATTAAAAGTCTAGGGAGCACCCCCTGCTTCTCAAAATAGAGGAACATCTCTTCTGAACCAAGAATGGGGCCAAAAAGGCTGTTCACCCCCTCACCAACCAGAGATAAAGCCCATGTTGTTGAAGAAAGGTTACAGCCTTCCCCCTGAAGGTCGTCCTGTTGCCCCCTCTTCTCACCACCAAGGAGTTGGTGGTGAAGATCAAGGGAGTGTATCAGGAGATGGTGGTGACCAGAAGCCATTGCCAACAAGAATGTTGTAGTTCCTCGCCTTTTCAGAAGAGTTCTCCTTTTTTAAGTCTCAATAGTGTGAGTAAGTCAACATTAAACGAGATTTAGTCCTTTGAATCAATTATGGACTCAAACTTTGCCCCTCTAACTTCAATCCTATCTAAAGTGAAGGCAAGACTTCCCTAATAGGTTCAGTTGTGCCAAACCCATTTGATTTGAAATTAGACCGTCCTTACCTGCTCTGGCCTTGTTTGTGCCCTGTCAGCCATCAGATAAATGGTCACTGGCTCACTAGGCGTTGCACTACCAAAACTTTTCTGGTAAACTTTTTTTAATACTTAATGGACGGTTAAGTCATATCAATATAAACATAGGTAGAACCTTAGCATGTCAATATGTCAAAACTCAATTGTGAGAAAATTCCCAGGCATCAATGCACCCCTCTTCTTATTCACCACCCTTCTAAATTATAAGACAGCAGTCCCCAACAAAGTTCTGCTTTCGCTATAAATTACCTTTTTACTTTCCTATAACTTTTAGACAAATCTTAAATTCCAATCTAGTTTAAAAAAGCTCGTGGAGTTAATTAGCAGCCATGATATCCAATTATTAAATGCCCTGGATAGTTCTAACGTTTTCTCTAACTCCTTGCACACAACATTATTAATGGCTGTACCTTAGGTATTTTGGGTGTTGCTGTGTATGGTAACTCATATTGAATTGCAGTCCAGCTTATTATCAGAAAGCTCCATGACATAACGGGGTGACCCCAAATTTGTGTCCTTCTCCACCTTTCTTCATAAGTGAGTTTGTGCGTTAGTTTTATCATAGAGATGAGATCTTAATCCTTGGTTGGTGTTGATAATTTTTCACTCTCAATAGTATGTGACTCTATCAGTGTGCCAGGACAAAGAGTATGAAGACTGCTGGCCCTTTCTTTTTCACTGTCATTGGCATTCTTTCCCTAAAAATTCTCAGGACAACTCACCAACCCAGAAGACTGACAGCGTCTTCTTCTGAGGCTTAACCACTAGTTATGGCTCATAGATCCTCTTTGGAACTTGTCCAACGATTTAGTTTGCGACCTCTATTGATTCCCTCAGAGTTTTTCCCTTTCAATCTTTCTAGTTCATCATTCTTGTTGCTAGTTGCTTAAGTTCCTGCGGGGTTTCCATCTAGTTCAAGGTTGGAAGTTGGTTGCACTGACCACTCCAGGTGTTTTAACCCAGCACCTAACCTCTGGGGATCTTGAGTCCCACCTCTACAAGCTAAGCTAACCACTGTTAACTAAAAACTTAATAAAGGTAGTTAAAGAAAGGTATCTTATTAGAATAAAAAACAGCCCTTAAATAGGGTGGCCAAAATATGAATATGGTGATCACACTGGTATATAATTATCACAAGGAATATAATGGGTAAAAGGGGTGTGGAGATTATGAGCTACTTGAGGCTGAAGTGGTGGGTTTTTACAAAAGGCTATACCATATGGCATTCATCAGCTTATGGGTAATTAATTACATTCATTAGATATAGTTTAAATATCACATGTGAGGCAGCCTCTTGATGTGGATCAATTTAACCTTAAATGGATATGCTTCAATTTGATTACCTCCTATTTTGGTCTCATATTGACAATTAATCAACTGGTCAATTTAAAGTTTTTATAGTTTCATCAATTCAGCAATGGATCAGTTCTCAAAAAGGTAATCCAATTGTTAAATTCATCATGTAATAAATTTGTATCAATAATTACAATCCACTAGCCATTAGATTAGCATCCCAAAATCAGTTCTCTCTTTAGACAAACTATTAACCTTGTAATGCAAAACATTGGGTGAGCGAGATCTAATATCTGACTCAATCCCAAGGTTAATGCTGAGCATAATCCTTTAGCCAAGGCTGACCTCAACTAGGAATGAAGTATTAGCAGTTAGGATGGTAGTTTACGGAATGATACCCCTTTTACTAGATCAACGTTTCCCTTTTATGGTTACAGACTATCTTCTGACCCAGATAATCTTAACATATAACCCCGTTCCAAGAGTAAAAGAGTTCTTTTCATAATTCTTCCCACTGCATGTCCAGTTTAGGCGGGTCACAAGCATGGATGTGTTGTTTGTTCCAGCTCCAGTTCCACTCTCTCCTGGGGTTGCAGTAATGTGTTATGATGAGTTAACACCTTCTGTTGTACCTGACGCCTCTTGGAAATGAATGTTTTGTATCAATAGTATATGTGTTGTCAGCAGCACAACTGGAAGAGTTGAGGTAGCCATATAGCAGGAGCAAAAGTTCTCCCCTTGACGTTAGTATATTATATATCCCAGTGGTCACCCCTCCCTACCAGCTATGCCCCTGAAGATACAGATAAACAAAATCATGCTTACTTTTTATTGCCAGTTAATATTCAGTTGAGATACTATATGGGTTTGGTTGAGAATTTCTAGGATATAGGAGGAGCAGGAAATTTCATGAGCTTGAAAGTGGCTCAGGATCTAGATCTTGAGGTAAGATCTTTGGTATTAAACGCTTCTATAGCTCCTATGAGTTTTTTATGCAGTGAGATTTCCTGTTTCATTCTCTATGCATAAGTATGTCTCTGTTCCCAGTTTATCACAGTGTTAGTTTTTTGTTTTCCATCATAATTGGGTAGTTTTATGGCGTCGTTGATAGGTAATTATTAACCTGAAGCTACACTCTTGTCCTTTGAGAACCCCCACTTCTTTGCAAGTCTCTTCTCATTGAAAATTCTCCACTAGAGAGGTGGCTTTGATCTGCAACTAACTTCCCCACTATCTTACCATTAATTTCTCATAAGTATTATTACAGCACCAAAATTTTTATACATGAATAAAGCTAATTATCTCCCAATATACTACTGAGTATGACCTGGTCTGGAAGTTCTGAATTACATTTCCTATGGGGCAGGTTTTCTCTCAAAGTTAATCTAAATGGATTCTCCAAAAAGCGATAAATTGAAGTAAAAATAGGTTAAAAAACGACCTAATTCTTTATTATTGAAAGGGTGAGATAGCTATAGACTTAGATTTGGTTCATAATCTATCAATGCTAATTAATCTCTGTGCGATTGAATCTTCAATCAATTAATCAGGATTAAGCTGATTGTTCTTATTAACGTTGATAGATTGAGATAATTTAAGCTCTCCTTCTGATGAAGCCTGGAAAATTGATGGAGTTGAATCTCTGAGGACAAGAGAATTTGGTGAAATCCTGATTCCTGGCCTTCCTTCTAATGATGGACTTAATTAGATAAAACTGGCCTCTGTAACCTTATATGGATCAAGAAGATGAGTCCCTGGAAGTGTGGTTAGATGACATGCTCCAGAAAGAGTGTGTATTTAGAAAATTTATCCCATCATTACCCATCATTTTTGCCCAAAAGTATGCTGGTATTTTGCGCCCTTGCGTGGACTTCGCCCATTTGAATAATATCACGGTGCACAATCCTTATCCACTTCCCTTTGAACAAACCATCGGACAGGCCATTGCCAAATACCAGGTGTTTTCCAATCCTGACCTTATTAACGCCTTTAATTAAAACTGGATATCAGAGTACCAGGATGGCTTGCAGCCATTTGTACTAATGGGTAATTAAGTTCAGCGTAATGCCCTCTGTTCTCAAGATTACGCCAGCCACATTCCAGAATATGATTAACGACGTTATAGGTGACCTTCACTTCACCTGTGATGTGGCATACATTTTTTTAAATGGTGTTTTTTCCTACTCCCAAATGACATGCAAAGTACATGGAGGCAGTACTGGTTGAGCTGCAGAAGGCAGACCTTTATGTGAAGCCTTTTAAGTGCGAGTTTTTAAGGAAGAGTCACCTTTATTGGGTAACCTGGACTGAAGGATGAGTTGCCGTTCCTACTAAACTTGAAGACATTTTTCATGGCCCATGCCCACCACCCAGAAGCAGCTGTAAAGCTTCCTGGGTACCATTAATTCTTGAAGCAAATGTCTCCAAAGCTCTCTCAGCTGGCGTCACCTCTTCATCCCCTAACGTAGAAGAATGTCCTCTTCAAATGGACAGAGGCTTGCCAATGAACGTTTGAGGTGATCAAAGAAGTATTTGTGGCACCTCCAGCTCTCAATCATGCCAGTCTATCATAGCTATTTATATTTGCATGTGATGCCTCTGTGGCCGCATTAAGTGCTATCTTGTTTCAGGAATCTAATGGGGTGGAGCATACCTTTGCCTACTTCTCATGGAAGTTCTTCTCCATGGAGCAATCCTAGGCCATATATGACAAGGAGCTTGCCACGATGTTGTAGTCACTCACCAATAGTGGTATCTTCTTCAAGGAGTACCACATGAAGTTGTTTTCAGGACGGACCGCCAAGCACTTATGTATTTTAAGAAGCCACAGAATTTGGCACATTGTCAAACCCAGTCATTTTTCAATATTTGTAACTTCTTTTGTATAATAAGAGCTCGTGAAGAGTGCCCTGTAAATTCTCCCTAAACTGTTGATTCATAATCACTCTTTAAGACCTATAAGTTAAGAAACACAGGAGTTGACCACGGTGATTCCACCTGTTCAATTTCCACCCATTGCTTCACCCAAAATTTCTGACTCTGACTGAGATCCAATATGCTTTTGGTTGTGCGAGTACTAGCTGGACAGACAACCTTCTTGGAGGGGCTAAAACTGTTTGATCAGCTGGTACTGCTAGGTCACAAGCAAACTTATTATGTGATTAAAGAGGGTGTTGAAAAGGTTTAGACAGATTATAATTATTTCAACAAAATCTGTAATTTATTAATTTTACATTGCTTCTAATAATTTATCTATTATGAGAGTTTTAACTTTGATGTTATAATGTACTACAATTAATTGGATTATACAGGGCACCCTTGTTAACTAACTTACTCAATTAAATTCCTTTGACACCTGGCTTTCAGTACTGGAACAGCTATACACTTCAATTGAAGACTAGCTATCTATTAGTCATCATAAAAATATTAAGGACAAATCTTAATAGCATTTAATATTTAATTGACCAACAACTAATGCCTAGGATAAATTGACAGTTTGATATTTTAAGTCTCTATAGAATTTACTGATAACTAAAGGACAAGGAAAAATTTACATAAATTATTTAAGGTTTAACAACGGATGATAACATAAACTTCTATTTATGATTGCTGTCTAATAATGCTGGAGATTTTAATTAGGGTTTCTTGAAGACAATGCTGAGGATTTTTTTAGGGATAAATTTTGAGTTCCCAGCAGGTGATACTGATGTTGTTTAAGGTTTATCCTTATATTATGTTTTTTACTACCCTAGAATCCTATATAAATCCAGAGACTGTGAAGAGCAGTTAGGTGAGATGATCGCCTATAAAATTACATCTTTATTTTTATATAAAATCAGTTTTTGCTTATTCTTATTCTTTTAAATTTAGATTGCTCTTGTAATTCTGAAATGACGAAAAGATCCCCAATGAATAGATGCTAGGTAAAGCATCTAGGGAGTGTTCAGCGCTATCACTCAACACCTGGAGCTACAAGGGATCCTTCATGAGCACTTCAACTGGTTACCTAATAACAAGGGGAAGAAAACTGAGTATCCCAGGTAGGGATCACAAGGGTCAGTCAAGTCCACCCTGGGAAAGGATGAAGGGGATGATCTACTGAAGTTGGTACTCCTCCTAATGAAGTTATTGGTATGCTTATTTGCGAATTGCTGCAGCAAAATTACAGTAGGATGGTTGCCAATGATGGCAACATAGCAAGGGGTCATCATTCTTAATAATGTTGATCATGGCACACTAGCCAAACTCCTGAACCGTTTAAAAAGTGTAAATTTTTAAACAAGGATATAAACTTGTTATGGAGTAGGGTGAGGGTTTCTCCCCAACGTTGTTGTCAGGATTATGGCCAAATTTAATAATCAATTAAAATGGCTGATGAGATTCAAATCCAATTCAAATCTTGGATTGTAATTACTAATGGGGATAATCCCTAATTTCTTTTCTAAACTTCCTAATATCATAATCTGAACCTGATCTGAAAAGGTGATCAAATATTGTTTAAACGACATGACCAGAGTATTGAAGAATCCATGAAGTAACAAACTAGGCTTAGGTCTTGGCTTGGACATGCTTAATAATTCCCCAAAAATACTGGAAATTGGATCCATTCTTATTATTATATTTGTTATAAAATAACAGTAAACTAAGCCAACAGTTCCCATAAAGCTAGGCACCTATCATCTAGTAAATTCCTTATGTTCCTCCTTCCACTCTCCAACTGCTGCCTATTATGAATCCCTTCCAAATCTCATCTTTAGCATCCTACCATATACATAGTGTAAGGCTTTCTCCTAATAAAATATATTTTGGCAGATCTATCTTTTTACCAAACTTTACTTAGATACACTAGCCTAGGAGTTTTTTCCTTGGTTGAATTCTTTAATTTACTAAAGTGAATCAGTTTATATCCATTGCCCAGGGCTTTGGGAACCCTGGCCTCTTTACCAAAGATAAGTGGATTAACACCCCCTTTGTCCTGACAGTTTAGTGTAGCAATTCCCACCCACAATAACCATCCAGCAGTGGGCCACCCAGAAATATGAAGTGCCTCAATATTGGTAAGCAGACGTTCAACTGATTGGTAGTCTCTAAAGGTATCCCATCTTGGATTATTATTTTTTTTGTGACATGTTCATGGGAAAAGTTTTATAGATCAGGTTAGAATGGTCTTCTCCATCCACTACAGCAGACTGAAGGACCCTAGATTCTGGTATCAGTTGGCTTATTATTGAGCTTCCTAGCTCCAATGTGTTCAATGCAATTACAGTGGTTGTGGACTGCTTTGCCAAATTCTCCCTATTTTCCCCCTGTCTGTCAGCAATGTCCTCTTATGAAACGACCTGGCTTTTTGTTCAACATGTTTTTCCATGTTCAGCCTAATTCAGGAGATGGTAAGTGATTGGGGGCCCTGTTTACCACTTGTTTTTATACCGCGCTCCTGGTCATCCTGAATATCAAGCTTTGCCGCTCCACCTCATACCAGCCCAGTCTGACAGTCAGATGGAGAGTGCTAATTATATCCTTGAGCTTTATCTTCGCTGCTATGCCTCTGACATTCAGGATACCTGAGTCACTGGCCTTCCCTGATGAAGTTTGCGTGCAATAATGTCACCCACTCATCAACTGGTTTCTCCTCCTATGAAGCCACCCTGGGCTATAAAATATAATTCCTTGTTGGCCCCTGCCCTCGCCCAATAGTGCCTGCCAACTAAGAGCTTTTGAAACAGATCCAGAGTATAAGATCCTTGATTTAGGAACACCTGACTAAGGCAAGTGATGATTACATACGTTTTTCAGATTGTAAAAGCCTTACTATCCATGATATCACAGAGGGTTCCGTAGTTATGCTGTTTAGAAGCACCTGAATATGGGGCTCTCTCACATTAGTTCATTTGAAAAAGCTCTGGACCTCACTTGGTGGACAAAAATTTGAACAATTAGGCCTTATCTTGGCCTTCTCTGCTCATTGAAAGCATATTGTGTCTTCCAAGTTTCCCAGTTGTTCCCTTTTAAGGGGAAGGAACCATTTGTGCCTGAGCTTATCCTGGTGGAAGATTCAGAAGAGGGTGACGTTGATGAAATTTTGGCATCATATAATTCTGCTACTTGGTGTAGTACCTGCTGCCTGGAAGGGATTCCCTTCCTGAAAATATAGCTGGGTAACTGCCAACGATTGTGTCCATTGTCATGAGGTTTTGGAGGTCTTCCATCTAGCATACCCTGAGGCTACTCGTCCTCCCCCAGAAGGTTGCTTCCCTACTGTTCATCAAACTGGCCAAGGCGAATTATAATCGCTCTTGTGCAGGTTCCTGGTGGTGACACTCCCCCTGTTAAAATATAAAAGGATAATGTAAGTCCTAGGAGAACTCCCAGCGTCACAAGAAGGAAAAATCCCTTAAAAACTAAGAAGGCGTCCAAAGAGGCTTCTAACCATTTCACAACAAGGGAAATTTAGCCCACGTTGTTGAGAGTTGTGTGAGAGACTACCCCCTGAAGGTCGTCCTATTGCACCCTTTTTTACCACCAAGGAGTTGGTGGAGAAGATCAAGAGGATGTGTCAGGAGGAGGCGTTGGGAAGAAGCCATTTCCAACAAGAAGATTATATATTCCTACTATTTCTGAAGACTTCCCCTAGGTAAAGTCTCAATGATGTGGGTAAGTTGATATTTAATGAGATTTAATAGTTGGTTCAACCTTAACTCAAAAATTGACCTTCCAAGTTACCTCCTCACTACCAGTGAAGGAGAGCCTGACCCAACGGGTTTAGGTGTGCAAAATCCACTTTATTTGAAATTGGACCGCCCTTATCTGCTCTGGCCTTGGGCGCGCCCTGTCAGCCATTGGACAAATTGTCACTGACTCACTAGGCGGAATTGCACCACCAAACCTTTATGAAGATTTTTTGATAATGAGTGGTTGGTCAGGTCATATTAAATAAAAATTTGGTAGCACCTTAGAATGTAAAGCTGTCAAAACTTAATTATGAGAGAAAACCAGGCGTTAATGCACCACTCCGTTTGTTCCCTCACTTTTCTAAATTATGGGGCAGAAGTCCACATCAGGTTCAGCTGTCGCTCCAATTTCGCTTTTTTTACTTTCCTTAGTTTAGGATAAGAGCCATTAATTACAAATTAGCTTTAAATTAGAAAGTATGAGGAATCAATTAGCAGCCATGATATATTTTTCTATGATTTTACTGGAGAGTTCTAACATTTTGCCTATTACCTTGCACCAAACAGCGTGAATGGTTTTACCTTTAGTATTATTACTGGTGCTGTGGATGGTAGCTTCTCCTTATGTAAGTCCAGTATAATCATTATTAGTAAGCTCCATGGCAATCATGAGATTATCTCCATCAGTTTCTTGTATGAAAAGGTAAAGTGAGGAGGTGTGAAAGGTGGTATTAATTTTACAGTGTGGGGCAGCTCAATTTGAAAAAAGTTCCGTTGTTCTTTTATTTAGTGATATAAAATGGGCCTTCTCACTTGCAAAACAGTTTTTAACATGGTACTTTAAGGTGCAGGTTTATTGGTCTACTATTACTAAGTCATCTTCCTGGTATTAATGAGACTCGCGCCACTTTTTGTCTGCAAACCGCACTTAGCATTATTAGTTGATTCATGCAACTGGTTCTGAATCTGTTGATGCACCTTCTGGATATGCATCACAAAGTTATTTACTGATAAAATGTTGCTGCGCATTTGAGGTCCAATAGTAAAGGCAGGGTTATATACCAAGTTATCATACATAGGCGATACCTCTTTTATTGTGTGAAGGGAGTTGTATAAGTTTTAGGCTAGAGAAAGGTCGGCTGCCCTTGGGTCCTGGGAGGCAGTATCATAGCATTTAAGATACTTCTATAAAGACTTGTTAGTGCGCTCTATTTGGTCATTGGATTAAGGGTGATAGGCCGACGATCTAAAAGGTTAATTTATATCATATAACACAGGTCCTCACAAAATTGCAAGGCAAACTGAGGTCCTCACTCACTGACGGCTTCCTGAGGCACACAAAATAGGGTAAAAGACATGCACCACAAACAAACATGACATGTCCTCATCTGTAGTTGAATTCAAGCAATGGAAGAAAATGTCATATTTTGTATAAAAATCTACAACCATCATAATTGAGTTGCACTCACAGGAAGTTAGCAAACTCACAATGAAGTACACTAAATTTAAAGTCTATACCCCTACTGCTTGATGAAGAATGTGGAGGAGACCATCCATCAAGTCCAATATGATTTGGACCAAGCACAGATAAGCATTGTTCATTCCATTCAGATTCCTCTTTTGGTCAGCCCTTTCCAATTGTAATCACGTTTGATCAAGTTAAGTCATATTTTTCTTCAGGGATACTCTATGGTAGGTGGATCATTATGTTTCCTTATGACGCAGAAACTCAGGAAAGAGGTACCACTACTTTGTCACGAAGATAGGTTACCCTATTACTTTGGTAATACCATCCATAAAGGTTTTACCAATTTAAATCTTTGTCAAAAAGTTTAGACCTTCAGGGTCTGAAGCCTGGGATGCCAAAACAGCATCAAGGCAAAGACCTTCTTCTACAGAAGATGCCAGGACTGAGTCAGAAGGAATACCTTCAATAATTGGTTTATAAGAGTTAATAGGGTAATGGGGGGCTTTAAAACCTCAGAATATTGGATTTAGACTTTTAGGTTGGTAGGAGACCATAGCAATGGCTGGATGTGGAGTAGACATGATCTGTTTGGGGGAATTGCCATGAACAAGTCAGAGTTTGTATTCAGAATGGGGCCATTGGTTGATTATGGCTTAGGATGTCAGATAAAATCTGGGTGCCCCTTGTAAAATTCACATTTTTAGTCAAAGCTTAGGAAATCACGGTGAAGACCAGGCTTGACTCAGTGCCAACTTTTGCTTTGTGATAGTTGATAAGTGATTTATGATCCATGCGCATAATCTCAGTAGGTTCAAGCCTTATAAAAGGTACTTCCAGTGCATCAACAATTATGAAACACAGGCTAACTCTTTATCATGGATGGACCATGCGCACTCTGTGAACCAAACTTCTTAGATATGTAATCTACAGGATGATACCACCCCTCATGTTATTTGTAAAAGAACAGCGCCAACCGCTGTGCCAGAGGCGTCACAAGCCAAAAAAAGCGTTTTATTTATCAGCACGAAGAAGAACAAGGGCAGTGGTTAAACAAGATTTTATTTCTTAAGAGCATATTAACACTTGGGAGTCCATCAAAAATGTGTTCTTACCCGTTGAGGATATAGTGTGATTTCAGCTACAAAACGGCTGATGAAAACTTTTTAAGAAAAGTGATGGAATTTAAGATGCTACGCAGTTGCTTTTGCATTACCTGAGTGATACAAGAGAGGATGAATTTTAACCTTGAAGGCGTGTTGGCGTGACCATTTTTTAGTATCACACTACCCAGTAACTAAACTTCATCCTTAGAAACTAACATTTTATGGCTTTGAAACTAGACCAAATATGCGCAGTGCTGCTATGAAAGCCACTAAATCCTTACCATATTGTTCAGCGTTGGGTGAGTGAGTTAGAATGTTATCACGTAGGCTATTGAACAGGAGAACCTGAGATCCCCCAGGCGTTGTCAATGATCGCTAAAAGGAAGAGGCACATTAAACAAGTTAAATAGCATACTTAAAACTGATATATCACAATATGGGTGCAGATTGATGTCAAACATTCCTGGACAGACTTGCCCTCAATTGGTGGAAAGCGTTCTCCTTCTCAAGTTTAAAAACTTTAAATTCTGATATCGCCCTAGAAAATGAAGCCCCAAATTGTAGCGGATATGGGTTAGGGACCTTAATGTTATTCAGGTGCCCATAATCCATGCAAGGTCCCAGGGTGCCATCAAGGTTTTGCGCAAAAACTATATGAGATGACATAAAAGAGGTTTTTATTCATCCATCCCTTCTTTACCATATTATTAATCCAGATCTTCAACATTCAGGCTTTCTCACCTGTATAGGGAAGTAAAGGGCAGTTGTGTCTAATAAAGTCAACCGTCATCTGGAGAAACCCTAAATTAGAGTGACTTGAAATCTTATTAGACCTTCCGCATCAAAAAACTCACTTTAATGATGCAAGGGTAAGAGGCAGAGTAGGAAATTATGGAACTATACCATTAGAGGAGTTTTTTAATGTTACTTCCACTGCATTTTCTTTCACCAGCGTGAGTAGGTGGGAGATTCCACTAAAATGAGAATTGGAGGTGAAGATCAAAATATTTTTCTCTAAGTCAATACTTTCTGACTGATAGCGCCACCATACTATCCCATGATCACATGGTATAGTAACTTTGGTATTGCTATAAATTTTTCCAAATATTTATATTTTGTGCAATAAAACGAAAAGGCTTGCACAGAGAAAGTGTGTGCATGGAGACATGGAACGCCCCATGACAGGTGAACCTGGTTAGCGTCAAGATTCAAAGCCTGAACAACCTGCAGGTCAATGTAGGTCCCTTTAACTCCAGTGTCCACTAGGAAAGTTATTGTTACCTTACATTGTTTTCTCTAAAATTTAATTGAAAACCAAATTTAGCAGTGTCAGAAATTCAAATTGTGAGGGAACAAATGGTTGTTCTAGATTTTTGACCTTAAGGCTCTTCCAAACCTTAGTGATTTTTTTATAAACTGGGGTAGGCATAGCCACTTCTCACATATATCAGAGGTATTTAATTGGTGTAATCAAGGGTCTTTTAAGGGACGTAAATCTGAAAGATCCTCATAAACTGGGTCTCTTTCTTGGCATCGTTTTCAACTTAAAACCCCAATAAGATAAGATGAGTTGTGATTGCTGGATACTTGGGGTTTAGGGGATTGCAGCCATTCCCAAAAGTTTATTTAAGATATCACTATATGGGATGGGTTCCCAGAATTTTAAAGGCTCCATATGAGCCAATATGGTTTCTTGTGCACCTTGGGAGGAGTAAAATAGGAAATTGAGTGGTGCCTTATTTCTTGTTTTGATCAACTTGACCCATGATTTTTATTTAAGTTTTTAGCCTTATTTTTATAAGGCGATGACCAATAGTCAACAGCGCAGTGTTTATTCTTCATCAAATAAACTCATTAATATTCTGGACCAGAATTCAATGTTATCAAATTCTAAATCATGACTGAATCCTGTTGTGGAATGACTAGGTATAGTTTTAACCCTGGAATACTGTAGCCATTCAAGGTAAGGGAAGTGATAGTATATTATGCAGCAAGAACTAGTAAGACTTGTATATGGTTTAACAAGAGTACTGCCAGGCCAACTGGTTTTTAGCGCTATTTGTGTCATGGCTGGATGACATGATAGTAGGAACTGATGCTAAAGATAAGGCTGGGCGACAGGAAGCCCAGAAGGTGAAACTTCAGGCTCTCCCTGACCTGAAGCAAACCTTAGATCAACGCTGGGTGCAAGCCAAGCATGCCCAGGTTGATACTAAGGGGGTGCAAAACGCCCAGACTCTGATCTTGGATCAAGCACTGAAATGAACAATTTATGCTTAAATGAAGATGGTTCAATTTGCTTGGTTGGAGAGCAAGGGTTCAAGTCCCACTCCAGGTATGAAATTTTAAGCTCAGGTAAAATAAGGCTTCAATTGATTACTCAAGTGAAGGCACTTTTGGTGTATTTTACCAAAACGGATAGAAGCATCTGTTTATTGGAGCGTCAAGGCTTGGGCGCACATCTGCAGGACCTGAATTTCCCCGGACCACTTTAAATATGTTTTTGCAACCAACATTCCTTGTTGGTCGACTTTCTTTAAATAAAATACCCGTTTTTAAACGTTTACTTATGGTTCCTTGGGCTAACTTGGTGGCAGACCTCTTTAGGGAGGTATCCAACTATGTGGGCCACTACCTTCTATCGCAATTCACCAAAATACCAGGTACTCCATTGGGCCAGCCAGGTCCCCTCCAGATCGAGGCACCCAAGCTCCCTGACGCCAAACTACACTTGATTATGGACTCCCCTCTGGGGTCCACTCAAGCTGTTATGTTCCTAACTTACCTGGTCTTATATATTGCATTCTACACCCTTGCCTGGGGTACCTTTGGCACAGGCACCATTTGAGATGTCCTCTTACCCTTTTTATTAACAGCTAGTTCCCTTGCAATGTGGGTTTGCATCTCACATCACCTTGCTGGGTGTAAGAGAGTTACAGACACTCTCTTGACAATTTGAGTGCAAATAAATTTTGTTTAGTAGTAGAATTAAAGGTAGGAAGTCATGAACCAAAAGTTTTATTGCTTTACTTGATGTTTGGTCTAAAATTTCAGGAAACTTGAAGTGCCAAGGAAAGAAATGGCTTACATCATGGGTATGCAATAACATACAACGGCATTGTGAGACCACAAAGCACCGCTGGTCTGAAGAAGTGAAGAAAAGAAGCTTGGGAGGAAAGGTATGAGAGGGTCTGGTTAAGAAAACTAGTTCCCATTGCCCATTAGAGTTACTATATAAAAAGGAGCACTTCTTAAATGGCTATATTTATATTAATAAAGTTAATTTAAAAAGTAACCCAAAATTCAAAATGAAGGTTGCTGGTTTATTATACTAGAAAGGGGAGGAAATGTAATAAGTCATAGGGGTTTAGCATTTGGAATCATACCTGTGCTATTCTTAAGTTGTCTTCTTTGTAAATCAATTAATTGATTTAGGTTTATAATTTTATTTCATTACCTTAGCTCGTCTTTGAGCTCATTATAACTAATGACACCTGTTTGCAGCATTTAACAATCAGGAAAATCCCAGTTCCAACTGCCATATATTTAAACAATACTCTGGTGCAAGGCAACCAACTGAAGCAGTCTAACTGAGTAGGGAGAGGTTTGGGGCATCAACAGTGCCAAACATTCACTACTATTGGTTGGTTATGCCAAGTCCTCTAGGAGGAGTTTTTCCAAAACCATTCAACTCGAAAATATCTTGATAAGGGAAAAACCAACAGGTAAGAAAGGTATGTGTACCCCAAAACAACCTTTATTTTAACAGGATAATAAAATGACCCACTGAACAGAGCTCATCTGGGGAGCAACTGATAATGCTCCTCAGGAAGGGAATGGTAGGGGTAAATTCTAGAGTGAACTTCAGAGTGGGCAGGATCGCCTTATAAAGTCAGCGCTTTGGGGGCCTCACCCAAGTTATTGATTAGGCTCGCACAAGCCTAATCTACAACTCAGGTGAGGCACAACCCAGCTATCAAAACAACCAACCCAAAAATTTTTTAAAGCGATCTGACCCAGATTTAGAAAATCCAAATCCAAGTCATAATGCAACAATTGAGTCAAACTCAACCATTACATTACCCCCCACTTAGAGGAGGGCCCCTCCCCAAAGAGGGGCCCACAGCGGAAGGCCACCGTGATGAGGGCTTCCTGGGGTGAGTTACCTCGAGCCCCAGGAAAATTAGCCTGGGCAAACTCCAGGCCCCTCAAGAAATGACAAAAGGCAAGAGCAAATTGGGACTGGGAAGCCAGAATCAGCCTACCCAGCACAAGGATGCACACCCAGAATGTGGCTGTGTTGCACCCCTCCCAGGCTCCCGCAGGTGATGGTTATCTCATCCTGCCTGGGAAGGCACTTTTGCCAAAGAAGATGTGAGAGGGGTGTGCATTCCAACGTGGCTGGATGTCCTCAGCCTGAGGACACACGCCCAGCACTTGGCTGCATTGCGCCTCCCTCTGAGCTTCTGTTGGTCTTGGTCTTCCCATCCTGACCGGGAAGGCGCTTTCCCCAACAGAAATGTGAGAGGGGTGCATGGTGCAGCGTGGCTGGATGTCCTACCCCTTTCTGGGTGGACCATTTGTGGGTGAGGGAGCCCTGCTGGGACAGGTCCCCTTGATGCTGCTGAATCATTGGTGAGCGGGAGGTCCCACTGGAAATTGAACTGATGGTCACTTCAGATCCAGGGTTGGCCATCAGTCACAAGCTCACACCAGTACTGGCTCCTCAACAACTGGGACCAAGTGACCACTGAGGTTGGACCAAACTGAGGATTGGCAGCATGCAGCGCACAATGACTTTGTAATAATGTAATGGTCAAGAAAACCCCAGTTCTGACCGCTGTTTATTTAAACAATACTCCAGTGCATGACAACCAACCAAAGCAGCCTAACGAGTAGGGAGAGGTTTGGGGAACTGACAGCACCAAACATTCACCTACTATTGGTTGGTTATGCCAAGTCCTTTAAGGGAATTGGTCCAAAACCAACCAACTTGAAAATATCTTGATAATGGAAAAACCAACAGGTAAGAAAGGTATGTGTACCCCAAAACAACCTTTGTTTTATTCAGGATAATAAAAAGACCTGCTGAACAGAGCTCATCTGGGGAGAAACTGACAATGCTCCCCAGGGAAGGAAATGTTAGGGTAGAATTCTGAATTGAACTTCAGATTGAGCAGGTGCACCTTATAAAGGCAGTGCTTCAGAGGCTAACCAAGTTATTATTAGGCTCGCACAAGCCTAATCTACAACTCAATGAATCACAACCCAGCGCCTGAAATGACTAAACCAAAAGTAGTTAAAAGGAATTTGACTCATATTCAGAAAATTTAAATTTGAGTCATAATGCAACGATTGAGTCAAACTTGACCATTACACAGCTCTTTACCTTAAAATATTTGCTCATAAAAAACTTCTTTAAGTGAAATAACCTTACTTTGTGCTACCCCAGATATTAAAAGTTAAAGTTAAAGGTGCGCCTCTTTGTGTTCTAGGTTTGAAAGGGTCTTTGCTCTTGCGGCGCCAGTGGTGCATATACTTAATTTACAGTAATTGTTATATCTCAAACTAATTTTTAAAAAATTTAGGAAATAATTATGAATGGTCTCAGGGGATTAGCTTTAGAGTTGATTAGAAACGACAAGAGGAAGTGCCGCTACCCATCTCTAATCCAGGGTATATATTAGATCAGTTAATTAGGTGAGCGGTAAACCTTTGGGTTAATGCCCTTTATATGTTCCAAAGGTGTGCAAGGCCCTATCCAGCCCAATAGATGGAGCCTGTGACCTTACATATAATACAATTTCCCAGGTAAGAATAAGTACTACAAGAAAACCTCATATAACCCCAATTGATAGGTTAACTTAATATCTTAATCAAATTCTGGCTCAATACTTTAAAAAGATTTGTATGGCTGTAATCCAGAAATTGGTCAAAAAGATTACTTACCATCAGAGTGGCTTACTGCACCAAAGTTAATAATTAACAATTAGCAAACGAATTTGGGACTCTTATTTGGAATCATATATCATCCATATCCTTTACTCAGAACCCGGAAAATTTTTTTTCCTGATCAAATCAGAATTAAAGATCATATAGCCTCCAAAAAAATTCTATTAAAATGAAGATTCAATAGACAATTAACTCAAAAATCTTCAGAATTTTTCAGCTGGCAGTTTTCTATAATTATATATGAGCTAATTAAAAAAATCTGAAAACCTTGACCACACTTTAGGGGATCATTTTTAAATCTTTCAAAGTAAAACCCTTTGTAAACAAAACTTTGAAACCTTGATAAAATCCCATACCAATATACCATATATGGAAACTGAATAAAGGTTTTTCAGGAAAGGTGTCTAGCCTGTTAGGGTAATCCCTGCTTCCACTCTAGTGCAGTTTTTGTCAAATACAGGTTCAAAACCTGTAATGGCTAAAAAATTCTTGTTGTGGTATATTTGTCTCAAAGTCGACCTACCTAAATACAAAAAGGGTTTTTCAGGACTTAAATATTAGACAAAGATGAATTGTATACTGTCAAAGTCAAATCCCGCCTCTCTATTAATACTTATAAAAAATAATGTTTTGCTTGGAGGCTCCATCCTCAGAAATAAAGGATAAAAGATTAATATTTTGAAGTACCTAATCCAAGGCGTCAAAGAGACTACCATAGAGGTTTTAAAAGAATAAAATGCACAATGGAAATCTTCTCATCCTCCAACTTCCTTAAGTTGCGGAGCTCTTATTATTCATTTCAAATGAAAACATCTCATTGCAATATATAAGTTCCCTATATTTATCAGAAGTTTTACAAAAAGAAGAAATTATTTTTTGTTAATATAACTTAAATAAGTTTCCTAATTCTAGGACTTTACTAAGTTTATTCATCAGGCCTTGGCCATTACAATAGTTCTTCCCCTTGCTGTATCTTTAGAAAATAAATCCAATTCTGAGAAGCATTGAAGACTGACTCACACTGGGCCTGTCTATCAACATTGCTAACAAAAAACTAGTGATATCTTCATGTCTTTTAAATTACAATTAAAGAGTTTTGACATACAAAAAGATGGACATCAATCTAGATTAATAAACCTCTTAAGACAACGGGGTTCAAAGAATTACCTGTTGGATCAGCAATGTTATGTCTAAAGTAGGAGTCCATGTCCCAGATATACTTAATTTTATGGATGATTACAAAGGAGAAGTGCCCATTGTGAACCAAAGCAAATATCAGATAAGAATCACCAATTTTCAATTTAATAGTAAAACAAACTGTTCAAAAGTTTATTCATACCTGAGGGACGTTCTAGTCAGGTCAGAGCAACAGCTGTTCCCTCTATTATGAGGGACATGTACTTAGCTCCTAGTCTACCTGCCACTGAATTGAGATCAATAGCAGATCAGCATTCTAAAAAACTTTGTACAACCTACCATTTATCACGTTATGAAAATTTTAGAGTTACAGCATTAGGAGGTACTGTGACAATTGAGACTGAACTAGTCCTTTCAATAATTTAACTATGGTTTTTATTGATCTTCTTCCTCCTCTGTGCAGTAAAACTGATTTGCAATTCTTGATTATTAACATTTAATCATTGAGGTCTATTTCCAGATGGATTTACCAGATGAATGGGCTATCGCATAGCTGCAGAATCAACTTTAGGCTTAAGTGAACACCTCTATGTCTGAAGCTCTGTCAGGATTTCCCCTATTAAGGGTGAAGACTCAATTAGGTGTTAATTATTTAGTTATATTTAATACTAATAATTTTTAATAACTAACTTTACTATTGAAACTATTCATAATAGGTCCAAGATTTTATATGAAGTAATAAGCAATTACCATCAATTGCACTGAACTTATGAACTAAGAAATCAGTTAACAAATATAAATTACTCTCCAAGTAATCTAATGTGGGTTTAAGCAAGCTTGATGCACAACTTGAATTATTTCTGATTATCCTGATCTATCTGATCTTTAATTTGTATATTAACCTTGATTTTTTATTTAACTTCCATCTATTATACTTCCCTAGTACTATAAATAGTACTAAATATTTCCATAATAAAGTAACTTTCCTTACAGTATTATCTACTCTTTGAAGTTCATTTGGCATATTTATAGTTGTATTTCAGTGTGAAATTCAATAATTTTAATTCAGCCTGCAGGAACCTCTGAACCATTGCCAACTGGTTAAGTTCTAATACTATGGATTTAATAGGACCTCTGAACCTCTAATAAAGGTTAAGTCCTCTTCAATTATTCATATATTGAATTTCAGTGCGAAATCCTTGATTATCCAACAATTTAAGTGAGCTTCAAAGGACCCAACCCAATTTATTATTGGATTCAGTGCAAATTCCAACAAGCTCATCTTCAGGTTAGACAGACTGGTGCGTCATTATTGTATAATACTTAAGACCTTATAGAACAATAAAAATATTTTATATGATTTTAAGAAAACTTATAATAAGCACACCCAGGAACTCAAGGCCCTGATGGTCCCAAAGGGTCACCAGCTACCAAAGGACCCCAAGCCATGGGGGTCCAATGAAACTCATGGACCTCAATGAGATTGTAAGCCTCCTGGGCACCAGGACAAATGAGGCCACTGTGGCCATCGAGGGACATTAGCCCTCCTGGGCCACCTCAGCTGTCAGAAACCCTACGCCTTCATGAAGAAGCTGGCCACTTGAGCCCCCTGGCCCCAGAACCTCCTGGACCTCCCAGAATGCTAAATTTATCCAGAAAATGACATTGCTAATCTAAAATGAGTGAATACAAGATAAAGTCGCTTAACCAGTATCCCAGTTTGTGTATTTAGCTCAAGGCTTGACATTACTCTTAGGGCCAACCTCTCAACCCTAAATATACCCTTGAAGCCTTAGAAGGTGGCCTTGTAAATGTCAGTAGTTTCTCTTGACTTTATATGTTTAGTTAAACTGCATCAACCACTGGCTTACCCAACTTACATGTCAAGTCCATATTGTTATAGTGGAACAACTCTTCAATAAGGCATCTATTTAATCCCAGAAGCTGGAGCTACAAGAGCTTAGAGAAACTTGAACAGAAGGCCCAAATTAACATAGCAATTAGTAAGAGGACGGAGCTACAGAATGTAATGAACGATTTTGAGAGCCCAACTTGATTAAATGCATACTATGGGTTACAATAATATTGAGTTTTCAATTTTGGTACATTCAGTAGTGACTGGAATCAATGATTTATCCACTTATGTTTCTTCTAGTTTTTGAATTCTCACATAAGGACAAGTGCATCCCAGGTGAAGGTAGTATCGTACTCATTCCTATATTTGTACTAAAGTGCCATGGAAGAGGCCATCAGTTGGCGGAAAGTTAAACACATTCACACCTTTTGAGTTGTACCTCCTAATTAATCATGTTTCCTCGCTTGAAGAGCAATCAAAACAGTAGCCAAGCTATACTGCATTGATAAAGGATTACAGAGATCTCTGATCTTGTTTTCTCAGAAACAAGCCTTCATGGGTATTTGCATATAACATGGAGAAATTATGACTGATTTTGCCAATCAGTTCTACTATGCGGCCCAGACTTTGGTAGCTTGTGACCACATTTCCCCTTTGTGACGCTATCTTGGCTTCAATATCAGCTTTGGTATCTCTCCCAGACTTCCAGTTACTTATCAGCTCCGTTAAGAGAAGATTTAAAAGCATCCTGGATATCAAAGAGGCATTCATTGATATCTTTTTCAATCTACTATAGAAGGTTTTCAAGCCCAGCTAATCTCCCAAATGACGCGCCAATAATAATGCTCTTAGAAAGAATGGCTAATAAGAAGAATGTACAAGCACTTACTGCAGAAATTGTTGCACATAAGCAAAGAATACTACAAGCGAACTGTTGATGAGGAGGGGAAAGCCCCATCAACATGAAGAGAGAGGCTCTTCATGTTGACAATCACATTACTTCAACCATCTAACTCTTGGGATATCACATCCGCTGCCTTAATACCAAAAATGTTTGCTTATATATCTTTCAAAAAATAAAGACTGTGATTTGGTTTACTCTTCCCTCTGTGCCCCCAACTTCTTTATTTACCTTACACCTGCAATTTAAGATTTGGTCACCAAAGTGGAGAATTAGGTCCTTAAGTTAAAAGTTCAAGAGATTGTTGACACTGATTCTCTGGTAAACGTTGTATCCTCCAAGGTGGTCAGTCAAGTAAAAGTTGCACCGAACCTTTAACATAACGTGAGTATGGAAGCACTGGCCACAATGCACCAGTGACTCAGCGCATATGCAGCCTCACCTGTCCTGAATCTTTCTAATAAAAATAAGACTTCAATCCACTTGGGATGATTTATCACCTACACAAAAGCTAGAATGCCTCTGATACAGCCATCCACAAAGTTTGGAAGAGAATAAGGAGGGACAATGCAAATACTACCAAATCATTTTAAAACTGAATTCACACCTACTATTTAACACCTTAAACATCATTAGTTTATACATTTCTAATTGATTAATCATAAACTTTTTTAAATAGAGGGAAAGTTAAAGAAAAAAGGCGCAACAGCAGATCTTGTTGGGACTGTTGCCTTATAACCACAATGAGTATAAGGAAAGTGTGCATTGTGAGCACTGATTCTTGATGCAGAGTGAGAAAGTTTAACCAATTGAACAGGCTATTAAAATATGGCAAAAATTGAATCCAAAAAATGGAGGCAGATCACCCCGCCCTCCCTTTTGATCACTTTTGATTTTAGAACCTTTTTGCATCCTAGATGCGGCCAGGCAATTAATCAGGCCATTCTGTGGGACGCACCCACAGCCAGTAACATTAAGTAAAATCTCATTCTTAATTTAATGTATTTAATATGCTTACCATGTTGGTGGTGGGCTTTCCATTCCACCATCTAAGTTAGTCGACACAAAAATGTCTTCTAAACTTAAGTTCAAAATGATTGATTTATTAGAGTTTGATTTCAGCCTTTAACCCCTATGGAAACTCATACCTTTTCTTTGGAAATTGGAAGCTGTAAGGGATGAGAAATTACCTTCTGGTGGAGACCTCTGGTATCCACCACCTCCCTGCACAGCCCTTTGATCTTGCATAGCAACTCCTTGAAGGGAGGAATGATCAATAGGGGGAAGCCTTCAGGGGATAGGCAGTGACCCACCGCTCAACACATACATGAGCTAGATCGCCCTTGGTGATGAGGGCAGCAGCGGCGTTATTAGACCCTGTCAGCGTTTTTACTCTAGAAAGGCCCAAATCATCTCAGAATCAAACCAATAAAACGTTTAACCTTACTCTCATAAATTTATGCCTTCATAAATTGAACAAATTACCAATAGATGTGTCCTTGCCTTTAACTGGGCAAAAATTAATCAAAGAGATTTGGTAATCGTAATGTGATGAGAGTCCATATTAAGGCTAGATTTACCATCCAGATGCACTAGTACATTGAAAGATCAATAATCCTAACTCTGATCATTGAGGAAAGTCATGGCTCACCCCTTATATTAAGAGAAGTAAAGATCCTTAACAAAGGAGACATGAGCACCCTATCCATCACAAGTCCCCTACTCTTCATATAATATTGAAAGCTTTTAACAATAAAGGTTATCATTTATCTCATTGACGAATTTATCCTATTTTTCTTTGCATAGTTCTAATAATAGGTATTGTAAAGCAGTATAGTGCATAAAACCAGACCCTGAATACGCAAAAGTGTTACACCATCGTCTCTCTTTAACATTCCAAAAAATCAAGCAATCACAAAGACCATTTCACGACTTTCATTTGTATGGCTCTAGGCACCCAGCTTTCTTAACATTCAGTTTTTTTTGCAAAAAGCTGAAACCTAGTGCTCACTACAGGGGCACTTAGGATGTAACCAGTGAAGAAGGTAATTATGAAATATGGAAGAAAATTATTATAACTATACCCTCCTCCCAATGGGTAGAGAAGCATTACTCTATGGGTTAATATTTTGTAATCTTAAGTACACCCAATTCGAACTAAGAAACTAGAAGTTTGGGAAACCTTTTTCATTCAGCCTGCCCCTGAAAAACCCTAGTCAGTTTAACTTTAAACTGATAACCTCGCAAATATGATTCAACATCTCCTTGAGGGGATCTACTACACTAAGGCCTACCTTGGCCATTTGTGAGCTTCTTCAGTACCTTCTTATATGTGATGGCTTTACAACTCAGCTGCCTCAGCAAATGATGAGTTAGTGGGTGTAGCGGAGCCCTACCTATAGCAGTTTGTCCATCCAGCACTTCAACGCAAAACTCAAGTTGTTTGTTTACATTATCAAAAAACTACGATAGCTAGGATTAGTGAAAAGTCCCAATTCCAACCTGGTCAAATTTTATGATGCTGCCTCCATGTATGTTTGCAATAATTGTGAAGCTATTAAGGACATTTGCCGCATTGTTAGCAATGCCAGAGGCCAAATTGCCTCGCTAGACTTTGAAATGGGTGAGTATATGTATATCCACCTTACTCAATGACTGCAGGGTGTAGTCTCTGAGATACATTACATCCAAAATTCTGCTTCAACTTTTGCAAGCAAAACTCAAAGCTTGGAATATATCTTAACTCACCAATATAGTCACATCGAGGAACTGCTTGAATAACTTTAGCGCCAAAATGACAAAGTCATCAAAGGGCCCTAATGGTCTGAGGATCCGGAGGGTCTCAAGGGTCTCAGGGATTCACAGCTTTGTGTGGGCTGGAAGACAGCCAGGCTCCTAAGGTCCCCCCTGGGCTTCCTGTGTCACCCTCCTACTTATTGAACTTTCAGAGACCCCTGACTTGGTGAAACGCTCAAGAAGTTAGAAGATCTTTATTAAAATTGAGAATATTGCTTGCAAATATAGAGTTTACTCGGATAGGAACCCTATTAATCCTGCCATTACCTTGGGTGCCCTCAACTTTTAACTGGAGAAGTCTGAGAATCCATAAAATTTAATGATAAACGCCTTGATAAGATAAAACAAAAATTTATGATTCTGGATGCCCATATTGTTTTCTGTGAGTCTGAAATCCTAACTCAATCAGAAGTCCAACGCTAGCGCGCTCAACTGGTGCTGGGACGAGTTTCAAGATAAATTAGAGAAGATTTGATGACAGATTGATCAGCAAGTCCCATATGCTTATGCCAAGTCTGAATCTTACAATTCTAGTCAGAGTATTAATACTGCATTCATGCCCTCTCTACGCTAGTTGCGTCAACTTTTAATCCCAGATTAAAAAATGATTTATTTCATGTAAGGAAATATTGCGTCCTTGTAATACTTACAAAAGCACTATGGAAGAGGCTATTTATTTTTAAAATTTGAGAATATCCATTCTTGCCTATGTAGGGAAGCTCAGGAGATTATGACCCTCACCTTTGGGAATCTCAGACCTAGGCCAAGTCAAGACTACACTTGTACAAGAATATGGCTCTGATCAGACCCTCTCAAATCAAAGACAAGCTTTCATGGCTATTTATCTCAATAAAGGCGAAAACCCCTCTGACTTTTCGCATCATTTTTTGAGATAGTGCACAAATTCTAACTTATCGAATCAAAATTATTTTAGCTGACGCTAGTACTGCCATATTTATGCACTTGAGATTTGGCCATAAGTTCAACTTCATATGGTAGGAATTACGCAAACCTTCACTTAACCATGATTTAAAGTTGGCACTCATTGAGATTCATTCGCTCGTTCTAAACAAGTATTTTTCATGGTTTGGATGTCAGCTAGATACAGAGTGCATGCTCTGGAGGCCACAAATATAGAAATACCCACTTGCTCTTACAGAAAAGGCCACTGATACACTAGGGAGGGGTGCTACAAACATCAAGCGTAAGATGAAGAATGTAAACCATTGGGAAAAGTGAGGGCAGCATATAGGCATAGGCGATTCATTCTGACACCTCCCCATCATGCCTCTAATTAAGACCAAAAGCCTCACTGAGATCACTATTGGATAACAATGGAACCATGAGCTGAAGATTGTTGTTAATAAACTACTTGCATTTGCATATTCTTATGATGAGTCATTAATGTTTCTCACCCTTCCTCCTCAATTTAGAAGTTTGGTCAATTGGGTTGCCATTAAGGTTTATAAAAATTTGGTGCTCACCATAATAGATAGTGGATCACCAGTGAATGTACCCTCATCAAAATGAAATGATGTTAATTAAGATTGCGCCTGATCTACCCGATTACATTGAGTTTGATACCTCTGAACCTTAATGCACAGCTCCATAGGAGCCAATTCCGTGCTCCTCCTCTGGGCTGGTCAGATTACATTAAACGCTGCAGCCATAGCTCTGGAAAACCAAAGCTATGATTATTGCTGTGTACCCAATTTCTCTGAGAGTTTTTTCCATCATCCATTATGTAGAAGGACTTCTATCCTTGCTTTGTACCTGAATATCATTGGTACTTGAGACATCCAAGGATATCAAAGAACGCGTGATAGCATAAACATATTTGCTGGAGACCAAAATCTGGATTGACTGACTAGATTGCCATGTTCGAGGCTCAAGAGTAAACTAACCAATTGAGTAGTGGATAGGATGGAAAGGATGCCTGTATATTTACCTGTACTAAATAATTTCACCAGGGTTGCGGATTATAATGCATAAGCGGATTCGTATGAACATACCACCAGGAAATCTACTAGAAATTCATGGGGCTGAAAATTCATATGTAAGGGAAAACTTAGCCTACCCATGTATTATTTAACCTAGCTATGCTAGCTCAATTTTCAACTTCTGTCTAATCTGACTTCAAAGTCCCAATCCATTGGGCCTAATACGCCAATTGACTACCTATGTTTAGTACCAATGTATGACATTAGAGGTGTTCGTAGATTTGGAAACCTCCATGACTTTGGTTTACTAGAGCCTTCTATTGTAGCCCTTAGTCACCACAACCATTGGGTAAGACCCTACCCCAGAACAAAGGAAAAAAGTTGATGAGCTCTTAGGGGGATATTCTGAACTATTCTACATGTCCACTTATGACTTTGGAAAGATGAAAGGTTTTGTGCATAAAGTGGAAATGGGGGACACCCAACCAATATGCTCAAGCTCTACCAAAAGAGCAAGGTGGAAGAGTCTCAGGTAACAACCAAACTGAAGGAGCTTCTAAATTAAGGTTGCTGGTACCCTCCCAAAGTCCTTGGGCATCTTAGTTCCTGTTCTTTCAAAATATGGTAGCCATCATGTTTTCATAGATTATTGTAAGCTTAATGCCATTAATGAAATGAGATAGCTACCCACTTCAACTGATTAATGGTTACCTGCAGCTTCTAGCAGGGACTCAATACTTTTCTGCAATGTATCTTGCCAGCGGTTACTGACAAATTGAGTTGTCTCTAAGGAATGAGCCAGTGCTCTCTTTATTGTATTTAAATAGCTATTTGAGCTGACCCTAACGCCGCAGGGGCTCTGAAATGCTCCTGTTACCTTCCAGAAAGCTTTGGATGGATTCTTAGGTAATTTAAAGATTTCTGAGTCCTAGTCTACCTTTATTATATCACCTTCTTCTCTGAAGATTTCAACGGTTGCTTAGATTAACTTCAAGTTTTTAATTGCTTTAGGAGCTTCCTCAAAGCTTAAACCCTAAAAATAATCATTTTTCAAACCCAAAATTGAGTTTCTAGGGCACAAGATCACTAGGTAAGGGATTTGTATCTGACAGGCAAAATCACCGTCATAGAGAAAATTACGCCACCCAAAAGCCTTCAGGACAATCAAGTGTTCCTAGTCATGATATGGTACTAGAGGAAATTCACATGCTGGTTCACTGACCTGGCTGAGCCCTACATATATTTTCTACACAATAATGTACTTTTCAAATGGAACCCAAATAGGATTAGGCTTTCAATCTCCTTAGGCCCGCCCTTATCAATCAACATGTGCTGATACCCCTTAACTTTAACTAACCATATGTTTTGTTTACAGATGGTAGCGACGTAGCTTTAGGGGCCATCCTATCCCAACTGGATGAATAGTTTGTTGACTAAATTTTAACTTCTCTCAGAAAAAATTTATTAAGGCTAAATAGAACTAAAGTAACATTGAATGTGAATATTTCAGTGGTATTTCTAAAAAAAGCACTTACAGCCATACTTATATGGGAATCATTTCACTATCATCACCGATCTTGCTTCCTTTAGGTAGCTCCAGAAGATGAAGAATCCCAATGGTCAATTGTCCAGGTGGGCCCTCTGGCTATAGAGCTGTGATTTTTTGATAGTGCAACAGGTGGGCATTACTCATCAAAACGATGATGGGCTATCCCAGATGCTGACCCTAACTTTATTATAACTTTTGGAAGACCATTTATATGACATGACTGGCTGGTAAGAACGATGAGAACTGGATCAGCGGAAACGATAAAAATGCTGCTCTCAATGGCTCAGAATAATTAAATGCAAGATGGCATGTTGTATAAGAAGGTTTACTAGATTGGCTCGTTATCTATGACCCCATAGAGGACTGAAGTAATAGAAGGACACGCTAAAGTAGGGCAAGGAGCAGTCAAGAAAATTTATGAATTGATAAGGGATAACGTTACTGGGACCAGGTGCTCAAGACTCTTTAAGAGGTTTTTAGATGATTTCTTAATGTAAAGAACTCAATATCATCCAAACCCCCAAATACAGCATGAAGTTGTTATCCCTTCCATACCATTTAACGTTGTTAGAATGGATGTTGTAGGGCCCTTATCCACAGGATATATGGCCATTGCTATATCATCCTAGCTATTGACCACCTCACCAAGTAGTTTGAGGCCATCTCAGTACCTGCTGCCACTGCTAAGGCTTTTTCCTTATTTTAGTTTCTCTCCGTTTTCACCCAACATGGGTGCCTAAAAGTTCTGCTATTGGACAATGGGTTAAATTTCACTTCACAATTTGACCAAGAATTAACCTCCCTTTTAATACTATACAGCATGTTAATGCACCTTATAATTCTTTGACAAATGGTGCGGTTAAGTAGGCAAAAAGGCACCCTTGTCTCTATTTTCCATAAGATGGCTGCCACAGACCCCCATCCAATGGAAATAGTACCTGCCATCTTCTTTAATGACCTACTGGATCAACTACCACCAATTGATCAACGAAGTCCCCATTTTAGGCAATTTATGTTAGAAAGCCTTAAATGCATAGAAGCATCCACCCTTTGCTAAAGTCTGCTTTTCCAGTTAATGCTGAATTAATGATGTGAGGACTAGCCAATGAAATAATTGTGTTGTAAGTTTGGCCGCACAAGAAATTATTACTACCACCACTAAGGAAACTACTTAGTTGAATGCCAAACATCCTGTTCTCCCCTTATTCCACATTGGGGACCTAGGGTTATTTTATCACCACCGCCATGATGGTAAGCCAAATAAGAAGATACTTCCTGATCAGGACCTTACTGAATACTCTAAGTCTTTCTCTGAATACTCTATCATTGATGTTGTTTAAGGTATGATAGTCTACCCTGTACTTCTAGGTTTCTTCGCCCTTGTCTCCTCCACCAGGATCTTGAGGAGGGTAATTTCTGCGTTTTTTAACCCAGAGTGGCCCAAATCTTCTCAGGATAAGACCAATAAATCGTTTTGACTTTCCTTCAATGGGTTTGAGCCTTCCTGAATTGAATGGATCATAAATAAATGAACCCTTGCCTCCAACTGGGCAAGAACTAATCAAAGAGATTCAGTAATTGTCACAATATGAGACTTTGTATCATTGTTAGAGTTACCAACTGGATGCCCTAGTATAATAAGAGGTTGACATTACTGACGCTGATCAAAGAGAAAAGTCATGGCTTGACCCTCATATTAGATGAGAAGTAACGATCTTGAACATAGGAGACATGAGTGTCCTATTCATCACAAGGCCCCCAATCACCCTTAATATTAAATCATTTAAAATAAAAGGTTATCATTTATCTTTTTAATGAATTTATCCCTATTTTTATGCATAGTTATGACAATAGGTAATGTAACCCAGGATAGAGCATAATACCAGACCATGAAGAAGTAAAAGTGCTTTGCATAGCCTCTATTTATCTATCTCTAAGAACCAAGCTATTCTTGAAGACCCTTCTTAACTTAGATTCCTATGGCTCTGGGCACCCCGTTTTCTTAACTTTTGGATTCTCTTGTGATAGCAAGAGACCCCTTATTGGCTCTGTGTGGGATCTAATCCTTTTCAGTAAGAGGAGCTTCTCTACAGAACTTACAATGTCCTTTCTTTTTTGAACAGGAGGTTCTTCTCCACCAAAAATTGGTACATCGCATAGTTCTTAGCGCATTTGGTAACTTAATGTCCAGAATGGACACAATTTTTGGGGAAGGACGAGCAGCTGTTGGGTGATATTAATGGAAGAGTTCTATCAACTTCTTGCAGTTTGCACATCAATTGAACCTAAAACAATTGTTTGCATATTAAGGATACTTATTTTAAGCATTTAGGTAGTTAACAGAGAGACATGATCTTCAAGAAACTGGAATAGCTTCCACCTCAACCTCCTGGGAGCCTTTACCAGAATTACCTCCACCATGAATGGAAGTTTACCCTCAGATGGCAAAAACTACGATGCATGGAAAACGTTGCGCTTTTTTAAATGGATGATACTTTAAAGAGGATGCTTCAATACCCAAGTCTTTTTCTGCTACATGGGATCCCAAACGCTTATTGGTAAGCTTCTAAGAGGGGACTCTCTCCGCAGGTGATGGATATAGCATAACCAAAGAGCCCTAGTTGAACTCAGGGGCAGGAATACGCTTACAGTCTGCATAATTCTTGTAGTCAGAGATGTCCTTAGTTATATTCTCTTGCACCAGGTTTTGGGTGTCTTTGATCTTCTGCAAACGTTCACAATGGCAGGAAACCATAATCTAAAACAAGGGTAACTTGACAGGAGGGGTTGTACCCCAACGGCGCCTCAAATGGGGAAACCCAGTAGAAAAGTGTGTCACATTAGAATAAGTGAACTGGGACAAGGGAAGATCAGCTGCCCAAGTGTCTTGAAAAACGTAGTAATAGCAGCATCGATGCTGATCAAGGATCTGGTCGGCCTTTCCATATGCCCATCAGACTGGGGATGTTACACCAAAAAGTTACATGGCTTAATCTTCAGAATGACAAACAACACTCCGGAAATGAGCTATAAACTGGGGTCCTGATCAATAAACACCTCCAGTATAATCTTGACATGGTGAACACAAGACTGACAAAGAGCGAGGCTGTCTCCTCTGACGTTATTGTTGGTGAACATAGGATTAACAAATAGAAAATGGTAAACTGATCTACCAAAACCATGGCATCAAACCCTTTGTAATTAAGGAGATCAACGACAAAGTTATCAGATAGTAACGTTCATGGGCCTTATCCTGCTGCAATGAAAGTAGCAGAGAATTTTACTTGACTGGCCTGAATTCACCTGCGCACAAGTTACGCAATACGTGATCCATGTGGAGATATCAATAAGAACACTTGACCAATTGTCTGAGCCTTTCAAAAGATCAAGTAATTTTTTGTGATCTGGTTGGCCTACCGCTGGAGGTTCATGGTGTATGCGGATATCCTCATTTCATAGCCGTGGAAATACCCACATTTTATCCTGAAACAAAATCATCCCATATTTCAGGTATAATAGGATCGCATATGGGACAAAATTTACCATATAGTCAAACATTCTAAGCCCATCCAAGAAGGATATCTGACCAGACAACACACAGGAAAACAATGGTACATCAGGAACCCAGTCTGCTCAGAAATTTCAGGAGGAGCAATGGCTATAACCTTGGAGGACAAATGACCATGGTCATTTTACTCCTCCTCATGAGTGGGATACAAGGAGCTTCTGCAGCTCAACATGTCTGGAAGAACGTTCAAGTGCCTTTACAAACACATATAAAAAATTAAAGCTACATAGGCCATAATAAGTACAAATTTGAAATTTGCCTAACTTCTGAGACTACTAAAATAAATGGAGGCCTAATAATCTGTCCTTACAACTACTTCATGTGACGCTCTCTGGAGCAAAAAACACCAGTAAGTGAGTGAACATGCCACCGCAGCAATCTTCTTATCATATAATGCCATAATGTCTCTGATAAGGAGAACTTGAAAGAAAAAGATGTGACCAGGTGTTCCACCCCTTCATAGCCTGAAGTAGCACCGTATCTAAAGCTGCCGCCAATACTTTACACTCCACAACAAAGGGCTTGGAGGGATCTGCATGCTTAGAAAAGGAGGTAACACAAAAGCCTCCTTGATAGCATCAAACTCTTGTTGGTAGACTTCTATCCGCTTGAATAAAGTGTTCTTACCGTCAAAAGGATGAAGAGGTGCCACCAACTGAGACAACGTGGGTGAAAACTTCTGAAGGTATTAATAGCTACCAAGAAGCTACAAAGCTATATATGCCTTGTGGAGGTACGCCATGAGACGATGATATAAAGCTTACAGGGGGTATGTCATACCATCCTTCATGACCAGGTTGTACATTAAGTTAACTTCATCCTTATAAAAATCACACTCTGAGGGGTTTACGTACAAGCCCACTTTTTGCAAGGAAGACAACACAGCCTTTTTTTAGTACTAGATGGTCCCAAAGACAACACAGCCCTAACATCCTTAGCATGATGCTCATTATTGGGTGAGTGTACTAAAATGTCATCTATATATGCCACTGTGCATGTAACGTGGAGATTGCCCATTCCATTATTAATTCATGTGATAGATTCTGTCATATGCGCTTTTAAGTCTTAAGGATATCACCTTGAACTAAAATTCATTTTTTGGTGCTGATCGATGTGAGACACTCCTGGAATTCCATGAATCAAATTTAATTAATTTCATTACAAAGTCCAGTTTAAAATAAACACGTGATTTTTCAATTACCTGGATATTTGTTTTCTCCAAAGGAAGAGATTAGGGATTGTTACCGTTATATTTTTCAGATGACCATAGTCCACTCATGGGTATAGGGTTCCATTGTTCTTTTTGAGAAGACTATGGGAGATGCAATAAGTGAGTAGAATTGACTTACCCATCCCGCATGGAGCATACCCCCAATTAGACCTCCAACACCTTATTTTCTTGTTCAATATATAAATATAGCAGGAAATTTATATTGATCAAATCTACTTTTAAATGTAAATCCAAATTTTTACTCAGAATGGAGTGGGAGCTGATCAGCCTTTTCCATATAAGAGATATCTTAAAGGCAGCAACTCAGAAGGGAAACTTGATAGGATCTCAGTGAGAGATGGTGTCACCAGGATGGAGTTCTTTTCCCTTGCCAAAGCAAACGTATCAATGAGAGGGAACTCACCAAACGGCTACGTTCTCAAAGGACAGAAAGTTAGCATCCAGGTTTATAATAACTTGGTGATGACTTCATCAACCTTTCCTAAGATTAACTTGTAATAATAAGTCTAGAACCGCGGTGAACTGGTTGCAAAAACAGAACTTAGGCACCAAGAATGGGAAAGGACATCTCACTTAATAACAATACAAAGGAGCTGAAGAAGCTCCTAATACAAAAGAGCTTACTATAAGACCCAGATCCATATTCTGAACAGCTTTTAAGCTCATATAATTCCCATTCGCAACTGTATCCAAAAGGGTTTGATAGATAACATATGGAATCACAATCTAGTTTTCTGGACAATAAAAGTAAGCATGATTCTGTTTATTATCAAATTCATGGGATTTAACAGGTGGGGATGGAGTAAGCACTTGAATATCTTCTGAATTAACTTAATATAGAGGAGCAGGTTTTTCAGCTTCAGAAGTTTCCTCAACCTTAACCTGCTGTAATCAGACAGCAATTGTATCAACTGATGCAGAACCATCTGATTTCCAGAGGCTTCTGACTCAACAGAAGGAGTTAAATCACCAGAACACATTACTGCGGGGCTGTGATAAAGTAGAATGGGAGATGGAACAAACAACACACTACACTGTGACCTGTCTAAGGTGGACATCATATGTGGAGAAGGAGGAGCAATTCGCATCTACCTAAAAAGGGGGTATGAGTCAAAGTGATCTTGGTCATAATGTAATTTTTATTGTTACATAGAAGTTGTGTCTCAAGGATTGCTGTGACCCCTCATAAATTGGTAAGTTAACCAAGTGTATAATGGTATGCCCAGAGAATACAACCAACGCGTCATCCATTTTACTAAAGAGGTGTAGAAGATTAAAATTTTGGTCACTCTATGTCATGGAACTTGCTTATAAAGCTAATATTGCACTGCCACTCAAGATGAGTTACACCCCAAAGCAACAGCCAGAATACTTCTGGTATAAACATCCACAAAATTTGAAAGAGAGTGATGAGGGACAAAGCTTATACTACCCAAATTATCCCTGAATTGGACAAGATGGCTAATAGTTAACACCGAAAAAACTTTAATTTATAAAGCAAAGTTGGAATATATGAAAGAAATTAAATAAATAAAAAGGAAAATAAAAGGAAAGAATGCAGTGATAGCAGAACCTGTTGGTCACTGTTGCCTTATAATCACGTTTTGAATAAAAAGGTTTTCATTAGGAGCACCAATTTTCAATGTAGTGAGAAAGATCTAACAGATCAACCACACTACCAAACATTATTAAATTAGAATCTATTGATTGTTTATGGATCACCCCGCATTTCCTTTGACTTACTATCAATAATCTATTATAATTTTATCTGCTCAAACGCGCCCAGGAAAAATAATAGTCCACTCATTGGGATGTGCCTACAGCCAGGGACAGTAAGGCTTAACCCATTTTGAATCAAATGGATTTAATGTGCTCAAACCTATTAAGAATGGGTTTGCCATTCCACCGACTAAGCTAGAAGGCGTGAAAATGGCTTCCAAACTCTAATAAAACAATTGATATGTTTGTCTTTTCCAGCCTCTGACACCTAGGGTATATTATTCTTTTCCTTGTTAATTTGGGACGCTGAGGGGGCAAAAACTACCTGCTGGTGGGTACCTTTGGTCTTCACCACATCTCTAAACATCCCCTTGATCCTTCCCACCAACTCTTTAATGGTAGGAAGGATCAACTGTTGGAAACCTCCAGGAACAGACAATGATCCACCGCTAATCCACAATATGGGCTAGATCGTCCTTGGTGATAAGGGGGCCAGCAACCTTCTTATTCCCCTTCTTTGTTTTGTGTGAGAAGTTCTCATAGATATTGAAGAGGGGTTTATCCTCATGACTTACATTGCCCAAAATTACTAAAAACTTTTTACAACCACCCTAATAGGGTCCTTAAAAACTAAAAATACAACATATTATTAGGAACTCGATTTCTGCATGAGCACACTGAAATTATCAATCTATTTGAATCCTATCTATATTTGGATTCTGGGTACCGCTTATCTCCCAAAATCTTGTTTCCAAATAAACAAGCCCAATAAAAGACTATGCCTTATGAAAAATGACCAATTTTCATAAGAGATAGAGTATCATGCTGTAAGGATGCATTTAAAAACGCCTCCCCTGTCCACCAAAGCATAAGAAGGAATGCATTTGTTTTCTTATTCTCAAGTAGTAGTACCAGCTCAGGATCAAGTTATTGTAGACACTCAGGACCAAGTACACATTCCTCCAGAAGATTTAATAAATTTCATGGGGTAGACAATTCGTCCATCATGGAGATGCTGCCCTGCCAAGGCATCTTAACCTGACTTACTCATGGACCATATTAATTTTGTTAGAGAATATGACACCAGTTTCCACAATGTCATAGAAAAACCTATAGCTTATGATTGATTGCTGCCTGCTGATATGTTTATAGTGTAAACAAGTTTGGTACCTTGTGGAATTACAGTATAGAAGGCCTTCCCAATATAGCCACCAACAAACATGTTATTGGTCCAGA
Source organism: Massospora cicadina (assembly GCA_022478985.1). Taxonomy (NCBI): domain Eukaryota; kingdom Fungi; phylum Entomophthoromycota; class Entomophthoromycetes; order Entomophthorales; family Entomophthoraceae; genus Massospora; species Massospora cicadina. The sequence goes on along the minus strand of JAKSZP010010594.1, from coordinate 70,087 downwards.
CCTTACCAACTTTCAATGTAAAGCTGCAGAGAAAAATTTAGTAAATATTCTGTCATTTTTTTCCTCTGAACCTTTGAATTTGTGAAAATGAAAGGAGTGCCCCATTAAGAAGAATCAGTAGATACTTTACCCATATGGAATAAATTTAATAAAAGTTCAAGGTGGAAGAACAAAAGTAGCTGTAGAGCTGTGTTAACTCCTAAAAGCCAAACAGTTGAAGCCTTCTTAAAGCCCATAGCTCTCACCCCTGCTCCTGATAAAGACAAACAGGACCCATGATGTGTTGATGGATTATCGTAAATTAAACTCAATCATATGGGAAACAGCTAATCCTTACCAAGGATTGACAATTCCCTTTGGAGGCTAGCTGACTTGCAGTTCTTCTCAGCATTGATTTAGCCATCTAAAACTGGAAGATAGACCTCGCTTTGGAAGACTAAGCTAAGTGTGCTCTCGTCGCTAAAGTTGGATTGTTTGAGCCTACCCAAATTAAAAATACTATATAATGCTCATGCTACTTTTTGGCAAGCCATGGGTGGCATTCTGGGGTATCTGAGAATGTCCTGCTTCATAATATCTAGGCAACATAAACTTTTTTTCTTAAACTTTTAGCTATCATATTAACATTTTGACAAATCTTTCAGCGTTTGAGAATAGCCTCTTTAAATTAAAGCCTTCAAGTGCGCCTTTTTTCATCAAGAGTTGAAGTTTTTAAGCCACAAAGTAACAAAAGAGATAATTTTCACATTACCAGACAAGGTCACAGCCAAAATTAAGAATCTTCCACCCAGAAGTCTGAAATACATTCAGATTTTCTTGGGAATGATTGGTTACTCTTAACGATTTATTCCATCTTTTGAGCTTTCAGAATGGTTCATCTATTACAAAAGATGAGCCCTTCCAATGGACATCATTGCAACAGCAATCCTCTAATGCAATGAGACTGTCGCTAACAAAAATCTCCTATTCTGATGCCTACAAAATTCAATAAGCCTTTTTTGTTATCCACTTACTCCATCCATGTTGCTTTTAGTGTCATTTTGACGCAACATGACAATAACCAATTGAACCACCCTATCACCTACTCTAACAAGACTCTGTCCAAGATTAAATGAAAATAATAGCATCACCAAACGTTAGTATTTGGTCATAATCCTAACCATTAAGCACATCCATCCTTTCCTTTATGGAATGCAATTCATGATTATAAATGATCACAAGACCTTCCACTCACTGCAACAGATGTGTGATACTGATGGCTGCCTGGCCTGGTAGGCCCTAAGATTATAGAATCAAATTTAAATATTGTTCTTCAGAAAGACTTGGTACATCAAAATGTTGACAACCTATCATAATTAGCGGTTCTGACTGTTCTATCCACTGGATAGAATTACTTATATGATCTCGTTTATTAATCCAACTTCTGGGCACTAAAAACTGGAAATACAAAAAGAACTCAAGAGGAGAGTGATTAATATAAAACTCATGATGGTATGTTGTATAAGTTAGTGAAGAAGAAATGGATTCCTCATGTTTGTCCCTCTGATTAGACTGAGGTTATTATGGGTGGGTCATACTATCCCAGACATATAGTGGTATGGATAGACACAACTATGGCTAAAGTCTCAATATTTCTGGGATGGAATTACCTGCTCAATTCAAAATGTTTGAGATGCCTATATTACTTGCCACCAACATGACAAACCCAATATAATTTTTCATCGTCAATAAGTTGTTTTTCAGCCCTTTTCTTAATGTCTTGGAAGATACCACAAATATAATAGTAATTCCTCACCCTTTGGAAGGAACCCACCAGTACACTAATATCTTGAAATTTAGATATACAAGTTCAATTCACTGGTAAGGAAATGAACCCTTTTTATTGATGAAAACACCTATAAATTTACCAGTTGGTTAAGATGACGTCATAGCAATAAATTTACCCGCTAACTAAAGAGATTTTGAGTAAGAAGACAATGCCTATGTTGATGATGACTATGAGAATTGACCACTTTTTATCTTTTTTTTAGTACTAGATGGTCCCAACCCAAGGGGGGGATGACCACTTTTTATCTTTATTATTAAATTAATGTACAAGCGACCAATGACAAAGAAATGACTGAGCAAATTACCACAACAGAAGCAATCAAACTTTGCATCATTGTATTACCAAAAAAAGGCTTAACCAATTTCGAGATTAAATCAAACACTGGAGCAAGGCACATCAAAATAGTACATTGATAAAATTGCAAGAAAATTAGAGTAATACTAATTCAAAAGAAGCAGTAATTACTAGAAGAGGTTTTTCCTCCCTTAACCCAGAAGTAGGTATTGAGCAAGGGCTACCAAACATCCTGGTGCAGGGATGGCCACCTTGAGATAGAGATCGCAGAATTGAGCATTGAACAAAATGGATGCTGCCATTAAAAAAGAAATAAATAAAAGACTTATTAGGGTTCATGAAGCCTCTACAATATCACCAAACCCCACTACTGATTAATATCATTTACATTCATTTTATTTCTAAGCTTATATAAGAAGTATAAAAATACTTCATTTATTTTGATGAGTTTCTTTAACCACAAAATCTTACGTTTATTCTTGTTTTCCTTTTATACTGGGTTTAAGTGAAGCGATCATTAGTAATCAGTCTGGGACCTAAGGAATCAAGCAGAAGATACAATATTTAGTCTGTTATCTTCAAAAATATAACACCCATTTAGGGTATACCTTGCTTATTGAGAATGTCAAGGATGATTTTAAAAATGGTCCCGTTGAGCTTAGCACTAGGCCAATGTTCTATGGTTATATTAAGAAAGTTAAGGAAGTATTGCAAGCAGGGTGATTAAAAGTTCCAATAAGCAAGCGATGCTACATCATTTAGCATCAGAAGAAGATCTATGCAATAAGGAATACATGTACCTTCTTATTTTGCTTGTTGTATAATCAGTGTAGAACAGAACCCCTCCACAGAAAGTCAGATGACTAAGTTAAGAAAGCAAGAGCAACAAGCTGAATGAGGTTCTTATTACAGGGGAGACATCATCAAACCAGAGTGAAGAGCATGAGATATCTCAAGATCAGATTGATGATAAATATATGGGGTTATAACGGTGAGATTCCTCTAAGTTACTGGTGAGGGATAAGGCAAAATATCCGTTTAAGGCTTAAAAAATAAACATGATTTGCGGATTTATGTAACCATATTGAGCGTGTCAAGGAGACTGGTAGAAAAGCTTGCATTGTCACTATTTCCATTTGGATCAGATTTTTCTTAGTAAAGAAGATTATACCCACTATTAAAATTATAGAAGCAGATCTTTTGTTCCTTGAAAATTTAGAATGGAATGGACGTCCACACTTTGAACAAACATAAAGATCATATTGAACAGCACGATTCCATGCTGTACATGAACAAGAACTTGGATGAGTTGTAAGATCAGGCGTGTTGTACCAGACCCTACCTAATCCCAACTTTCCACTTAATTAGAAACATTAATCTTGGCTATTTTAATTGACTGTCGCGGTAATGCGTATGATGCGATCTAATCTTTTGAAGAGTAACCAAACTTTAAGCCCAACTTCAAGATGATGTAAACATCTGGCGAGGGAACTATTGCAGGTTTTTTAAATATGATTAAGAATAGTATGAATGGTTCGAGTGATTTTTAGAAGGCTCGCCACATACTAAGTTGCATGAGTCACAAAGCTTAAGTTATCCTAAGCATAAGTTTACAACCTGGTTTAACCTGTACTGGAGTGAAAAATATTTTCCAGTTGGATCCTTGAAGTGATCAAAATGTCATAACATATAAAAGACTTCTTTCTCATGAGTATGGAAAGAGCAAGTAAATTGTTAGACATACTGCACTCTACTACCAAATGGCTTAAAAAGCATGAAAAACAGAAATTTTAGATATTAACTGTAAATTCTGCTACTGAATCCCTGAGAGTCATACCTCACTTTGAAAAACACATGATTCTTGGCGTAATAATTCTATTAACTGTAGCCAAGGTTTAAAAATGGCCTAAAGCTGTAAACTAGCAAAAAGGTTGATAAAGCGAAAAGATGGGGCGAAATAGATTACTTTATTGGTTAAAAAGCGTCATTATTTATAGAAAGTGTGAGACGTGGTGCCAAGGGGACCTTAATGGCGCTGTGAAATTACTATCTTTCACAGTATTCTTGATTGACCACCTGGTTGTGCCCTCATTGTTCTGCATTGTCCTTATAACCGCAATGGTGGAGGTCACACCTCTTGATGTTTAGGAAGCTTGGATGAAGTTTCCTGAAGACATCTCCATTGATTTTGGTGCGCGTGATGCTTCCTGATCAAAACTCTCATTGGTGCATTTAGGGACAGGTTTCATTAATACTGGAAGAGGGAAGACTTATTAAGGCTTGATTTGGGAGTAGGGATTTCGACTTTATCATCATTGAAAATCATGACATCGCCCCCTCAAGATCCTGTCATAGGGTGGCATAAGGACAAAGGAATCGTTATGTACTTGGCTCACCACTGTCCCCTGATGGACATTGGCAATGGTGTACTCCAAATTCACCTTATAGATGACCTTATAGGGTCCTGACCAAATAAATTCATGCTTGTTCTGTCAAACTCTGGGTTAATGGTGATAGAAGAGAACAAGGTTACCTATTTAAAAAGCGGGTAAGGATGGTCAGCAGACTTTAAATTGGTATGTCTCCCTCTTGGTGGTGGTGACAATTCCTTTCATGGCTAGGGCTTGAAACCAGACAATTTGATTGGCTAGGGCCCTCATAGTTAAATCAGAGCTCTCATAAGCGGAGGCCTTGAGCAAAGGCTGTACGCTACTTGGAATCCAGGGAGAACATCCATATAGAGCTTCAAAGGGGAAATTTTAATGACTTGATGATAGCTTCTTTGGTAGGCAAGCAACATGCTGGGCAGATAAAGATTCCAGCGGGGTAGGGTCAGAGGCAGCCATCTCTACAAGATAGAAATGAAGGTTTGGTTAGCCCGCTTCAATGCCCCATTAATTAAAGGATTTTAAGAGGTTGTGAAACTCTGTTAGTTCAAAAAAAACGAAGTTGGTTTTTGGACTACCTGCAAGGTGAAATTTAGCCCATTGTCCAAAAATAAAATGTGGGCATCAATTCTGGGTGAATATGGATCAATTAAGGAATAGAACCGTGGCTTTTGTAGTGGCAGCGGGGACCAAATTTGCTGCAACCCATTTGGCGAAATGGTTTATGGCTAGGAGGATATACTTATGGCCATGCAACTCGGTAGGCTGGGGGCCCAATACATCGATGCTGATGACATTAAAGGGCCTGCTGGAGCCACGACTTAATGCTGATTTTGGGGAATGGCTTAATCTGCAATTGACAAGCCATACAATCCTTTACTCTTCCTGGATGATATCAACCATTTGGTCCTAGTAGCTTCGTTTCTATAGACATTTGTGGGTCTTCTTCACTGCCTTGTGCCCCACAGTCATATGCACTTTTATAATGAAATCGGCTTAAGAAGAAGGGCGTATATAAGGGAGCCATTTCATATTGATTTTCTTATATAACATTCCTTCTTTAATCTGAGTGTCTTGGGTTATTTTTCGAAGCTCAGCTTGGATTTCAGGTGTTTCCAACTCCCAGCGCTTGGGCCAGCCAATTAGCTCATACAGTCAGTTCTTTAGGATGTCGAAGAAGCCAGTACCAGCATCCTAGAAAAACCATCGGCGTTATAAGAATTGCTCCTACACAATTTACTAAAGTAATTCATAATTTTGAAGCCTAAGAGCTCATCTGGATAGCCAACCTTCAGATCTTTCATATATTGCAGCTATTGGAGCTAGTCTTGGTCAAAGACAATAATGAAGTTGGTGCCATAAAGGTAGGGCCAGAAATGCTTCACCAACAAAAAGGCCAGGCACTCGCTCTCAGTAACGCTATATTTTTGCCTTACTCAGGGTCTTACCTGGAGTAAGCTACTGAGCGATCAACCTAAATTCATTGTGCTGAGCTAGGATCTCCTTGACGGTGATGTCACTAGCCTTAATGAATAACAGGAAGGGTCAAGCAAGCTTGGATGAACTGAAAATAGGTTTAGTTTAAAGAGAAGTCCTCAGCGCATTAAAAGCCTGTTCCTAATCAGGCCGCCACTCAAAAAACGCATTTTTCTGTAAGAGGTAGACCAGGGGCTCATCCAAGTCGGCAAACTGAGTAATGAACTTACAGTAATAGCCCACCATGGCCAGGAATACTTTATCCGTAAGGCTCTGAATGTGAGACATCTTCTTGATAACGTCAACTTTACCTGAGATGGGCTGCATACCATTTTTTGAGACCTTGGTTCTGATGAATTTCATTCCAGATGGTAAAAAGGAGTACTCTGATGGCTTAATCTTTATAGAGGCCTTCCTAAAATGGTTAAAGACTTGCAGAGGTGTGTCACACGGCCATTGAAGGATCATGAGAATATAGTGATATCTTCAAGGTACATAAGGAAACAGGATAGTTCCAAGTCCCCTAGTATTATGTCTATGGCACGTTAAAAGGTGGCTGGCGCGTTGCAAAGGCCCTGTGTCAAACTCATGGGTTTGAATAGATCATCGTTGGCTATACGTGAACGTTTAGCTCAATCTTTGGGGGTGAGCTCTACTTGTTAATATCTGCTAGCACAAGCCATACTGGAGAAGTATTGCATTCAGCAAGAAAGCTGATAAAGTAGTTGATCTGTGACATGGGGTAACTGTTTTTCTTGATAAATAAATTGAGCCAGCAATAGTCCATCACCACTCAATGGCTGCCATCCTTCTACTGAACCAACAAGAGCGGGGAGGCCTAAGGGCTACGCGAGGGCACTAATAGCCTGGCTTCAAGTAGTTTTTTGAGCTTAATAGCCACCTGGGCTTCTTCAGCCTTACTTTTCCGGTAGGGATGTGACCAGATGGGGGAGAGTCCCCAGTCTTCACATGATGAGAACTGCCAATTATTTTCCCAAAAATCATAGGTGGAGGTTGAGAAGAGGTCCAAGTACTCATCCAATAATTTCTTAACCTGGCTCTGTTGCTCACTAGTGATCTCTTGTCCAATAAAGGCATCAACTAGAGCTAGTGATGGGGGTGTATTAACCTAAAATATGATCTTACAAAGCTACATATATCATTGAAGGTCTCTACAGGAAGAAGGCGAACATAAGCAACTGGAGTATAAATCTCACTATCCTAGATTTGTCAGTGAGTTAGCTAGCAACACCAATATGGATCCAGATTAGGCAGGTACTAAAATTCCCAGACAGGTTAAGACCTCCTTGACAGATGGGTTATCCTGGCCTCATATCTCAAATAGGTATCCAAAGGAGATGTTGATCAAACCCAGATGTCAAAGATAACCTGGGACTTTGGTGGTATAGCGGTTATCTTAAGAAAATAAACAGTCATTCCTTCTTGGCTATCAACCAAAGAGTGAGTATTTTTACATGAGAGCACCAAATATGATACTCAAGCTGTTCAAATCAGATTTTACTCTCTGATAGCAAGCCCAAGCTTTACCTCTGTTTTGGTGTCGCATGAGGTCATGAAACCCAGTGGGATCTGGTGTCCCAGCAGGGATAAAAATCCATATCATAGTGCATTACAGTAGAATAGTCCTTGAGAAACTGAGTCCTGTGGAGAAAATCATAGCTTTGGTTGTCTAAGGCGATGGCAGGAGTATTCAAAAAAAGCTTCCAAAATCAAATGGGAAAGAATAGGCCACAATGGATCAAATGCATTGCGGCTCAGACATACCATATTTCATTTAATGTGGAAAGTACAGAGTGATTTTGATAGACTTCGTTAATTTAGATAAAATGACATCTAAAGGGGAACCACTTTTGACAATGGCGTGGACAGGGATCTTATGGACTAAAACAGTGATGCATGTAACTAAGCTCCCAGAATGCGTGGGTAGAGTGAGGAACATAGTAGATTTGTCAAGATAAGAGTAAGCAGTATCAGGTTTTTTATTATCAATGGGTACCAAATCTTCTTCTTGTATGACAACTTAAGACTCGTTAGAGTTCATGGATTGTTTTTGATGTGATACAGGGATGTCAGTATGAAATGCATCATCCATCATTCTAAAGAACTTTTTCCCGCCTCCTCAGAAAGTCTTTTCCAACAAGTCTTGAAGCTGTGACGGAATACTTTGCAGTAGGTGCATCGAGGTATGGGATTCTTCTGGGTCTGAATGAAATGGACCTGAGGATGGCTGGTTATAATGGACGCGGTAGATTTGGGATGCAGAGTAAACACAAGTATTTTTTAGTTCTCCTTAATTTATTGAATGCAAGTAAAACCATTCTTCTGAATGATACATACTTTGGACCTTAGGATAAGATCCCAACGCGGAGATGACTGAAGTTATGGAGTCGCCCAAAAAGATGCAGTTAGTGGTTACCAGGGTTGTACTTGGGCATAGTATCAGATATTAAACTTCGTGGGCTTTCTCCTTTGTTCATATATATACACGGATGTCTGCTTTTGATTGGCCAAGGGTTTGGTTGCTTCCAAATTCCTAGATTAGGGCAGTATGGACTTGTTACCAGGTGTGTCATTCCTTTAGATGGGGAGTTATAATCTCCTAAGTGGTGCTATTCATACAGGGGTGGATGTTATTCACCATCTGATGGTCAGTAGCCTCTTCCATGGAACACTTGTAAGCATATAGGAATGAGGCAATGCTTTTCTTGCAGAGGGTAAATTTTTCTTGAAACTAGTCATGGATTTGCGCTCTATTGGAAATAAGATGAGGACGAATTTAATTTATTGCCTACTAAAAGGGCCAGGCAGGACAACTTGAGTTGGAACATAACCTTTTCTAGAGGTTAAGATGTTCCTAGAAATTCTCAGTATGCTGGAAAAAAATTTGTCAGTATTAGAGAATTGGACTTTAAAACTAAAAGTAAATCTAGGTTGTAAAAAGAAATTTATAAGGAAAAAATCAGTACTAAATAAAGTAATAAGGGAAAAGCAGGAATGTGATAAGTGATAGGCGAATACCACATGTGAGGGTGGAAGGAATTTTGGGAAAGCAGGAGGCGATGGCACAGCCCAGGTTTAGAGTTAGAGTAGATTAAGATTTCTTGTTAAAGTCTGGACTGAGATCAAATAATGGTTACACAATTAAGTGGTTTTCATTATCTGTTATTAGGAAGCCAAAAGGTGATAAGCGTATTATGTGGCAAGAGGTGGTAAATGAGGTGAGTAGAGAATTAAACACTGAATACATCCTAAGGCCTGATATCAGGATGAATAGTAACTAGTATAAAATGTTATTCCCTATCTATTAGCCAGTGGAGCACTAACGGAGCAATTTTCCAGAGTTTTTTAGGTCATAAACTCGTAGTTATTATGAGAAATTGCTTAGTGCTTAAAAATATAAGAGTGTTAGTGATTCTGGTTATTAAGTCCAACAAGATATGTATAAATAAATTGTTATTTATTTTTGGGCTTTAGCCCCAATTAAATACCAAATAGTAGTTTTAAACTAATTTTAATAATAATAATAGTAAAGTTGACAACAATTAAAATAATTAATATTGTAACCACAAAGTCAAGGCTTCACCTAAATTAAGGCAAAGTCTGACAACTAGGCTTAAAGTTAGTCATGTTAGGAGTGGAAAGATTATTGACACCAGGAATTAGCGCAGGCTTATAATCTTGATTTCCACATATTTGTGAGGGGCCTGTTAATCAAGTCATCATCTTAAACCCTTAAGGTCTTCTTAGACTGTCCAAGTTCTGGTTTAGGGAGGTAATGGAGGCTTTGTTAGCCACTTTTTCCTTCAATGCTTATATGTCAGCATGTTGGGGGAGCAGCTGGATCTCTGATGTTCAAGCGTGTTTTAAACCCATGAAAGGTTTGTTCAAGTTGGGCAATGTACTTACTGGTGAGCTTGGTGAAGGTTCTGAAGTTGTCCATCTCATCTGACAAGGCCTTGATCAAGACTCTAGGATTGAAAGAATTCTGTCAGCTTAGAGCTTACATCCTTGAGCCACTTTACATATTTGATCCTGCAGGGCAGTGAGAGTTTCTAATTCATCCTTTTACAGGAATCGTCATTGTTGCCAGAAGTAGGCACCGTGGTACCCGAGGGTCCTTGAGGCCCACGGGGACCTTTAACCCTTCACTCCTGTAGGCAGTGTCGTGAGAGGCTAATTCTTGGTAGTACTTTAAAGAATTCCACACAAGGTCCTCAAATTGATTGAGGCATTGATTCCAGGCAGCCTCAAGGAACTGTACATTCTTATGAAACTGGTCCTTGATATAGCCCGAAATTCTTCTATCCAACACTTCAAGTTAATTACAAGCCTCATTGATTAATTGACAGTTATAGACAATGGCTTTTCAATTGTCATGAACAAATGGAGAGGCCGCGTTATAAAAATTGACTTAATGTAGTGTAGGGGTTGAGTATGCCCTAACTGTCAGGAGACTCCATGGTGATGCAACCTGACTTCTTGTAAGAGGTTTGTATGGCAAGATAGGCGAAACTTCAGAGATAGCATATTTTACCCAAGGCCAACTCAAACTGGCAGTAGAGCTGAGAAATATAAGTCTCACATCTTGGAGGGTACCAAAGAGGCGCGGGAGTGACTAAAGCGGCCTCCCACAGAGTAGACACCATTTTGCAATAGTTATATAATTTTAATAAGGTTCTTAAATTAAAGTTGATAGTGATCATTGTCAACAGATGGTAGGGTGAACTTGAATGTTTCCTAAAAGTCTAAGCTTTCAGGCTTTATGGGAGGTACTTAATACTACGAGGTGTTAATGCATCCAGTTACGCTTTTTCAAATGATCAGCAGGTTGGTTTTTTGACTGCTACTATTCTCAATTTTTCGTGATAGTCATTTTTCACTTGGCAACTTGGAGCCCCCTGTATTAAACACCAATTATCTCAGCATAAAAGTTCTCTTGACTGTAACCAAATTTCAAAAATGAGCTCAAAGCTGTAAGCTAGTGGAGATTCATTAAACGAAAAGATGGGGCGAAATAAACTACTTTTATTGGGTAGAATGTGTTGATATATATAGGATGCGTGGGGACGTGGTGCAGAGGGACCTTCGTGGCCCTGTAAAATTAGGATACTTCTTAAACTTCCAGGTTGATCGCCTGGCCTGCGTTTTCATTGTTCTGCGTTGTCCTCATGACCTCAATGTTGGGGACACGCCTTTCAAGGGTTGGTATGAGGAAATAAAATTCCTGAAGGCGTATCCATTAATTATGGTTCTCATGATGCTTCCTGATTAAAAATCTCATCAGTGCCTTCAGAGCACAGGTTTCATTCACGCTAATATCATAGTTGACTTATTGAGGCTCAATTTGAGAGTATGGATTTTGACTCTCCAATCATCATCAAATCCCAACAATGACCTTAGTCATCAACGCCATGATGTCACTGAAAGCCATCAAGGAGGCTTTACCTGATGTTTAATGCACTTATAAGATGGAAAACAAGCCATCAGAACCACCTCTATAGCAAATGGACAAGGCTGTCTATGTCACTCATGAAAGTAATGAGAAACTTAGAGATATAAGTTTAAATCTAGTGGAATGTCAGCCTTAGTGAGAATATACCTGCAACAATTGCCATAAACTGGGACACTTTTGGCACTCATGTCCAATGGACACCACCTAAAAGATGGATATGCCCCTACTAAAGATGCTACTAAGTTACTAAACTGGGTGGATCTCCATAATTAAAGGAATGACGCTCATGAAAATGAGGATGTAGTCAGTACAGGATAACATGTTCTAGGAGAGTCTAGTGTTTTGGCTGTACCATCTTCACTATAAGTGAATGAAATTTACACCATTAGATTGATTGATACCTACTTGTAACAGGCATTACAACCTACCAGTATCAACAAAACCATTGAAATATAAGAGCAGCTTGTTGTGTCTAACTTCAGGATTATAGAAATAGATAACAACGAAAACGCTAAGGTCATATCAACAAGAGAAGCTTTATATCAGTTTGCAGAGTCGTCCATTGATGTTTTGATTTTTGGGAACCCAATTGGAAAGAGCGTTACAAAGGTTAAAGTGATGGTGCACATGGTTTGAGTATTGGCTCTAAAGGATACTAGAGCATCTGCCAATATCATAAACTAAAAGTGGATGAATAAATTCATACTAAAGCCAGGCATAGACTACATTACCAAGTATCAGATGACTGTGCCAGATGTTAAGCGCTCCTCAGGAGCATACTCCGCGTTGCCATTATATTTTGGGAGCATGGTTATGATGGTTCTAGCAGTGGTTCAAGACAATGAGTGATGCTACTTCTTGATTGGCACCCAGTTTCTATTTTGAGTTTGGTGCTTAGATTGACTTCACCACCAGTACTGTTAGCATACTCAGCTACCAACTTCCGCTGGTGTTGGAATTTCAGTTGACCACATTATTTAACCATTTGACTGATTAATTAATTTGACGATTAGTGGTTACAATCACTTATCTCAGAAACGGTTCCCAACTAAAATTTTTGTCTAATTTCATCTGTAAAGTATCCCTGACAATATTAGTTAAAGAATTCAATGAGGGAATAACAACTGATAGTTGAATCATTGCAGTGGGAAAATTTAGTATCTTGGCAATGGTCGGCAATTAAAGATATACTTTTTGAGGATCATCCACGATGGTATTAAGTAAGAATTCAATGCAGGAGCAACACCTAACAGTTGAATTATGGGTAAATTAGAGCAAATGGATGAGAAAATTGTCAGAAACTACTTAGGCATTCTAATGCTTGTGGTAAATGATAGGATCGTCATCAGTCAACACAACCTGAATCAATTGTTTTTTTGTTCCTAACACTAATGAATTTGTTGCTAATAAACCGAGGATTACATATCCTAAGAAAATAATGGCAAATATACCTGCCAAGATTTAGTGCCTAAAACTTGGGTGTCAATATAATTTAGGGAAACAAAAAAATTGATTCCCAGTGTACAACTGAAAAGTTGTGCGCTAATTATACTCTAAACCCCCTAGATATTCCCTAATAAAGGGAGATTTTACCTTGATTATAATTAGTTGTTTTACATTGGTTGTATAACCTACTCTTGGGACAAGAGTTCAAGGATCAGATATCCTTGGGTTGTTTTTATCAAGTCTCCGCTTAGCTCTGCGTGAAGAAAATAGAGAATTGTTCCCTACCAGATCAAATATATCATCAAGATGATAAGCACCTTTCTAGCGTTGGACCCTTTACTCAACGAGGCTTTTGGCAATCAACAATAATAATAGTCTTTATAATATAATTTCCCCAGTTTATCTATTTTAAATCAATCAATTTAAGTGGTCAAGGATCTGTGCAGTTGAAATCAGGGCGCAGAAGATAGCTACCATCAAGCGCCCCAGATTTTAGCAGCTGGTATTCAAGGATAAAGATGCCAAGTTGCGCAGGCAGAGACATGGTTAGAGAAAACCAATCAATCAATATACTTAATCCATTAAACCCTTAAAGAGGAGGGAGTTAAACAACTACCTGACATGGTTAGCGCAAAATAAGGCCTACCAGTGAGCGCAAGTGAGGCCATGTAAATCAAGCCTGGTGAATGATAATAGATGTTACTCTCAATCATTGTGAAGGTAACTCAAAACTTGATAGTAGAAGTTTACAATTGTGATGGGATCAGAGAATAGGTGCCAAGTTACTTCTGAGCTCTTTGTTACCAGATACACCAGAGGGCTGACTGTCATATTGAGAAATATCAATATCCAGACTATCTATTTTAATAAAACAAATCTTATCCTGAATTATATTGATAAGATGCAACTCCATTGAATAAATAAATGCTGTGGGGGGATTTAGATGAACTAGGTTTTGAGAATGCGATTGACAGTGAGTAGAAGAAATTGGATAAGCTCCTGGATGAGTCTAATAATACCTTTAGAACTGTATCAAACAAATATGGATTGTGCAGAGATGAGGTTTACAGGATGGCACCGGATCTGCCATCCCATTTAAGTATAAGCTGTACCACGGTCTATATGCCTAAGTTAAAGTTATTGCCAAAAAGCTAATAAGCTATCTTAATATGGCTTAATAAGATTTTTAAAGATCCCATGGGCTAAGCCGCTGATCCTAGTTTTCAAGAAGGATGGAACACAACGCGTGGTTTTAGAATACCATAGGTTATTTAAGGTTACTAATATGGTTTGTGCTTGCTCCCCTAAATAGACAACGCGCTGAAGCGATTGAGAGGAACAAAGTACTTCTCTGCGATGTCACTGGCCAGTGGCTAATGGTAGATGGAGCTCTCACCTAAAGATCAAGAGAAAAGCGCCCTGATCATCAGTTAGGGATTATTCAAACCTATATGTATGCCACAGGGTCTGTGAAACACCTCTGCCACCTTCCAAAGAGCTATGTACTGAATCTTTGAGGATCTCAACTTATCGAGTGTTCTCATCTAACTGGACGAAACAACAGCATCCAATCACATGTTTCAAGAGCAAAGCAATACTTACAAGAAGTACTTATACAACTAGGAAAGTCAAACCTGAATCTTAAATGTGACAAGTGTACATTCTTGAAGAAGCTGGTTTACCTAGGACATGAGATCATCCCTAAAGAAACCAGGCTTAGGAAGGAAAGATCAAAGCTATAGTAGCCATGGACAGCTTCATGTATGCATAACATCCAAGTACCACTCAAAATGGTGGGATACTATTAGCAGTCCCTCCCCATTTTACAGACTTGGCTTCACCGCTCACTTACATGTTGATCAAGGCAAACAAGGTTGAATGAGGCTTGGAGCAAAAGCAGTCCTTTAAATATTGAAAGCTAGATTAGTAAAGGCACCAATCTTAGCTCACCCAAACTTCAACAAGAGTTTAACCTGTACACTAATACTAGTGACATTGGGATTGGAGCGATACTCACACAATTGGAAAAAGAAGGGATATACCACCCCATTAAGTACTACTCAAAGGTCTTTTACAGAGATGGAAAAGAACTACATTTTGACAGAGAGATTGCTTGGAGGTTGTAAAAAGTTACTAGTTTGGGTTATTATCGGTTTACAACCCTAGTAACTTTTTTACTGCACAGGTTCAATTTCCTTGTGCACTTCACGTTGTATAGAATGTATTATCCGATAATAGTATGAAGACTATTATCCATAGTTGAGTTTAAACTATTATTAGGCCCAACGCTTTGTTCAGTACTTCTTATTAAATACTCTAAGTCAAACTCATAGGGATTCATTCCCTATATTACTGTCCACCCAATCTTCATCAAGATCTTCTGATGACAGTCTCTTTCAGCCCAACACATAGTCGGCAGCTATCCCTGATTGTGGTTCCCTTTGTCTCTAGATCCCCGCTCAGATCTATACTCTTCTCTCTGAGAGTCTTCCAATTATTGCCTTCTGCAATAATATCCTTGAGATGGAACTTCACAATGGATGCTGATAGTCTAACTATACACCAAATTGACAATATTACTAATACTGTTTTATTAAATACTGGTTTAATGTCTGTTTTTTATTAAAGTGAGTCCTAGGGAATTATATAGTAAGGGATTCAGCCGTCTAACCCTCAGTTGATACCTCTTCAATGAAACGGCAGCTGTTGTCATTAAATCACCCTTCCTCATCTCAGCAGCGATGGTCTTCCCCATCCTGGCTAGGATTCCGTCATTGGACATCCTCAAGACCTCAAACGGAAAGAGTCAAAAAACGTGTCCCTAACGTTTACCTCTCAATCCAAGCAAACCACCATAATTGTCTAGCGACCTGCTTAGGTAAGGGGACTTATTACCCCATTATGGCAAGTCACTTCACCAGCCAATGGATTCGCTAGTTGCAGGTGGCATCACTTGCCTCACAACTCACTATTCATTCCCAATCAGTCAGTGATGAAACCCAATTGATCCCAATTGGTACACCTGATAGTTAATCACTATCAGATGCCCCTATTTCATCAGCCACTTTAACCAATGAGACCTTAGGTTTTCATCCGTATTGTCCCTGACAGATACAACCAGGTGAATATCCCAAAATCCCCCAAATGTAGTTCCTCCAAAACTTGGGCCAGCCAATTTCTAATTCACTTCACCTTAGGAATTTTCCCCTAGCGACACCAGGTAATCTAGTAGGCTGGGAATATGGGAAGAAATCCCAACACATCCCCCCTCTTGCCTAGATTTCCAGCGAGAAAGGGACTAGGGCATGAGAGCACCGCTTTGGACACCTGGTCAAATACTTTATTGGTTCAAGCGGAGTACACTTTTCAATAATCAATGCTGCTTGGGACAACCTTCGGCATACGATGTTCTTCCTCTTCCTCCTCACTATCACCTTCTCAGAGCGTGGTTCCCACAACTTCTGTTGTGCAGGGCTGATCGATTTACTCATGATGATATTAGTCCCAGGATCCAGTTTTCCCCCCATCAGGGTATATGGCCCGCTGTCATATCCATGATTCTTGGTTCAGCGTCCTTAATTTCCTGATTCTCTCCTCATCCTAGACAGGAGACTCTTGCCATCGATGTTCATTTTGTGGCTTGATTAAGAATTCTTATTTTTATTTGCCTTCGTTATTTCATTCAGAACCTCCTGGATGTAAGTCCTTCTTAATTCTTCCCTTGGAAAGCTTATCTCATTAGTTTGAGATTAATTTCCCCATAATTGAAGCCTAATGGATTATAGAGTGCATAATGTCAACTTCTATATAAGTCTGACATCCCCCCTCTAGTCCAGCCTATATATCAATTTGAAAATCTCGCTATCTTCTATGGTCCCTCCAGGACTCATATGCCTAGTATGGTGCAAGTGGCTAGTCCTTCTGTCAAATTACCAGAAACGGTAACCAATTCCTCTGAAACCAGGCAGGCCATTGTTTCGAATAACTCTTGTCTGACTCTTCCTTTGCAGTCAATTCCTGAGTTGGACTTCAAAACCCTCCTGGATTTGGCTCCTTTTGCAAATGCTCTGAACATCATTGTCAATGCTCTGGAGATCATGCCAGTCGCTCTGGATCATTTGTTCTTGGATGGGTTGGACTTGCTCCCTGAGTTCCTCTTCTGACTCAGTCAGTTTTACAAACCCGCTGTACTGGTTTCTGAGCTCTCAATCAGGAAAAGCATACACTTTGATCTCCCCTATGCTGAACTCTGGGCCCAAGTCACCAAGGCTTTGACATTAGCGCTGAATCCTTCTCTGATCTGGACAACCTTCTGGATCAGGATACTGCCACTTATGCTCTTTGCTTTGCTGGCCAAGTTCTTTAAAGTTGGTCAACGAAGCTTCCAGCCTCACCTGGCTTCCACCAGTCATTCAGCTTTAGCTTCCGTGAAGCCTGTAGTCATTGTTTGCAGGATGCAATCCACTCTCTGCACAACTACCTCTTCTCCAGAGATTCCCATCACTATCTTCCATTGATGGCGTTAATTGGGGCATGATTTTACAACCCCCATCGAGTATTCCTTCTTCGCTGCTAGCTCACATGCCTGGTGTCCTCAAAGAAGCCTGTCGCAGGTGCTCAAGACACATCTTCTGGCTCCAGTGCCTTATTGGGATTACTCAGGGTTATTTGCCAATTGCCTCTTTTTCTATTGCTGTTTTCCTCCCCGCTTCAGGGTTTTGCGATTAACATCCTCTGAAATTTCAATTTCCCTTCTCCTAGTCACATTTTCTCAGGGCTCGGCGTCCACTCAATGAATGTGGTTTTGTGTAGGTCTTGCCCTTGCAAGTGTCCAATTGAATATCAATTTTGACGGGCTGTTTCTTCCTACCGCAATCCATCCTCACTCTCCCAAGAGGTGACATAGGCGGAATTATCCCCGTACTAAGGATGACCAATAAAAATTAAAAAAAGTATTTTGGCTTTTTTATCTATGCATTCTAAAATCTCTTTATTTCCAATATCTTTTATCAATTTTAAATCTTTATTCTTCACTTTTCCTATGAGACTTGACCTTGTCTCAGTTCAGAGGTCCATCATTTCCCCCAAACTGGGTCCTGAGTACTTAAACCTACCAGTTTTCCATGGTTCAGAGGTCCTTTTTTCGGACTTGGCCATCTAGATTGGTTCAGAGGTCCTTTTTTATAACTTGACCTAATCATCAGGACATGACCAACTTAATGTTTCATCAGTCCTTTGGGAACTCTTTTATTAATTTTCCTTGATCCAACGCTATAGATACTTAGCGTGGACTTGATTTACTACTCTTCCATCCAAGAGATTCTTGATGGAGTAAGCATCAATTGCCATCTTGGCAATTACTTTGAACGGACCTGACCACAATGCATCCAATTTGTTTCCTTCATCCAAAACCATGTGTATCGCAATAAGCGACTCTTTATCCTATCTGATATTCTTCTAATGCCGGTAAGTTCTTGTCATCTGTCAATTTTGCTCATATCCTTTTCTTAAAGGTTGTATTGAATGCTTGTGATTGCATATTGATCAGGATACTCGTCAGTCAGTTCAAGTATTATTTGATACTAATCCCTGATGTAGGTTCTACTACCAAATATAGTATTGGTGGCAACGCGGCCTTCCTCCCATATAGTAATTCAAATAGCATCTTTCTGTCGCCGTATGATGACTAATGTTGTAGGCAAACGTCACCAAACTCAGGTACATTCCCCACGCGGAAGTTCTCCCTGTGACTAGCTTCCTCAGCGTCTTGGCCAGCGTCTCATTGACTCATTCTACCATTCCGTTCATCTCCAGCTGGTATGGTACTGACACAACTCCTCAGATCCCCATTATTTCATTTAGCCTTTGGATTACATGAGACTTGAAGTTGGTCCCATTGTTGCTCAATAGGACTTGCAGACATCCATGCCAGTATACTACTTGATCCAGGATGAATCTCGCAGTACTGGTAGCGTCAACTCTGGTTAGGGCTTTTGTTTCAACCCATCTTGTCAGATGGTCGATGGCTACTATGATGTACTTGACTCCTCCTTTGCTCATTGCCAGCGGTCCCATCACGTCAATGGACACTAGGTGCCATGAAAATCCAGGTCAGACCAGTCAGTATCCAGTTGTATTCTTGTGTGGTTTATGCAGCTGGCACTCCACACAACAAGCCAGATGATCTGTGACATTGTAGTCAATCAATTCCCAGTAATAATACTGGCAAATATGGTCAGTTGTTTTTCTAAGGCCTCCGTGCCCAACACCCTTGTGAGCTGCTTGTACTATTGCTGCTCTCTCCAACAGTTTTGGAAATAATAGCTGCTTCCCGTTGATCATCTTAAATACTTGTCCATCCATAGTCTCGGTGTTTTGCATCGCTTTTTTAAGCGCACCTTGGATTTTTCAAGGCTTGTTATTGATTCTTCCTTCGACCATTCTCTAAAATAGCTCATCCGCCTGTGGTATACCAACTGCAACACTGGTAACCGCAATAAGCCATCCGCATTCTGGTGAGAAGCCCCCACTTGGTGGACTATCTCAATATCATAAGCCTGTAGCTTTAATGCCCATTGGGCCAGTCGTCCTTCCAGTTCCCATAGATTGTGCAGCCAATGCAGTGAAGAGTGATCCGTTACCACCTTAAAGTGCATTCCACAACAAACACCCAAAACTGCTTACATGCATAAATGACTGTAAGGCATTCATGCTCAGTCACGGTGTAGTTCCTTCAGTGGCTGAGAGTGTCCAGCTTACATACGCCACCAGATGCTTGTCTCAAGTTCATCTACTTGGCTCAGTATGGCACCAATCACCATCAACAAAGCATCAGTTTGAATGATAAACTCCTGATCAAAATTTGGATATTTCAGATTTGGCGAATTTATCAGATACTGGCGTAACTCATCGAAGGAGTCCTGGGCCTCTTCATTCCATACAAATCCTTTTTTCAGATCCTTTAATAAATGAAATAAAGGCTCAGCTATTTGGGCGAAATCCTGAATAAATTTTCTGTAGTATCTGACCATCCCAGGGGAACTTGGATGTCTCAGACAATTTTTGGCACAGCCATGCACTCTATAACTGCTATCTTCTGGGTTTGCGGCTGCAATCCATTTGCATTAATCACAAATCCCAGGTATTCCAACTTTTTTGAAGAAGTGGCACTTCCTTGGCTTGATATTCAGGTTAGCCGTGGACAGTCTCTTAAAAACTTCCTCCAAGTGGTACAGGTGATCAGTAAACGTTCTACTGAACACATTGATATAATCCAGATATACCAGGACGCACAACAACTTCAGGTCGCTTAATATCGCATCCATGGCCCTCTGAAACGTCATGGGCACTTTGCAAAGACCCTGGGGAATCCTCGTCGGCTGGTATAGCCCCTGTGCGGTAATAATTGCACATTTTTATTTGGTCTTCTTCTGGCAAGTCGATCTGCCAGTATCCTGAGATTAGGTCCATTGTGTAGAAATACTTCGCTTCTCCTAATCAATTGAACATCATTGATCCTCAGTAGGGGATACAAATCCTTCTTTGTAATTTTGTTCAGCCTCCAATAGTCAATCACCACCCAATTTGATCCATCCTTCTTCTTCACAATCAGAATTGGACTTTCCCAGGGACTTGACGACGGAACTAGAAACCCATGCTTCACTAGTTTACTGATCTCATCCTCCACTACCTCTTTTGCAGCTTTTGATCTTCAGATTGGTCTCATCCTTATCAGTAGATTTTCCCCAGTCTCAACCTTGTGAATTACATCTCTTGCGCATCCCAAATTGTGGTCATCCTGAGCAAACACTTCCCAATATTTCTTAATTAAGACGAGCACTTCCTCCTTCTGCCCTTCCGACAGATCTGTGAGCTGCTAATCAACCAATAGGTTGATGCTTTCAGTCGCCCCAGCCGGTAATCCCATTTCCTCAAGGGACCCAAAATTATGGAATCGTCTCAATTATGCCATCAGGATTAAATGAATAAATGCGAAGATTTGATTCCTCTTGATCTTCATCCAGCTTTTCACTCAAATTCGCCAAGAGAACTCATATTTCTCCATGGCCTGGCATTATTATCCTGGGAGCCACCCATGGCTCCACTCTAGACTTCTTCCTGGGGCTTCTGAATTATCCATACAACAGCTCCAGAATCTCCAAAGTCAACCCTGTGTCAACTATCATCTGTGATCCGGCTGGTATGGTCCTTTCCTTCTTTATCCTTAATGTAATTTCCCAGTTTTCTAAGATTTCCGTCGGCATCTCTCATCACTTCCTACCAACTAATAGGTTTTAGATTGATACAATGCCGTCATTGTATATCAGATTAATGAAGTTGTTTCTCCAATTCAGCGGAACTTCACCGTCCTTCTGGTATACCAATGGTAACGCCTGACCCAGTATGGTCAACATATTATCCTTGAAGTTACATTTAACTCCATACTTCCACAGAAGCTCCATTCTTATCAGGATATTATAGTTTTAGTCTGCCAAAACTATCTCTGGCGCAGATACAACAAATGACCTGAATTGCAGTGGCAGAGCACTATACGCTCCACAGGAAACAGTGGTGTTTGGCCCAGCTGTTCCATACTCACTCTTGTGTTCCAAGTCCTGGGAGATCTTCATCCTCTTCACCAGCTTGGTCTAACAATATTGATGGGCGCTCTGCTTTCAACAATCGCCCTCACCCTTACTTGATTCACTTGAATATCTATATATGTACACTTAGAGTATTGTAATATAGTATTTACTGAGTGAATAGCATCATTATTAGCTGAATCTAGGGTATGAATAATCTGCACCGATAATTCAGGAAATGATTCCTTTATTGCGCCAAGGGGGATCAACAGATTGGCCTCATCTAAACAAACGTCTGCTAACTCATCAGGATTCCCAGCAGTCCAAATCTTCTCCATTAGTTGTCAGGCGTATGGCTGGGCAACTTCCTGAATTACCCTGGGGTTGATCTTCTTCGCTCTGGATCTGGTCATGGCATTTATATCCATGTTGACCACTTGGTATAGCAATCCTGCTCATCATCTAAAAACAGATCACTGATGTCTATCTCTTCATTCATGATATTGAGAGAAAAGGTTTCTCCGCCACTCTAGACTGTTCCTTGCCTAGGCAGCGTGCCATTTTCCCAAATCTTTGGCAGCTGCTGTCTCTTTGGCCTGGACCACATTAATTTGCTTTTTTGGCTTTTTTCAGTGTGCGGAAAAATGTCCTTTCCCGCCACACTGAAAGCAGACCTTCTCTTTCTTATTTAACTGTCTGAATTATTTGGGCTTATTTCCCAGGACAGTTTGGTTGGTAGCCTCTTTTTCTCCTTCATTTCCCTTCATGGGATTCAGATTTTAAACCAGATTAGACTTGAAGCTTCTATTCAGGGCATCAAACGTCGCTCATAAAATCTTCAGGTTGTCTACCATTTGCGAGGTAGGTATCTCCATTTGAATACAGAAGACATCATTTGATGCAAATTGTAATAAGGCTGAAGGGCCACTTACAAAGTGATTCACACATTAAAGTCATCTAACACTTTTCGCTCCAGCCAAGATCTGCGACTCCTGGTAAAATTGATCCATAGCTAGCAAGATACTAATCTTTATGGAATTAAATTCCCATAAATTCTTGCTTGCATTTTGACATGTGGGTTGGACTCCCAAACTCAATCATTATGGCTGCCTTAGCCTTGGCATGCAACCAGCTGTCCCCCTCCAAGTGGGGTAACACTAGGTTCTGGCATTCTGTGTCTAAGCAGTTCATGACCGTCAACGCCTTTTGACAATCCCCATACCCATTCATAGTCATGTCAAACAGTCAGAAAAACGCTGGGGCATTA
The DNA here is from genome assembly GCA_022478985.1 of Massospora cicadina. Classification (NCBI taxonomy): domain Eukaryota; kingdom Fungi; phylum Entomophthoromycota; class Entomophthoromycetes; order Entomophthorales; family Entomophthoraceae; genus Massospora; species Massospora cicadina. The sequence continues at coordinate 47,334 of JAKSZP010010594.1, read as the reverse complement.
TCCCAATGGAATGTTGGCAATTTCGGTGTTGCTCTGAATTCCTATGAGTCATTTTGGGCCAATTCTCTCAGTTTGACTACTCAGCTAACTTGTGGAGTGACTTTGGGCGTCATCTCCAAAATAGCATCAAAGGCGGGCAGCATATTTCTCAGGGTATTCATTTTTCTTGTGTATCATATGAGGACTTCTCTCTTCAGCATCACTGGCCATCTTGGGCTCACATGCACATCTGTGGGCTTTCAAGTCCTCTACTTTTTTCATCAATTTCTTGAAATCTGCACCAAACTTTCTTAAATGAACGCGATCCACTTCTTGCTCCATTTTCAGGAATAGGACCTCTTGAACTTGCTCTTCTTCTTTATTCTTTAATGAGTTTACTTTGCAGAGTAACTCATTCCCAAAGTTGGTTGCGTTTTCTACTCCATCCTCCACCTTGGTGACTCACTCTTCCAAGGCTGCAAACTCCCGATGGTCCGCTGAATTAAAGGCATTCTGATTCACTGTGGAGAACTCAGTCCACAGCTTGCGCATTTCTTCTTTATATGACATTATTAATAGATACTTTACTCAACTACTCCTTTAGTGAGCACCAACTTGTAAAAATTTACTAGTTTTGGTTATTACCAGTTTACAACCCTAGTAACTTTTTTACTGCACAGGTTCAATTTCCTTGTGCATTTCACGTTGTATAGAATGTATTATCCGATAATAGTATGAAAACTATTATCCATAGTTGAGTTTAAACTATTATTAGGCCCAACGCTTTGGCCAGTACTTCTGATTAAATATCCCAAGCCAAACTCAAAGGTATTCAATTCCTATATTACTTTCCACCCAATCTTCATCAAGATCTCCTGATGACAGTCTCTTTCAGCCCAACACATAGTCAGCAGCTATCCCTGATTGTGGTTCCCTTTGTCTCTAGATCCCCGCTCAGATCTATACTCTTCTCTCTGAGAGTCTTCCAATTATTGCCTTCTGCAATAATATCCTTGAGATGGAACTTCACAATGGATGCTGATAGTCTAACTATACACCAAGTTGACAATATTACTACTAATACTGTTTTACTAAATACTGGTTTAATGTCTGTTTTTATTATAGCGAATCCTAGGAAATTATATAGTAAGGGGTTCGGCCGTCTAACCCTCAGTTGACACCTCTTTGATGAAATGGCAGCTGTTGCCATTGAATCACCCTTCCTCATCTCAGCAGCGATGGTCTTCCCCATCCTGGCTAGGATTCCATTATTGGACATCCTCAAGACCTCAAACGGAAAGATTCTTAAAACTTGTCCCTAACTTTTTACTCTCAATCCAAGCAAACCACCATAATTGGCTAGCGACCTGCTTGGGTAAGGGGACTTATTACCCATTATGGCAGGTCACTTCACCAACCAATGGATTCGCTAGTTGCAGGTGGCATCACTTGCCTCGCAACCCACTATTCATTTCCAATCAGTTAGTGATGAAACCCAATTGATCCCAATTGGTACACCTGATAGTTAATCACTATCAGATGCCCCTATTTCATCAGCCACTCCACCCAATGAGACCTTAGGTTTTCATCCGGATTGATCCCCAACAGATACAACCAGATGAATATCCCAAAATCCCCCAAATGTAATTCCTCCAAAACTTGGGCCAGCCAATTTCTAATTCACTTTGCCTTAGGAAATTTTCCCTAGCAACGCCAGGTGATCAGCAGGGTGGGAATATGGGCAAAAATACCAACAGCGGTAATAAGAGAAGTAAAGAACTTTTGACCCTACTTGTATAAATTACACATTAAAGTTGTGACAGATCACACATTATACCATTGTCTGCGCAGAATGAAGTATCTAGATAGACACCATTCTAAATGGGTAGTGCAGTAAAGAAATTTTTGAGATCATAATAGAGCAGGCAGCAAGCACCTCAACACCAATAGACTATAGCGTTTACTAGTTTTCCACCTCCAAGCAAACAAGAGTGATCACTTTTATGACCTGATCATGTTAAAAGAGGATAAATGGCAAGATGAAACCAAAGAAGTGAATACAGTCTTAAGAAGACGTTTTATAGATACCCGGCATATAGATAGTAATTCTCAAAAAAAGATCCAGGACAAGTGGTACCCATGAAGTTGAAATAGTGATCAATTGGAACTTATGATGGAAAATCACATGCATATTGGCCATGGATGATACCAAAAGAAATTGGCATACCTAAGATCAGTTCTATTATAATCAATATCAGACGAGGTAGATAAGGCCCTGGAACTCCATGTCCCTTGAATGAGCTTCAGACCCCTAGAGAAGCGCTTTGAGTTCCAGCTGATCTCACCAACAGCACTGTTCCACAACATATCCATTGATGTAAAAGGACTATTGCTTACCACCTCAAGTGGATCTAAAATTTATCTTTTTGACTATTGACCATTTCACCAAATAAATTAAAGCATCAGCAGTCAAGGAATATATTTTTTGGATATACTGCCAGATTCATGCATAATAATAGTATTGAGGCACGGATGTCACCAGGTTTTGCTATCAGATAATGGAAAGACTATACCTCATATGTATTGAGAAACTTATGTATATAGTTGGAGTAAGGCATAAATTCTTTATTCCATACACTTCATATCTAATGGAAGAATAAAATACGTGAATGGAACCTTAGAAAGCTAATTGAAGAAGATGGCTCTGAGCTACAAGTTAAAGTGGGACTAATTGATGCCATCCACACTATTATCATATAGACTTATCATCACCAGGTGATTAATGTCTCCGTTTAAATCCCCATATGGGTGGAGATCAGCACTATCTAAATTGTGTGGCACCAAACATTATTTCCGTGAATTGTAAGAATCTACCACCTGAGAGTCACCATCAAGAGATGGCTGAGTAAGTGTTTAATATTCAGCTTGAAGCATCTAACATTAAAGCAACTATAGCCCAAGAGCCAGAGTGAGAGTCAAAGATGGACCAAATTACCAGAAACTAGTTTTAGGTGAAAGTTACTATTTTACCATGTATGGGGAGGCCAGCCTAAGGAGTTACAAGCTATTTGGATTTTCCCTGCAGCTATCCTAGCTAAGAGAGGAGCAATATGTTTTTCAGAGATGATAAGAACAATACTATATTTAACAGAGCACATGCTAGGCACCTTGGGTTCTTCCCCCAGTCTCATCTTATGAGGGGAAGTGTCATGTAAGTTACCACAAGTATACTGTAGAGTAATTCCTCTCTCTGTGGAATGAACCCCACCAGTATACCAATACTATATAATTTCTAATAAAGTTTGAGTCATGATAATGGAAATGAACCACTTTTATAGACAAAGACATCCCAAAAAGATTGCCATTTGGTCTGGAGGACGTCATGTGCAATATTTCAATACCCGCTTACCAAAGAGATTTCACAATGAAGATTACTCCAATGGCGCCAGCTACAAATATAGATATTGATCCCTTTTTATACCTTGGTGGTCCAAAATAATTTACAGGTGACTGAGGACAAAGAAATGACCAAGTAAATTACCCTGATGGAAGAAATTAAACCTTCCACCCTACTATTGCATGAAATGGCAATCAGCCAATTCAAGAGTCTAATGAAACGCTGAAACAAGGCATATTGGAGAAGCTCCATTGATTGAATTATATGAAGATCAACTTAAAACTAAGTCAGGATAAGGTAAATACCAGAAGATTTACTGCCGCAAAGCCCAGAAGCAGAAATTGAGAAAGTGGATACCAAACATACTGGTGCAGGGATGTCCACCGTAAGATGGAGGTCATAGATTGAAGTCTAGAAAAAAATGGATGCCGTCACCAGAGCAGAAATCTAGAAGAGATTTATTATGTTTTTTGAAGCCTCCGCAATATTGCTACACACCCTACCAATTATTTAATATTTCATCTACTTATATTTTTTTATACAAGAAGTATAAAATACCTTAATTTTATAATCCTTAACTGCAGAATATTACGTTTATCCTTGTTTTCCACTTTTGCTGGGCTTATGTGAAGGAATCGTCACTAATCAGTCTGGAACCAAGAAACCAGGCTGAAGATATAGTAACCAGTCTGATATCTGCTCAAGAAGAAGAAACTAGTTTAGGAGAATACCTTAGTTAGAAAGAATTTAAAATAAAGATTTATTGAGGTTCTGTTGAGTCTCACATTAGGCAACGTATAAAAGTTATGTTCAAAGAGCGTCAAGCAGGATACTGCCATCAGGGTGATGAACAGTTTCAATGAAAAAGCGATGCTACATCAGGTATAATCAGAAGAAGATTAACACGGTTAGGAATGACACTTCTCTTCTAGAGTTGCCTGACGTCTAATCTGTTTGCACAAAAACCCTCTGTGGCAAGTCAACTGACAAAGTTAAGTGAGAAAGGCCCAACAAGCTGAATTATATGATAATAAACAACGTTATAGGTCCCTTGTCCTCAGGAGTCCATGGCTATAAATATAATATTAGCATTAAACTACCTCCTAAATAGATAGAAGCTATATACATCCCTATGGCCACCACTCTTGCAACTGCCAAATCTTGTATTGACATCTCTTCATGCAGCATGGTAGTCCAGAAATTTATTATCTGAAAATGGAATATATCATTTCAGAGGTGGATTGGGAACTGTATACTCTATTTAACACTTACCAAGTTTTTGTCACCATAAAACCCTTCCACAAATTAATCTTTTGAGAAAATTAATTGCCTTTTCATTACAATACTTAGATAAAGGCACCTAAAGAAGCAGTATGATGGAACCATATACTAACAAATGCTTTTCTTTCTTATAGAGTTAGCTACCACCGATTAGTAAGATGTCCCCTTTGATGTACTTTATGGTAGAGATCCCTCCTTTCCAACCAGCATAAAACAATCTATCATCAGCAACTCCTGAGACCTCTGATATCACTATAAGAGCTATTACAGATGAGATTCTTCATTGTAATCTCTATCCATGGATGCCTTGATATAACACAACTAAGGAGACTGGTCAAAGAAACTTAAAAAGATCTTCCCTGCTGGTGTATCAATCTGGAGACTTAGTTTGTTAAACTGGCTACGCCATGGGGAAGAATCAACAAGATAGTTACCTCTGGTCTGGGCTTACATGGTCCTACATAAACGTGGGTATTAATATTCCATTGTTAATGTTGAGAAGTACATGATTGCAACCTAAGGAACAAGGGCGATTTCACAGAGCTTTATATATTACTACAACAAAATAACGAAAAGGCATTGTCATATCTCAATTTTTGGATTCAGAAAAATTGAATAGTATCAAAGTCTAATCCTGCTTCTCTACTGATACTTCAATACTAAAAGTAAATTTCTGAAGGCACTGTCTCCTGAAGTAAAGGACAAAAGAGGGAGATAACTTAAATCAGCTAAGAAAATTGTAAAAGAATTTACTATAGAGGTTCAAAAGACTACAAAGGCACAAAGGAAATTTTCTCATCATACTTCACCTCCCAAACCTAAGGAGATCCTGAGTGACAGTATAAAATGGAACATTCCATACGTGAAAATTCCAGTTTTCTACATTATTAGAAGCTTCAAGTAAAGATAATTAGATTTTTTTCTTATTTAGTCTATTTAAGTTTCCTAATTCTAAGACTTTTACTGAGGTTAATTAACAAACCTTGACCATCATTGTAATTATGGCCCCTTGTTATATTTTTATTAAAAGTAAACCCCTTAAAATCTTAACAGCTTCAAAGGCTGTTCTTTTGTTTGGCCCTTAATATCATCAGTACCAAAAAGATTATAATAAACTAATGGGGATGATGTAAAGACTAAACTCTGAAATAATTATGGCAAAAATATCTCTTGTCCTGTAATACATGGGCTCTTGCCAATAAGTCAAAAATGAATTGGATAACAGTAACCACTTTGCTAATCAAAAAATAAAGACAACTCTATAGATCAAACTCTGGGTTTTTACGTTTCTCTATATATTTTAAACCATGCCTCAAATTTTGGATGCTATAATAACTGTACTTAATAACAGAATTTGGCCTGACTTAAGAATATGTAATGATGTGATGATTCTATTAAGCTAAATTTTATGTTCATTTTTTTAGTTTTAATTGCCCTACATAATCTTTTAACTTAAAAATTTAAATATACATACCTTCTAATTTGGATAATTATCCAAGATTTTATCTGCAACCTAGAAGTGCACATATAGTTTCATCCTAGTTACAATTTTTATTCCTGTTCAAAACTTACCATTATCTAAACCTGTAATATAAAAATAAACTGTCTGCTAATTTTAAAGGAATCTTTTTAAATTTTGATGTGTTAACCCTGTTGCAAGCTTTTTATATGAGTAATAGTAATCTCAATTATCTGACACCATTGGTTGATATATTGGGTCTCAAAATACTTAACATGCTTATGAACTAATATCTGAGCCCAGATCTATTGACTAGTCACTTCATTTAAGATAACCTTGTATCTAGCTATGACGTCTCCTTTCTTTATATAAATAAAGGTAATAGTGATGTTAGACTGAGTCAGAGACTCTTCATTATATATTCACAAATGTTATATTATAAAAAAGCTTGTAACATCTAGATCAAAAAGTTTATGTCCATTTTTTTATTTTGGACTAGAATATGATTATTTTATACAGTATGTTTTTTTTGTTTTTCAGCATTACAGTATTTTTCAAGGTCTCCTTTACACAAATTTACCTTAATTGACTCAAATTATATCATTTAGTTCTAAAACCCCCACTGCATCTGAAAATGATAACAGAGTTCATTGAAATTAGAATTACATAAGGTGCAAATAAGCCTTAAACTGAAGTACACTATATATACATGTCCTTTATGGTACTTAAATATAAAAGATAAGTTAATTGATTAGGATCTCTGGTCTCTGTGAGGGTGCCAGCTAGTATGAAGACCATCAATCTTAGATGTGTTTAACAGTGCCCAGGGGATAATTTTGGGTGCCAAGGGCTTAGCTGCACTGATAACTTTACATTGGACGCCCTAGGGATTTATTGAGAAGTTTTCTGAGCTAACAACATACCTAAGACCTCTACAACAAGCCAAAAGGCTGCAATAGGGGCAACTCAGGTCTTACTGGGACAAATACATGGGTGTGAGAAGCAGTGAGGGAAACAACACTATAAGGTTTGCATCTGATAAATATTAAGTTTTATTAGATTTAGATCATTTTAATTATAGATTAAGCAGATTAAAATCCATGTTGGGCGGATCCGCTGGAAATAGGTAATTTCAGGTTTCCACAGTGTATGCGGTGGATCAGCAACCAAAATTGTGGAGATAATCATCCACAAACTTGTGGAAGGTGGGGAGCAACAATGGATCTACAGATAGGAATGTTTGCTCAATGATCTTCAGAAATTATTCTATAGATGGTGGTGTGCATTAACAGACATTTTTTACAACAGTCAGTTAGGCGTTTTGGAGGGCGGACCCCACAACAAGGATATAAACACAAATTACTTAACCAAAAGTCAACTAAAGGGGAGAAAAATAAAAGGTAAACTGACAACATACCTTAATGAAGGTGGTTCCAAATATAGATGATGGTGGAAGGGGGGCTTAATTGGCAATGAATAAGATTTTTAAGGGTGTTGGAAAATTTCTTTTCCGGCAACAGTGGGCTCTGCTTGTTGGCAGGCCAACCAGTATGAAGACTGGCTGACCTTTGCCATTTCGCCTTAGGTAACAGGGCCGCAGTGCTGGTTGACCCATTGGCTTGTCACCTGCGCCATTTGGGGATCCCCCAGCCTAAACCTCAGCCAACAATTATAAACATAAACTTATATAATGAAGTATATTAGGAAAAAAAAGATGTTTATTGAAAGGGAAGCACCTGGAATTTATATTTACATAGGCTACTGCTCCCATTGCCAACCTATCAGCTCATCAATGGGCCATCTAGCCAACCGCTCTCTCTATCGCTGCACTTCTCTCTTCCCTGGTGTCAACCTTCTCGCCTCGTTCTTCCCAATGACTGACCACTAGTTTCAGCTTTATCCCCTTAGCCTTCAGTCACCAGTGAGCCGTATAAATTATTACATAAATAAATATCAAATTGGATTTATCCTAGTAATTATGCGCTGGAAACATCCTCAGCAGCTTGGTAGCTTTGGAATAATTCATCTTTATGATGATGACACATTTCAACTCCCCTAGTTGATCAATTGGAGAATCGGCTTTTTTAAGCATCAGCTCAATTATTATATATTAGGCGCCAGAAACAATTTTGGTCGCCTCAAACTCAGAGTTGTCAGGTTCTGCCAACATATACTAAATTAATACAAATAATAATACTCAGCTATTAGTTGCTGGTGATCCGTTTATAAATTGGGCCAGTGATTGCCTCTGCTCAAACCTAACTTACAGACTTGGCGGAATACTTGAATTTGGCTCAAACAAATTGGAAAGCAACTACCTTGCAGACATTTGCATACCCTCAAAACTCAGTCAATTAGCCATATTTCCAGGATTGGCCATTTCACCCCAAGTATCAATAAATCACTGTAAAAAAGCATCTGGTTAAAATTCCAACATTTCCTCCACTTAGCCAAATGGTATTCCTCCTACTTTCAACCTTGGCATGTGGGGCGGGAGACCAGTGCTTGCCTCTCCCTGCCACCAACAATCTCTGGAACACAACGACTGGTTTGGTGTCAAACCAACGTGCTCTTCCCCTCCCCAGAAAGTCTGGCGGCACATCCCTGCCACCTCTTCACTAACCTGTCAGCTACTCTGGCACCAACCAGAATAACCCACTGTAGTTAGCCCCACTGTTGGAAAATTGCTTTTCCAGCAACGCTGGGCTCTGCTTGTTGGCAGGCCAACCAGTATGAAGACTGGCTGAACCTCTTCATTTTATCTTAGGTGACAAGGCCAGCAGTTCCAGCTGACCCCTTGGCGTGTTACCCATACCATTTGAGAATCCCCCCAGCCTAAACTTCCTTCAACAAGAATAAACATAACTTATATAATAAGTTAGATTAGGCAAAAGGAGATGTTTATTAAAAGGGAAGCACCGGGTATTTGAATGTACATATGGATACTGCGACCGTTGCCTACTTATTTTATCATCACTGGACCTTCCAGCCAACCACTCTTTCTCACTGCTTTTCTCTATTCCCTGGTGTCAACCCTCTCACCTCGTCCTTCCCAAATAACTAGCCACTAGTTTCAGCTTCATCCTTGATCTTCAGTTGCCAGTGAGCTATATAAGTTATTTATAAATAGATATCAAGATAGATTTGTCTTTTTATTTATGCGCTGGAAACATCTTCAGCCACTTGGTAACTTTGGAATAACTGTTATTCTTGCAAATGACACATTTCGTCTCTTTTGTCAATCAATTGGGGAATCATCTTTCTCAGACAACAGCTTTATTACTATCTATTAGGCGTCAGAAACAACCTCAGCTGCCTCAAGCTAGGAATTGTCAGGTTCCGCCAACATATTAAATAAATACTAATGATCATTCTCAGCCAATAGTCACCAGTGATCCATATACTAATTAAGGCCAGTGATTGGCTCTGCTTGAACCTAACTTCCAAGCTTGGTGGAATGCTTAGTTTTGGCTCAACCTAATTAGGAGCAACTACCTAGCAATTACTTAAATAACCTTATAATTCAATTAATAAGCCATTCCGCCAGGATTAGCCATTTCATCCCAAATATTGATAAATCATTGGAGGAATCCATCTGGTTAAGATTCTGATAGCTGTAAACCCAATTGGCAGACTGGGCTTCTTGTGACAATATAAGGGGAAGGCATTAAAGGTCTTGGGTGGAGTCATGAAAGTTTTGTCAGCATGTACACTGGCTTAAAAAGAAATCTAGTAAAATACTACTAAACTTAAACAGATTTTTCCAGATGGGTGAGTTACTAACACCATTTTATTAATACATGTATTATTGGTATAATTTATTGTAGAATTAAGATAGATATGTATGATCTATGGGTTTGATAAGTGATCCAAACCAATAAAAATATGATCTAACTTATTAGATGAACTAGAGCTCATATGGGGATTTGGGTGTGATGGGAAGTTCCTTGAATATCATCAGTGACCAGGCCACACTTGGGTTGATCCTGAGGACCTGCTTGGACCCTAAACTCAACCACCTTTCTTCACACCCCTTCAATAATTTACAACAGATCAGAAGAGAAAATGGAGGCAGATAAGGCGATTCTTTGGAAGCCACGGCAGTAACCCACCACGCATCTACCACATGAGCTAGGTCACTTATCTGAGAGAGGGGCTCTACTGGGGGCTTAGGCCCCTTCCTGCTTCTGTATGGAAATTTCTCACAACCCAGCTGGGGGGGCAGGTCATCTGTACTTACAGTCTCTTACAAGCTCAATAAAATTTGACCTCTTATCCTCATGCTATAACTCGGTATTTTTTGAATAATTAACCATGACCTTATAAAACACCGGGTAAATTAGCTAGTTTAAAATTAAGCTATCTCTAGAACCATAATCTCTAATGTAAAATATAAAATGTGTTTGTTTGGCTACATTATAAGTCTAAAAAAACTTATTTTAATTTGAATCAAATTTATTTGAGGTGGGTTGACTTTGGTACAAATATACCACACAAATTTGGATTAGGGAGTGAACATAAAATGTCTAAGGACAAAACCCAAGTACTGGGATAAACCCTTCATGCACATGAACTGATAGGCAAAGATTTCATGTTATAACTCTATTAATCTGCTTTTCTGGACTAAGGCATAGTGTGCAACACAACATATATATTGATATCCACTAATTAAAGAACTAAACCCTTCTGCCACTACTGGATTTATACATGAATCATGAGCAGCAATAATAAGACACCATTCTCACTGTGTTAACACCCAATATATTATTTAATTTCTATTAATAAAAAATTTAAAGTATCAAATTGAAAATACTTGAGCTTAACAAATATTAAAAACTAATTAAGAGCAAAAAGGTAGTGATGCTAAAATTGCTTTTATAAAATACTACACTGATATAACAATTAAAAAACTTGTATGTGTTTCTAGCTTATTATAAACTTTGGCAGAATCTTTAATATCTGTCATACGGTTTTCACACAGGGTCAATCCTAATAAGCAATAAAATGGACATTATAGAGATTGCCAGTCCTTAAAACACAAATTAAAGAAATAAATATGGAAATATGGAGCAATGGCCCAACAACACTTCTTTATTTTATTATAATAAATTTAGTGGATTCTCGCTGCTCTGCTCCCTTTATACTACTAACAATCCTCCTTATTCAATAATCTCCTCTTGCTTATATCTCAGCGACTTCATATGATACCATTTCCTTAGTTCAGTAACTCAGTTCCGCCGTATCTCATTGGTACTCGGCAAAATATTCATACATTAAATTCACTATTGTCTAGTTTAAGGCAATTTACCAATAAATTGTTGTGCATCAACATCTCCTAATTGCCTCATTTGGAAGCAATTCAATAACCATCCGTTTAAACTAACATCGCCTCATCCTAAGGTGCTCAAATAATCATAAATTCCTATCATCATCAATGGATTCTACCCATTCTGCCGTAATGACTTAAGGCTTAACATCCAATCATATCAGAATCATGCCATTGCCCCCCCGCCTTGACTGGACAATAAGTCTCCTATTGTTTATATTCCCAAAAAAACTTTGCGTGCACTTGATTAATGATCTACCACTTGTGGGGCCCTTGGTGGTGTAGGCGTTGATGCCCGTCTTCTCAATTATCTCAAATGGGCCATAACAGATGTTGGCCAACTTGTGTTTCCACCCAAACCCATGATGACCATGGAACAAAACCATATCCACAACTTTGAACTGAGCTAGGTCATTATGCAGCATTGGATTGGCAGCCCTATTCATAAACTTCTTGGCCAAGTTTCAAAAGTATGCAATGGTTTGCAGCTTGATCAGCGTGTACGCTAGGTTAGTCAAATAATGGAGGGGGATCCATATTTCCAGCATCTTAAACACTAGAATAAGCAGCGCTGGAAGAGCAGGGTATCATCCATATAACAATTGAAAGGGTCTTTTCCACATTGCGGAATGGTATCTGATAATATAAGCGATATTAGTGGTGAAAGGAGTGATCTCCAATCAGAAGGTCAATCTGTCACCAACTTCCAAAGTATGTTCGCTAAGATTACATTAACTTACTCAACCATACCATTAGACTCAGGGTGATATGGGGTCATCAGAACTCCATGGATGGCCATCAATCTGGTGAGCTTAGGTAAAATGTGAGAGGTTTTGTTGGTTCCGTTATTGGTAAGGATAAACTGAGGACAGCTGTGTTGCTGAATGATACATTCCATCACAAACTTAGTTACTGTGGCCACCCCTCAGATCGTATATTGCCCATGCTTCAATTCACCTGGTAAAGTGGTCAATTGCCGCCAGAATGTATTTAGACCTGTCAGCTCCCAATGGTAGAGGCCCAATGACATCCAGGGAAACTGTATGCCAAGCAAAATGTGGTTTCACTAGTCAGTAAGAAGTCTTATGGCAGAACAGCTTCTCCACTTGGCACTGGTGACAGAAGGAAATGGTTTCAAGGATTCAAATTTCATGCTTTTCCAATAATAATGAGGTCGCAACAATTCCAGGATCTTGAATACTCCATCATTCCCAACTGCTCGGTGTGCACTCATGATAATGTCTGGTCAAGCTGAAGGTCTTGGGATATTCACCATAGTGTCCCCCATCCGCTTGTACAACACGCCGTTCTTCTGGAATGTATTGGTCTTTATCCCATATAATACTTTAATGACTTGAGGTGGTTCATCGTTGACTTTCTGTTGAGCATTTAATCAAACATTATGTCAATCAGATCCGTTGTAATTACAATCATGGGCAATCTCAATAATCAATCTGCATTCTGGTGTTTAACTCCAGGATGGTGAAGGATTTTAAAACGTAAGCCTGCAGTTTGAGGGCCCATCAAGCATGGCGCCCTTCCAGTTACTTGAGGTTTTGCAACCAGCATAACGAAGCATGATCCATTACAACCTTGAACTTCACTCCATGCAGATATACCCAAAAATGCCTATATGCATAAATTACCGCTAAGCATTCCCAATTGGTAACGGTATAATTGTGTTCATGGATGTTCAGGTTATGACTGAAGTATTCAATGGGGTGCTCCTCCCCTTATCATATTTTTTGGGTAGGACCTCCCCATCGGCGTAAAGAGAGGCATAATTCTGAAAAATGAACTTTTTATCAAAGTTCAGATAGCGTAGCGCTGGCGTGCTGATCAACGCCATCCAAAGAGTGTCAAAGGAGTATTTATGGCTTTCCATCCATTTGAACACAGCATCTTTCTTTAAAAATTCAAACATTAGGGCTTCCTATATATCTAGAATTATGTATAAAGTGGCGGTAGTAGCCGACCATCCCTAAAAAGACTTGTATATTGCGTTTACCAGTTGGCATGTTATCTTTTGGATAGCCTCCATCTTGGCTGGTTGGGGATTTAGCCCATTTGCATCTACTACAAACCCAGGGTACTCCAGTTGGTCTTTAAATAAGTGGCATTTCCGGGGCTTAATCTTGATGTTGGCCTCCACAAGCCAGCAGAAGACCTCCTCCAGATGGGTTAGGTGCTCAGAGAATGTACACAAAAATACATTGATATTTTTAAGATATACAAGTACGCACAACAACTTCAGGTCCCCAAAAATAGTGTCCATGGCCCTCTGGTATGTAGCCAGGGCGTTACATAGCCCTTGAGGCATACGGTTTGGTTGGAAAAGCCCCTTGGATGTGATTACAGCGCACTTCTCCTGTTTCACCATGGGCAACTCAGTTTGTCAATAACTGGATATTAAACCCATTGCTGAGAAGTAACAAGCTCCTCTCAATCAATCCAAGTCATTTTCAGTTAGTGGAAAGGGTTATGAGTCCTTTTTGGTAATAATATTGAGCTTCCAGTAGTCTATTATACCAGGTTGGTGCCATCCTTCTTTTTGACAATCATAACAGGTGAAGCCCACAAACTCTTTGATAGTACGAGCATCCCTTTCATCGAAACTTTTCAATCTCCTCAGTTACTACTTCCTTCACTACCCTAGAATGGAAGATTAGCTGAGATCTGATGGGGAGATGATCCCCTTGTCCACTCAATGGACTACTCCATGCACGCACCCTAACTCATGATCATCAACAGCAAAGGTCTCCTTATATTTTTAAGATAAAGCTATTGCCTGATCTTTCTGCTTTTCTGATAACCTGATTAAGTGTTCGTGTGGTACTAACATCATTATGTCAAGCTGTGGTTTGACGGGCAGATCAAATTCATCCAATGAACTGAACTCATGAACCTGAAGGACCTCCTCAACAGGATTCAAATGCAGATACTCCACTATTTGGTGTCAGCAGATCTGAAGAGGTTCATTATGTAGGTTCACTGTAAAACCATTATCTCTACATGTCCTGGTAGTAATATGCCTGGCACTACGTGGGGCTCGAGCTGCAATTGCTGAATGGCCTGATGATCTCTGTATAAGGCCCAACTGGCACTTCCACCTTCTAACTCAGTGTTTATTATTACCTGGTGTCTGTAAGGAATGGATATAGGCCCAGCAGCTTTGAGCGACAGCCCTTGATATTCATTACCTGCTGGGAAGAGCCCAGGTTTTACCCTTTAGTTAATGATGGTGAATTTGGAATTACTCCTTTCACTATAAGCCAAGTTGATATGTCCCATGTGCACCAGATCCTTTGGCACATTGCTGGAGGTAAATTAAATGGGGATCCTCTGCCCCAAATTCCAAAGGTCTCTTCCATCATATTAAAAACAGCCCCATGGTGTTGCAGAAAGCAGTACCAGTTAACAGGCCGTAATTACTGTTTGGTAACACTATCACTGGGCTACCACAACGATTGACCCAAACTGCAACAAAAGTGCACTGTACGCTCCTTTGGAAACCATGTTTTCCACTCCCGCAGTTCCATACACCCTATGGTGTCCACATCAGGTTTTAGTGTCAGATTTGCCACAAACTTGGTGGAAACTATGCTGACTGGAGCGCCCATATCTATTGTAGCACAAACCCAGGTTTTCACTACAACAATGTCACTGTAGGTACATATACCATAAGAAGTTTATTGACTTTTAAATACTTGGACATTTAAGGGTCTCATTTTAAAAGAAAACTGGTAATCCCCTCACCAACTTTGGGGTACTCTTTGATAATTGCATCTACTGGAAGGGCAACGTTTATACTTATTAGGAAGGGCCATCAGCGGCAGAATCTAGCTTATCTGAAGGAACATTGCCAAACATTTGGCAGGCGTATGGCTTTGGTTGCTCCTGAGGTCCTTCTTCCACCTCAGACTGGGCTTGTGCCCATGTTAGTACATTCACTCTTCTGACCGGCTGAACATATAAGAATGAGTCATTATAATGAGGGACTTTTGATGAGCTTATGGCAATAGGTTCAGGTGGGATGTTTTGGGTTAAGATAGTAGAGGTAGAGAGTCCCATATCTACTCCTCTCTGACTTTTCCCTGATTGTACTGATCCTGTGGTAGGTAATGGACCTGACGATTGGGGCAACCTCTTGCCAGGTGCCCAGAGTGACTGCACTCAATAATTAACCCCATAGGACTTGCATCTTTGATTGTTACAAGATGGGCTATACTAAAAGTTGGACTGGGGTCAATTGGTGTAACCAGGTTCCGCCTGATAGTGAAACTGCTGATAGCAACTCATTTGGTAGTAAGGCGCATAATGGAAATAAGCCCAGGGGTTACTAGACGGACACTGAACAGGGCAGGATAATTCCCCCAAATAAGAAAGACTGGCAGCAGATGCAGTAAGGTTATGCTCTGTATTAAGTAAAGGAAAGGTAACTGTCAGTATTTCGCTGAATTCTCTTGTCTTCAAAATTCCACTCCATTGATTCCCTGGCATCAATGGAAGGAGAGAGCAATATATCTCAATTTATCAAGGCTAACGATTATCTCATTTTGATCAATTGATTGAAGATTTGATCGCGCAGAGATTAATTCACTCTGATAGTTTGTGAGCCGTTATGAAGCCTATAAATATCCCCACTTTTCAATAATAAAAATAAGGTCAAATTATAACCTGTATTTTCATTTAAATTTATCACTTTTTTGGAGAATTCTCTCAGTGTAACTTCAAGAGAAAACCTGCCCCATTGGAAGTGTAATTAAAAACTTCCAGACTGGTGCTCACTACAGGGGTACTCTGAGTTACGCACCAGTGAAAACATACATCAGTACCATGGATTCTCATTTTTTGCCTGAAGAAGCTCAAGACCATGAGCAAGGACGTATATTATGATGGGTTCGTTTAACTGAAACCCCTATCCCAACATTACCCTCCACGTTGGAATTTCATGACAACTTGGAATTTTATGGTCCTAACCTAAGCTTTACCTCAGACCTTCTTTTACCCTCTGAGGTTTTTGAAATATTATCAATCAACTGCTTGAAGGTTCTTAATCAATGAAATTTATTCTACCCAATCTAGATCTAATGCTGTACCCTTCATTTTGCAGGAAGTGTTTCAAACCTTCCAAATTTCAGTAATTGGCCCCAAACAATGCTTGACCAGTTAACACACCCAACCTTATACCATTTATTACCTGTAGTGGGCATGCATCATCAAGGAATGCTCAATTTACTAGATGGACCTCAGTCCTTAAATAATCATGTTTCCAAATTTTTTAAATCTGCCTCTGAGTTTAGCCAAGATAATCACGATGCCATCATTAGTTTAACCTTCACAACAAAATTTATCAACAGCTTATTCAGCTTGATATTGGGATGTCTGGTTTTGTTGATATACAGTTTATGAAGAAAGTTCAGGATATTCAGAGAGAATAGAGATAGGGTATTGCCCAACTCTCTGAGCGTACATAATCAATGGAGGAGGAAATTAGAACCCGTCTCTTTCAATTGGAGCAGCTGTACTCAGGAATTCAATTCTGGATTAATGAGTTAGGTAGAACTAATGGAGCTATGGGTCCCCCGAGGGTTGAAGGACCTCATGGGCCACTAGGGGATGAAGGATCACGTGGACCACCCGGTGCTGATGAACCTCATGGCCCCCCAGGAATGTAGGGCCTCATGGACCACCAGGCGTGGAAGGATCCTGGGGACCCACGGGTGATGATGGGCATTCAGGATCCCTCTAACAAATCGACTCTCTCTTGAGTATGATGGGCCGTTTGCATGAACAACTCTATAAATTGGCCAAAGAGTGTGACTTAACCCCTGATGAGGTATCAGTCAATCCCTCTTGTTACTTCAGTCTTTATCTGATGAATTAATAATATTTTGGTAAATGGGCAAAATACACTGATATCCTGCTCCATGCTTGTGAATCTAAAGGAGATATGCTCCAAGCGAAGATTGAGAGATTGGAACTCAAGTATAATGCACAGCAGGAACAGCTTTTTGAGCTATCTCGCCAATTAGATGAGAAAGTGGGGCTTTCTGATCTAAACCATTGGATTAGTGAAATTCGTCCTGAAGCCACTAGTACTTATCCTCAATTTTCCTCCCAAGCATCAGATTCCAACTCTTATGTTTCAACTCAATCTGAACAACCTGGAGTGCATGTTTTGACCACTAATTACCCATGAGTTTCAAACCGGTATTTAAGGACAAGTACTCCCCAGGGGAAGGCAGCATTATTTCCTTTCTCTATCTTTATGAAAAGGCGCTAAGTGAGGCTATGGACCACCAAAAGATGAACTATTTGACAAATTGCCTTACTTTTTGGCCCAGGATATTATGGTACCCACTTGATGACTTGCTCTATCTGGTCTCAAGTGAAGGAAGCGTTAATCAAAGAATTTGGGAGTGAGCAAGCTCTATCCTCTCAAAAACAGGCTCTTGAGGATATACAGCCCTACCAAAATGAATTCATCTAGTATTTTACTCATGGGTTTATTGGGAAGCTCAGACTCTAGTGGCTTGTGGTAAGTTAAATTTAATGATGAACTTATGGCTGTTATGTCAGCTTTTTCTTCCAGAACGCAAGTGCAAGTTTATCTAATCAGTGTAAAAAAGAATTCCCAAAGTATCCTGGACATTAAGGAGGCCTTATTGGAATTGCCTCCTCAATTCTTCAAAAACCCAAGTTTATGAGTCTCCTAGACCTAGTCGCCCCAAAATTTATGCTATGCCTGAGAATACTAGGGCAATTCAGTGTAACTATTGTCATCAATAGTTTCATACTGTGGATAATTGTTTAAAAAATAAGCGGATGAGAAGAAGAAAAGATATAAGCCTAATAAAATTCTCCACCTCAATAATGATATGATTGTGCAGTCAGAACATCAAAGCACAGTCCAGTATATTAAAGATGAACATTATTCTTTTCTTGCCCTCCTTGTTGGCTTTATCCTCTCAGTTTGGAAGCATATTACCTGTATTGACTTCCAAGTGAATCAAATCAATGCCAAAGTTATCATAGATACGGATCTCCAGTGAATGTTGTTTCATCAAAATTCATCAAGTGGATCAATTAAAACCTGATATTTCTCACTTTGAAGAATATGGCATGGCTAGAACTCAGAGTACTCGGTCAATTGGAGCTTTTTTGTCCCTTCCCCTGAAAAATGAAAAATAACTTTTACAATCCCTTCCATTGTACTCAATAACTCAAGTTATGACCTACTTTTGGGGACTCAATTTTTACAAGAATTTGATGGAATTATTAATTAACCCAACTCTTCATTATCTCTCTTGGGGTATAGAGTTCCCTTACTTTTATCTGATCATGATTCTACATGACGTCAGTTATGTCTGCTAGAAGGAACCAAAGTATCTTATTCACTTCAATATCACATTGGAGATTCTCACGTAAAATTACCCCCTATATTGGCTGATATTGAAGAGGGGATGCTTATTTTCTACCCCCAAAAAACTTAGTTATTCAACCAAAATCACAAGTAATTGTTAATACTTCTTTGCACATTTTGATTCCCAAAGGACATTTGTTACATGTTTAAGGCATTTTCAACCCTTCTTCTAAAGAACTCTTGCCTTGTCCTGAAGTATTGGATTATGCTTTTTTTAGATAGATATCTGTCTTAATGGAGAACCTTACCAATGAGCCAAAATTGGTAGATTGAGAGCATCAGATTGCTTATGTCAAGTTACTGCCCTTATCTCGGATTTATGATGTTAAACCCTTTGGAAGTCTACAAGATTTTGGGTTGTAAAGTGAGAAAGAAATCCTTACTGTGGGACCTGCTATCTGGAAACACCTCTCTAGTGAACAGGAGAAACAAGTGCTTCAATTGTTAGATGAACATTCCAACATTTCTGCTAAGCACACTTACAATTTTGGGAAGATTAAAGGAGTAATTCACTCCATTAAAAAAAGTGACCACCTTCCTATTCGTACAAAGCCCTATCATAAGTCTAAAGTGGAAGAAGCCCAGGTTACTAAGTAGTTGCATTAATTATTGGAGGCTGGACTATTGAAACCCGCCAACAGTCCTTGGGCTTCCCCGTTGCTTTTAAATAAGAAAAAGGATGGTTCCCACTGAGTGATTATGGATTATTGAGGACTGAATGCTATTACTCGATGAGATTGTTATCCTTTGTCTAGGATTAATGATTCTCTTAGGTTGTTAGATGGATCCACCTATTTTATGGCCATGGACTTAGCCAGTGGTACTGGAAACTTGAGCTATCCTCAGAAGACCGTGATAAGTGTTCCCTGATATTGAGTGAAGGTTTGTTTAAACCTACTCATATGCCTCAAGGACTAAGCAATGCTCTAGCAACTTTCCAAAGGGCCATGTACATTATGCTACGGGATCTAAAGCTTACTTGTGTTATGGTATATCTTGATGATATTACCATGTTTTTTAGTACTAGATGGTCCCTACCCGATGATATTACCATGTTTTCCAAAACATTTACCGATCATTTGGACCATTTAAAAGAAATTTTTAAATGAACTCGGAGCTCTTCCTTAAAACTCAAACCCTCCAAACGTTCATTCTTCAAATGAAATGGACTTTTTAGGACATCAGGTCTCAGCTAAAAGGATTTGACCCCTCTCAGACAAAATTCAAGACATCCAATGAATGCCTCCTCCCACCTCTTTGCGGGATATTCAATTCTTTCTTGGCATGGTTGGGTATTACTGGCAATTTGTACCCAAATTTGCTGATATGGCTGAACCCTTATTTCACTTGTTGCAGAAAGGAGTTCCCTTTGAGTGGGGTTCAGCTCAAGAACATTCATTCAATTTTCTGCGTACTGCCTTGACCAAGGCACCTGTTTTAATCCATCCCCAATTTGACAAGCCTTTCTTTTTACATATTGATGCAAGCAGTGTCGCTATTTGGGCTATCTTATCCCAGTGTGAAAAAGAAAAGAGTGATCATCCCTTCGCTTTCTATAGCAAAACTTTGTCTAAGGCTGAATGGAATTACAGTGTTACTGAGCGGGAGTGTTTAGCTGTAATTTTAGCAACCAATAACTTCCATCCCTTCTTATATGGTAACAATTTCACTGTTATTACCGACCAACTTCTTTAAGATGGTTGCAGAACATGAAGGATCCTGACGGGAGGTTGGACCGTTGGGCTTTAAGGTTGCAAAATTACTATTTTTCCATTGTTCATCGCTCAGGTGCTCAACATAAAGATGCTGATGGGCTGCCCAGATTGCCTATTCTGACCTTAATACTAGAAAAAGAAGAACGCTTTTATAATTTTATCAGATGACCTGAGTTGTGGGATTGAGAAACTGAAGAGGATTGAGTCTTTCTAAATTCAATTACCAAAGATACTATAATTTAGGATGGAGCTTTGTATAAGAAAGTCAAATTCAAATGGTTTCCCCTTTTTAGTACTAGTGGCTAACCCAAAAGGGGGAGCCACCACGCATCTTTATTTGCAAAATAAAGGGATTATCATAAATTAGAAAATTCCTAATATAGCCCCTAGTTTATCAGCCTAGGATCAAATGGTTGCCCTTTCTGCATCCCAACTCTAGATTTCCGCTGTAATGGAAGGTCATGAACAAGTTGGTCATAGTGGCTTAAAGAAGACTCAAGAATGGTTGAAGAATCGATACTATTGGAATAACATGACTGAAGTCATTCAAGAGACCCTTGACTCATGTCTTATTTGTAAACGCCATGGAACTACTAACCTTACTTTTCAACATCAAGTTATTCCTCCAACTAAAGCTTTTGAGGTGGCCAGCATTGACGTTGTAGGTCCTTTTCCTTGGGGATTGCATTGAAACCAGTATATCATTATGGCTGTTGACCATTTAACTATATGGGTTGAGGCCATTTCCATTACTACCCCCTCAGCTAAGACTACAGCGCTATTCCTATACCAGCATATCATTTCTCAACATGGGTGTCCCAAGGTCCTTATGTCAGATAATGGGACTAACTTTACCTCGCAACCTATACAGGAGTTATCTAAATTATTCAACACTGCTCAGCAATTTTTGTCCCGTATAATTCATCTACAAACAGGGCCATTGAACGAGTTAATGGAGCCCTAGTCTCAATTCTAAGGAAGACGGCATCTAATGACCCAAATCATTGTAATTTTATTTGCCTAGTGCCTTGTTTGCTTATTGGATAAGCTATCATCGCATTATCAAAATGTCACCTTTTAAGTGCATATATGGGCGGGATCCTTCAGTCCCTTATAGTGTTCAGACAATCCTTGAGGAAAGCATCACAGAAAACTCTGATTTAATTATGAGGAATCTGGCTGATGAGATTATTCGTTTTCAAGATCAAGCATAAATCAATTGAAACAACCACTCGAAAAGAGACTCAAGGAAGCAATCAACATAAAGCTGCCTTACCTGAATACCAGATTGGGGATTACATTATGTACTATAATTCTCGGCCTGGTGAGCAAACTGAAAAGTTATGAACTATTTGGTATGGTCCCTATCAAGTTATACTTTGAAAAGGATTAGAAATTTGATTGTTCATGTTGATAATGGTATAGTGATAAATTGTATTCATCCTAGCTTTTTTTAAAAAGTCACCATCCACTGCAATTGAATTTTGAGGGGGGAAGTGTCAGAATTTTGCCAAATTCTCTTTTCTCCAAAAAAACCACTCCATTGATTCCCCCAGCATCATCATAGGGAGAGAGCAATATATTTCAATCTATCAAGGTTGACGATTAATCTCATCCTGATCAATTGATTGAAGATTCAATTGCGCAGAGATTAATTCGCTCTGATAGATTACAAGCCAGTACAAAGCCTATAAATATCCCCTCCTTTCAATAATAAAATTTAGTCTGAATTATAACCTGTATCTTCATTTAATTTATCGCTTTTTTGGAGAATCTGCTCAATGTAACTTTGAGAGAAAACCTGCCCCATTGGAAATGTAAATAAACTGTTTGAGTAATTGATAGATGACACAAAATTTGTTGAGTTTAAGCAAGGGTATGTCTTTCCCTAATATGGAGCCATGACTTTGAAAAGGTTATGGTATAAATTCACAGCAGAGGTCAATACTATGCATATATCAGATTCAGATAAAGTCCCTGCCCTGATTAACGCATGAGCTTTCACAATAAATCTATCAGCAAATGTGGTCAGGGTCTCGTTACACTGAAACCCAGTGGTCAAGAACTCTGACTTCTGCTGCACCATCTTTGCAGTTCCTCCAAACAACCTCAACACATTTTCCTTCACTTCTTGATAGTTAACAGAGATGTTTGGAAGATAACAAGTAACTTGGTCAGTGCTTCCCATATCCAAAGTGAATATTAACAATTTTGCTTTATGCCAATCTGAAGCTACATATTTTGCAAACTCAAATCTCTTAAAGAATCCAAGAATGTTCCCATCACAATCAACGGAGGCAGCTTGTTGATAAAAACTTTCTGCAAAAGCTCCTCTTGCCATTTGCTCACAGCATCCAAGGCAAGTTTGAGCTCTGCATTTCTACTGTGGCGATGAGTTGTGCAGATCACCTGGCGAAGCAAGCTAGATATGACATGGACAGCAACTGAAGAATTTCAACTTGTTTTGTGATTGATCAATGGGCCCATTGTAGTGAGCACCACTGTTATAACTTTGGCGGAATTGTTAAGATATGCCACACGGTTTTTTCATAGGGTCAATCCCACTGAGCAATAGAATGGACAATATGGAGATTGTTGGTCCTTAAACACACTTAATGAAAGAATACATAATATAGAGCAATGGCCCTGACAACACTTCTTTATTTTATTATAATAAATTTTATGGATTCTCGCTGCTCCGCTCCCTTTAAAATACTAACATTCCTCCTTCCTCAATCACCTAATCTTGCTTATATCTCAGCGATTTCAGATGATACTATTTCCCCAGCTTAGTAATTCAGTTCCACAGTATCTCATTGGTTCTTGCAGAGTCTTAATTCACTAAATTCACTATTGCCTAGCTTGAGGTGCTTTACCAATTAATCATTATGCATCAATATCTCCTAATCGCCTCACTTGGAAGAAATTCAATAACCATTCATCATGACCCAATATTGCCTCATCCTAATGTGCTCCAAGCATTGTAACACTTTTTATGATTGGTGGATTCTACATATTCCGCCATAACCACTTAGGGCTTATCATCCACTCATATCAGATTTGTGACATAGCTCTAGGAATACAATGCTAAGTTTTAAACTAACAGTTATGAGAATTATAGATATTTTATAGCTTTTTATTTATAGCATAGAAGACACTAGTAAATATAGGATTTGAAAATTTGTGTGATAGCAGAAGGGTTTATCATCTGAAGCAGAAGCCTATCTAAATATGGATGCGTGGCGGCTCCCCTTTTTGGGTTGGGCACCACTAGTACTATAAAATCCTATCTAAATACTATATACATAATATATTAAGTATAAAGGAATTTAGCACTTATTGTTATACAGGAAACAAGATTTTAAAATGTGGAAAAATACTATAAGAAAAAATTTAACTATTAATAGAAGTTTTTACTTTGAAATTAAAATGTTATGTTATATATAAAAAGATAAATATCTTTTAAAGTGCTTTTTAGTGCCTATGAAATAAGATCTTTACAAGATCTATATATTCCTAGCAAATTTAGTTTAGGCAATATTTTATAAGATTTAGCAGTTGCAGGAACAACCCTGTATGACAACCACCCAAATATTCCTTTTTTAACTATATTTATTACTTAAATAAAATCAGAGAGTATGGAGGAAACAATGTTTATCCTAGCCATACAGTGTTTAAACCTGGTATAGAATTTTTATACCACCTTAGCTTGTGGTTACAGGTGTGTGCAACTACACTTGGTCAGTTTAGAAGACATGATAATGAGAACTATTTTTTATATAATAGATTTAATATAATTGAATCAGTGAAAACTTATACCAGGTATAGTTGTACACACCTGTACAATTATTATATTAAAGTTGTTTGATTAGTAAAAGTCTAGAGAAAACATCCGCATGCCAGTGAAGTGCTGCACCTATAGAGCAGTACCCCATGGCCATACTACTTAGCGTAAGTAGGTCTTTCCATCCATCTGTGCAAAGCACAAAGAAACGGACGGCTTGCTTGCCCCAAATATGAACTTAATAAATAAGTACGCCAAGATGGACGCACCATATGTATGACTTCCTGAAAATAATTGCCTCCGCTCAACTGATAATGGTACAGGCTTGACTAATAACTGATTGACATATGACAAATCAGAAATATAAAAAACCAAAAAATGCTTAAATATAACCAAAAACCAAAAAATCCAGCGACAAGCGTTGTAAATGCAACTGACTCCCCAGGATTAATTTATGACAAAAACAGCTGATCAACGCCACCCTCAGGGAGCATGAAGCAATTCTGAGAACAGCGGCATCAGGGATATCCCCCAACCAAACATCAATCAGTAGAGGGTATCAGGACCTCTCAGTTAAAAAAACTTTTTCAAAAACCAAAAAATCCCAATGATTTTTGGTTGGATTAGATACCAAATCCAATTTGATCAGCGAGATCCAAGATCCCAGTTCATCTGGAAAACATCAAAAAATGTTTTTGAGTGGGATGGAGAAATCCTCCGCCAACGCTCAAATCAATCACTCAAAAAATATGTCAGGGACCAGTCCTGACAATAATCAGTTAATGGGAGGATGATCCCTGACCATGATTGAACCAGTAAACTGAGCCAACCATTTGGGACAATTCCTGCTGAAATATCAGGGACGATCTCTGACAAATCCAAGTTGACAGTGGGGCAAAACAGCCCAGAATTGATCAGTGAGCCAGAGCAAACCATCGGGGACCATCCATGATGGGGATGAGGGAGTATTGGGAACCAAATCTAAAGGATCAGACATCCACAAAAGTTCATCAAAAAGTAAAAGTACAACTAGAAGGGGCCAAAACCCTGACAGCAGTCAAGTCAGTGACCAAGGCTCCAGTAAATTACACCCACATCCAGAAGGACATTTTGGTGCACTGCGGTATGTCATCTCACAAAATCAAGCAATTGGAGGCCCTACAGTTCCTGTATTTAACAGCGACACAATAGGTCTCCAAAAACATCACACTAGCCATTGTGATCATCTGGAAGGATCACGAGTTTTTTACTGGGGGAGCCAAACGCTGGCTTGACACCCAAATATTGCTCAAAATGGCGGTGTTCTTCAAGTCGTCATGAATCTAAACCAAAGGTGCACTTGAATGGATGAAACTCCCCCTTGAGCATAAAGTGATTGAAGCTGCAGTTTGAGAAAACTCGAAGCCACCAGTTGAAAAGGCTTGTATGGAAGCTGGTATTGACCTCCTAGATGCGATAGAATATAACAAGACCAGTATATCAGCGAGATTTTCCCAAGCCATTGGGAGCTTGGGACTGACTCCAATGCAACTATTTGATTACACAAAATGGTTCCTGAACGTTTTGACCACCCTCAAATGGACCTGGCATATTATTCCAGTTGACACCACGCTGGAATGGTATAAAACCATATTCTCCCAGAGGAGGCACTGACATAGATTGTGGCTGGGTTCAAGGCCACCAAGGACTTACACTGTGCATACACCTGTATACCACTGGCCGCTGCATCTAACCTGATGAAGGTGGGTGGACAAAGAAGAAGGCGGTGGAGTGGGGACCCTTCCTAGATTGGTCACCAAAAGAGGCTATTAACTGGTCCGCCAATAAATTTACCCCATTGGAAATGAAATACTGGTTCTGTGTGGGGGCCAGTATCAATCAAGTTTGAGAGTGGGTGGAGCTGGGAGTACAAAACCGATCCATGAAACTCTACAAGGCTGGCCTCTCACTAAGAGAAATTGAAGCTCTGGCACAACGTCGCACATTAGCTGAAGCCACAGACTGGAGCATTGGGGTTCACCCCATGTCGACCCAACCATGGATGGAACATGAGATCTCACTACAGGTGGCAACAGCGATGAAAGGGGTCATGACTATGGACCTGAAAAAAAAGAATGGCTCAAAGTGGGAATATGAATCACAAACCATCTGGAACTGGAAGCAATCCTTTCTGGAACTGTTAGTAGCTACCTGTTGAAATTTTTGCCCATATTACCACCCAACTAGATTACAAGGGATTTCTAGAGGATAATTCCCTAATGCAAAGTGAATTGGATATTGGTTGACCCTGATTTTGGGGTAACTATGTTTGGGGAATTTTAGGTTGTTCTCCTGGGTCAGATTTGTCAAGGATTGATCTGGATAAATGCTTAAGATCTCTTTGGGCAGAGCTGTTAACGAAATAGGGGCATCTGATAGTTGATTAACTATCAGGTGTAACAATCTGGATCAGTCAGGTTTTATCAATGACCAATTGGGAATTTAAGGATCAAGTTGCAAGGCAAGTGATGCCACCTGCAACTAGTGAATTGATCAGTTGGTTCACGACCTGCCTTAATGGGTAACAAGAACAATTACATAAGCAGGTCACTTGCTAAATATGGTTGGTTCGCTTGGATTGAGAGGGAAACATTAAGAACCCATTTTCTGACTCTTTCTGTTTTAGGTCTTGAGGATGTCCAATGACGGAATCCTAGCCAGAATGGGGAAGACCATCACTGATGAGATGAGGATGGTTAATCCAATGGCAATTGCTGCTATTTTATTGAGAAGGTGCCAACTGAGGGTTGGGCGCCAAATTCCCCACTATAAATTCCCTAAAAAATTCACTAATAAAGAATCAAATAATCAATCAATCAATAATCATTAATTACTAGTTCACTTTTACTAAAGTATTATCTTAGTATACTGTTGGAATTTGGACCTATCAAGAAGCACCAGTGTTGGATGCAGACCTGGCAGGTAGCACCAGTAAAGGCTTTTGCTCTTAAGTTAGAATAAACAGGTGCAACAAAGGCTATAAGATTATTACAACTGATTATTAAGAAGCAGAAGTCATAAGCAACAATATTAATTATAAATATTAGAATTCAGTCTTTCTTTATTAAAAATAGTTAGGGATATTTATAAGAAATAGTAGAGCTATTCATATCATATAAGGGATAAGATTTTTGTATCAGATAACTGATAAAGATGATTATCAGATCTGATAACTTCATTAATAAACAAGATATCATTTTTGTTAAAGTTGTAACATTCCCAAAATTCTAATTATACCTATTTTGAAAGGAATTGATCTCATTGTAATCTATACAACTCGATTTTGATATAAGGTAAGTGATTTTGAGATGCCAATTGAACTAAACACATTGGTGTACTGCACAGTAGAGTAGTTTATATTGGTATTGATAGTGCACCGCACACAGGCAAGTTAAAATATGAAATATATATGTAAATATAAATTATAGCCCAAAAGCAATTATGCTTAATTGGGGAAACTCAGGTCAAAGTTTTACCCAAGTTGGGGTAAATCCTGAAATATACTTTGTCAGCATCCATTATGAGCTCTATTCTTTCTCAAGGAAATTAGTGCTGTGTGCTCTAATTGGGGGACTCTTTAGGATAATGAGTAAGGATCTGAGCGGGGATCCAGAGAAGAAGCTGAGCCCAATTGAGGATTGCTGCTGATTGTGTGTCACAGAGAAACCATAAAAAGGGATCTGAGCATAGATCAAGTTAGGCGGTACCAGGGAAAAAATCCCTATTCAGGGCATCATAAGTATTTTGAGAGGAAATACTGGCCGAGCGTTGGGCCAATTACTAGTACTTCAATTTAACTATGGATAATAGTTGCCATACTATTATCAACAATTTTATTTTACTTTAAACAGTGCGGACAATTGCACAAAACCCAAACCTGTGCAATTATATATTTATAGGGGTTATTAACTGAGAATAATCAAAAACTTATAAATTTTAACACCACCTCATACACCTCCAAAGATTTGCCCCCTTCAAGCCTTCCAAGTGGTGCAAGGCAGGTGTTCTGGCTACCATGGCACGAATTTTCACAGATGGTGATTGGAAAAGTGTTAAAGTTAGAGAGGTGACAACATAGTTCAATTACTCTGGAGGCCCTCCAGAAATAACTGCACCCAAAATGCAGGCTGAAATCCAGCCTCAAATGGTACAAACTGGGATTTTCGCTGACAGATGCCCTTGAGTGGCAAAACCTTGAGATCAGGGCACAAATGGCTAGGAGCATTAATTTCCATGGAATCAGCATATACCAGATCGAAGCGTTCCTCAATTGGGGATTTAGCCTCAATGAGTTGGTAAGCTGGATAATGAATGGGTAAAACCCCCACTAAAGTACCCAAGCCTAGCATGAAACCCAAGTTGTACAGCGCAGTTGCAGCCCACACCAACAATAACACATGTAATGGTGTGGGAAGCCATAATGAATACATCCGCCAATGGATTAGCAGAGGCTTCACAGACTGCCAGGCTCCTAAATCATATCTAAAGGATGCAATCCAAATCCACTTGCAGCTGGTGGTGGTGGTGGAGTAGTCTGATCTGATAATGTCAATTTATCAGGAGCTTGACAAGGTACTAGCAGGAGGGGATTTCAACCATCACCAGGTACCCAAATGGGGTTATATTGACATTGCAATCCCAGATGAATAAGATTGTAAAAAACTCCTTGAGATTAACATCAAGTATAAGGGAATTTAATTACAAATGGAACTTACTAGGTATGCTAACCAAACTGCACGGTGGGTGACATTCCAAAATCTCCCAACTGATCAAGAGAGGGAATGGGTACATAATGTGATCTGGACTGGACTATAATATTATGGGGAAATATGAGAATTTTGGCAAGCCAGCGGCAATTATATTGCAAAGTGCTTTTTCCTCTAAACAGTTGAAGCTCTCTATGAACTGGCGCCATAGATGAAGCTAAACAATATTGTCTTACCTCAATTCATCAGCCTGCCCAGCCTAAGCAGAGATTTGTACATCAAGGAAGAAGATGCAAAGCAATTGTGTCAGTTATGCTACCAGACTGGCCACTCAATAGCTCAATGCATCATCAAAAAGGAAAGTCCCCTCATGAGTATGAATATGACCCTGTTGGTGGGGTTACAAAGGTCAGGACCAAAACCTTCCTTCGACCAAAAGACAAAGAATGGAACCCACATAACCTAACGGATGTCATGGATATGAAGCAGTAACAGCAAGAGTTGGACCAAACCCATAGGAAAGCATGGGAGCAAGAAGCGGCCAAGCGATCTGAATCAGATGATGAGCCCTTCATTAACCTGAACCCCAATTATACATGATGAATGAAAGAACAAGCCCCATACTGATGAGACCACGCCAATCCCAAGTGGAATAGACAATCCACAAGGAAGAACAACAGCAGAAGGTGAACCCAAAAAATCCCCCAAGAAGGGAAGGGCAGCACAAGATGCCAATACATTGAAATCAAAGCCCAACAAGTCAAAAGCAAATATGAAGACAAATCGGAAATCATTGGCAAAAAACCCCAAGGAGACTAACAATCAAATAACTAAATCAACAAAATTGGTAAAGTCATCCAATTGGAAACCAATGAAAAACTCCAGATACGCTGAAAAATCTAATGAAGGGGCAGGAATCTGATTGATGGATGAGGGGGAATCTGCCACACTGCCAGTAGGGACCAAGGAGCACCCAGAGCAGGTAATAAAACCATCCCCATTATAACTGATAGGAAGACAGGGATGGCGACTGAATTCCTGGTGTACAGAATGCCCAGTAATATCATCCCAAAACAGACCAAACAACCTAAAAAGCTGAACAATACCACCCACCCTCATAAACACCTTACTCCAGCAAGCAAGCTTCAGTCCGTGAATCAATTCACAACACAGAAAATAATAATTCTCACATCCATGGGTCAAGCAGCTGGAAATAAAAATTGCGACTAAAAATGCTTGGAGGATGGCAAGCATACAAACAAGAAGGCATAAGATACACCACTTTAAAACAAACAATAATATAGACATACTTTTGATATCAGAAATGCAAGCAGATAGCCAAAAGAAAATGGTGCTGAGCTTGAACTGCAACACAAAAAACCACCCGTGGTTTCACCAAATAGGCTGTCAAGCCCTCTGGATCTTTTATGTGGCAATCTTCACACTATACAAGAAAATAGACCTGGAATTCATGGAAGAAACTCATGCTAAAAGGATCTTAACAGTGACCACTACAATTAGAAAAACCGGCAAGAGCCTTCAAGTAGTGGCTGTCTACACTCCGCTGAAGCCCCACAAAAACCAAATATTTTAGATTTATTTATTAAAAGTACCAAACAATGTGATGACGTTTATAGCAAGAGACCTGAATTGTTGGATGAATGCGAGTCAGGATACATTCATGACAAGAAGAAATTCTAACTGAAAGGCTGATGAGATGCTAGAATACCTAGTCAAATTGGGAATGTGCCTCACGTTTGATGAGGAGGAGGATGACCCAGCCAACCTAATATGATGAACATACAACTCCGCTGGAACCCCGCAGGTTGATTCATGCCTGAATTGTATACTGAAGTCATCCAATCTCAAGCCACTGACATCCAACAGCAAAGTAAGTATAAATGCCAAAAGTGATCACATGATTGTTCGCATGGATATTGATATGGACGAACCCCAAGGAACTGAGAATGGAAGTTGGCACCAGCCACGCTGAGAGATGGGGAATGGCACCAAACAATTGAAGTTGGACTGGATTGACTGGTTGCATATCTGGATTGTCACCTAAAGATAGGCTCTCTGGAAGAATGGGTCCAAATTAAAGAGAAGGTGAAGAATGATAGCATGAAGTTCAAAAAAGTGACTACCTACAATTGAACTGCCACCATGAAACAGCAGAAAGCTGCACTGGGGAGGTTGAAACTCACCCAACGGGACATCAAAGAATGGTGGAGCAAGTATCAAACAATGCACAAATGGTATCAGGCCTTAAAGTGAAACAGGACTTGGATTGATGGATCAACGCTACTTACCAATATCAGAGCTCAGTGGGGATGATGACCAAAGAGGGCCTGGCGTAACACAAGGAAATCAAAACTAAGGCTAGTATATGGGAAGTAAAGATGGCAGAAGGTGAAGTATCAATGGACCCAGAAACAATCATGCGCAAGATCAAACAATTCTATGGCAAGCTATTCTGCCAACAAGAAATGAGCAAATCAGTGGCAGATGCCTTAGTTGCCCTGGCCAAGCTGGCACTCAGGGACTGTATGCCAGAAGATTCGCTAACTTATTTGCTGAATTTTCTATTGATGATGACAAGCTGGCGCTGAAAGAATCACTGATAATGAAGGCACTGGACCCTGACAACATGTGCGTGGAAGTGTACAGTGCATTATGCAACTGCATCATGCTGAAGCTCAAAGTCCTCTTTAACCACTGCTTGAAAAATGGACAACAAATCCTGTGAGGCCAAGAGACCTAAATTTTACTTTTGTACAAAAATTGTCTCAACGCCAACTAATAACTGGTTCCCAATTGCACTCTCCAATGCCAACTATAAGCTGCTCGCACACATATCATTGAATTGGCTAATGGCAATGGAACTGCATACGCTACATAAGGCCCAAAACAGGTTTATCAAGGGCTGAAGCATTTGGAGAAGCATCAGTGAAGTCCAAAACGTGCTCCAGGATGCATGAGAAACCAAGCAGAGATATCTCATGTTACTCAACATGGAAAAGGAATACAATCAAGTAGCATGGTCCTTCCTACATGAGGTGCTAAAGGCAGTTGGTATCCTCAAGACCTTTAGATAATAGATATCAACACTGTACTAAGGACTGATAACCAAGGTGCTCATCGCAGACAGCATAACCAATGATATTCCAGTTAGGCAGGGTCTCTGACAAAGCAATTCTATGTCACCAATTTTGTTCTTTCAGCTAACATTCCATTGGCTGCAGTGGACACAAAACTTTGGGGCTTAGTCCACCATAATCAAATGCCATTAAAAGATGTCTTTCATTGCTGACACAGTAGTAGGTATTAGTTTGCCAACTGACCTCCAGGGCGCCAAGGAGCTACTAGACCTATACCTTTTAGCATCAAATGCAAAGATCAACTTGGCAAAACCTCAGTAATGAGGATAAGCATCCCAAATTTCAGCCCACCAACTAACACAACACTGATCATGAACTCTTAGACAATCTGATACCTCTTAGGATACCCTTTAACAATTAGGGACCAGCAGTACTGGAAACCAAGCAAGAATTGTTATTGAGTCCATCAGACTGAATGGCATGCTGGAAAAATGCCAGACTATGCCTTGAGGAGAAAGTATTGGCAGTCAACATATTCATCTACTCAAAGTTATGGTATGTCACCCACATGCTTCCAATGAACCAAAATCTAGAGAAAAAGATCAGGACAATGCTTTATACCTTCCTATGGTTCAAGACAAAAGTGGCACCAATAGCCTTAGAAACTTTGTCTTAACCAAAGAACAAAGGAGACATGGGTCTTCTGGATTTTGAATCCCACACTCAGCAGATCTAGGTGAAGTCATTCCTTAGATTGATGAGATCCACATGCATTGCCTGACCCTAGCTTGGAGCATGAACTGGGCTAGAGTTCAAGGCCTTCAGGAGCCAGTCTCACCCCACTCAATATGCAAATGAATATCAAACCACCTTTGAATGCCCTCCTGAAAAGGTACCCCATACTACTGGTGACTATGCAATTGGGCAGTGCGCCTGGGCAGCTGGCCATTCAAACTAGTGGATCATAATACCAACCAAATCCACAGAGATTTTAAGGCCCATAATTCTGCAATGATTTCCACAATAAATTGGGAAGAATGCAACCAAATCACCCATGAATATGCCACCAAGTCAATCAAAATCTGCTACAAATTGACCCTGATTGAGTATGGGGATCCACTCCTGAAACCTGGGTGCAACCCACCTGCTCAACCACAAATCCTGAATGACTGGGCAACTGAAGGTCATGACACCAACTACCAAACAAAGGAGCTGATCTCAGGCCTCAACTCCTGACTAGTAATGGCCAAGTAACAGTTGGTAACCTTGCAGATCCTACACCATGCAATTAAATCCAGTAAGCATAGCAGACCAGACTACCTGTACAAGGAGTGCCCCATATATGCCAAACCAGAAGCAGGTATTGCCTCCAATATTATGAATGTGCCAAGTTCAAAAAATATTGGTCCACAATGAGATACATTCTATTTGGAAAACAATTGCAGTTGGAAATGCATCCATTGTAGAACCTTTTTTGCAAAAACCCTGAGAACATCCCTTATCCTATGAGACATCTACCATTATTGTGTATGGGTGATAAACTTGGCTCTTATTGCCAAGAGTTTGGCCAATGAGCGCCCCCATCACAAGTTTGGTACTGAAGACCATTTGGATTTTCTTCAATCAGTTCTGACAGATCTCAAAATTCTCATGCCTAATCCCTGGGTGCTACAAAGCTGCATTTGGCTTTTACTGCTGGATTGCTTGTCGTATGCAATGAAGCAACAAATCAACTAAAGATCAAATGGCCTGTAAACCCGCCAATGCTAGAACTTGGCTAGCAAAGGCAATTGCCAACCAGCAATGGTTGGAGGTGCTAGGTTTTTAGCAGCCCAAATTCCCAGTCCTTTTTCCTCAGCCAAATTGCCCGCATCCCACCCTCCCCTCTTACTTTTTCTTTTAATTTAATTTCCAAATAAAGTATAGAGTTTAAAAAAGTTGTACATACCTGTAACCACAAGCTAAAGTGGTGTAAAAATGGCATAACAGGTTCAAACCCTGTTGTAGCTAGGAAAAACCTTGTTTCCTCTATCCCTTTTTACATTGTTAATTAATTATATGGATTAAAAAAGAAAGGCTTAGGTAGCTGTTATGCAGGTTGGTACCTGCTATTGCTGAATCTTTTAAAAAAATCAGACAACTTGAATTCTTTGCTAATAGATATTATCAATTTACTGACCTCAAATAAACAGATATAAAATTTTATCCAAGGCAAGCTGATTAGGGGATGTATAGTACTGAAATGAAGAAAAGAAGACACTGAAACCTAACTGGGTTAAAGAGTTTTTATCCACCTCTGGAAGGGACTCAAATTTTTCTGATTACGTCATGGGTAAGGTGTTCGTGTTGTTAAACCTACTAACCACCAATAATAGATAGATATCAATTTAATTAGTTAAGCTTCTTTATAACTTACCTCATAAGGTGATTATATTTAACTACATTTATATTATGTTTATTGTATGGGGCTTAGCTTTATCTTATTAAAAGCTTGGTACTGTCTAGCTAAAACCGATTGAAGTTGCACATGTCTTTACCCTTTTGATAATTTGTTGAAACAAGACTGCGGAAATTCGCTTCTAAAACACTTTCAATCCACGATGCAGAAACTCAACTCCATGTCTAGCAATTCGTTTACACGTCAATCCTTTTTCTCCAGTCAACAAAGCTCAAACTCTCAAGCTTCTGGGCCCGAAAATTTTTATTACAGTTCTTCTAATACAATTGTTGGAGGCCAGTCCAACATTAAGGATGGCAACAAGATATTTGATTTTCAGTATGGCTCCAAAATTCAAGAGAAAACTCAAAAAACTCCGGATGGGTTTGAAAAATCGTATAAATATGAAACCTTTAATCCCAGCAGTGGCTCTTCAGACCATGGATTTGAGCGCAACTTTGGCAACGATGGTAAATCCTCCTGGGATCAAACCCGCTTTTTTAACAGCTAGCTTTCAATCTCTTTTTAGCATTTCACATTTTTAGGTACACTTTTATTTTTATTGATATTGAGTAATAAATTTTTTGTTGCTTTCTTGTCTGTTCATAAACCAACTTTTAATAAAGTGCTTTTTAGCAGTACTGGGTCTCAATCAACTAGAGGGTTGTTACGAGCTTTGTTCTTGTAATTGTTTTTAAAGTCTTTTAAAATTATTTTTAAGCATTTTAACCATTACATATTGATCACGCTTATTTTAGATCTTCCAGAAACAATTTTTGTTTTTTATTTTAGGTCTTTAATACATTCCTTTATTTACTTTTTTAGCTTTAGCTCCAGCTTTCTGTTGAAGGATTTATAATATCTTAATTTTTCGTTACCTTTTCTTTTGTTTTTTTTCTTCAAGGGATTAATATCAAATTATGTTTCCTAACTCTCCTTTCTAATAACTTAAAAACATAAAATGTTTATTTCAAAACTTTATTTGAGTTTTATCCAAACCACACTCTAAATGTTTATATTTATTACATTTAATAATTAAACAAGCTTGTCCTGAATTTTGTTTTAAAGCCATTTTTTTAAAAAATATTATCTAATTAACTAAAGCACAGTCAAAAAGTTAGTGCTTTTGTTTACATGAGTGTCAAAAATTTTATGGAATTTAAATTTGCGCTTTACGATACAGACCCATACAAGCAATATGTTTTGGCTAAAAATTGCAGTTACCTTCCAAAGGTAGTGTGTTAACTATAGCATTTGCACATTTTAAATTTATTCAAGAGTGTGACCTTGGGACAGCAACATTCGGGGGAAAGTAAACGAGGCGGGTCAACTTTGGAACAAATATACCAAGCCGAGTTTTTGTAGCCAGTGCTGGTTTCATACCAGTTTCTTAACAGTTTCGAACAAAACCTGCACCTGAGTGGTAGCAGGAACCACCCCACTAGGCTAACCAACCCTGCGGCTACGCATTTTTGATTTTCTTATTTTTTAATCAAAAGCAAAATTAATCCAATTTTTCAAGCATTAAGAATATATTTAGCCAAGAAAATTGTAATTTTCTTGGCACCTTTATATCTTATACAGTCTAAAATTTTGTTATACCATAACCTTGAAAAGATTAGCGTTTAAAATATTTTAGTCTGAGAGTATTAAGAGGATTTAAAGCAAATGATGCAAATCTTTTAGTCTACATAATCTAAATTGATTAAAGAATAATAGAATAAAAATTAAAAGATATGCAATTTTAATAGTGCTATTTACTAGATATAGTATCACAACATTTTATAGAGTTAATATAAAAAATATGGATCTTTTTCTTTCTGCTCGATATTACTTCTAAGCAATTTATCAATTAAAAAGTTTAAATAAACAACTCTGAGCCAGTGACCCACCTTTCCACCCCAATGTCTGCAGCTGTACATCCAGCTGCTCCAGTATGAGATAGTGGCAAAACCCCTCTTGGCATTTTCTACCCTGCCAGAAAATGTGTTAGACTAGTTTGACCAGTTCTTTCAAGTCCTTGGGTAGATACATTCTGCCCAAGGATCTTGCCCTTCACCTTGCGCATTCCCAGATGATGCATCAAAGCCCCCTGGTGCTTCCATGGAGCAATATGCAATTTGGCCTTAGGGTCAAGTATGGGAAATATTTCCTATACACTGATAATGCAATCATCAATATGGTGTAAGTAGTAATGAAGCCTGCCAGATTTATCAACTTCTACCCCTACAGGGGGTAGTTCAACTTAGGCTTCACCTATGAAGCCAACACCACAACTGCAGCAACTATGCCCTTGGCATTCCAGGGCACCCCCTCCCAACAACTCATACCCTGCTGCCAGCAGACACCACTATTCTAGTTTAATTTGCTAGTTTGCCCACCTAACTTCCCCCTGAGTAACTCCACAATGAGCTGATGGTTGGATTGGCAGCCTATGATTTTAACCACATCCTACATTCTGTAATCCCAAATGGGGCCATCCATCTCACTGGCCTTAGGCATTTACTATAAAATATCCTAATTCTCATAAAATATCCCTATTGATTCCCCCTCATGCTGTTACCCCTTCTGCCCCTGACCATCTATTCTGGGACCACATAAAGGGTGGGTGGACTATCTATTCATCCTGTTTCAAGTTGGATCACTCAAAATACAAATTCCCAACTTTTGCAGCTTCTGCTGCCTCCAAGCCCAACTCTGCTGGTATCTAATCCACTGCCAACCCACAATATTTTTAGTATAGAGTACAATCCTACCCCCTCCTCCAAATCTTGCTGCTGCAGTAGATCCTGTACTAGCCAATCAGTTCCCTACTCAGCCTAGAACTATAAATACCTAAGCTAATCACAAACTGACTTAGACTAAAGTTCAATCTCAAGCTTCCCTCAATAAATCAAGCAAAGCTCAGTTTTATATTAATACCCTGATTCAGTTCAATCAGAAATCATAAGGATTATTAGCTGAGGTTTCTAAAATAAGTAATTGAAATAAGTAATTTTATTAGAACATCCTATCTTTACTTTAAATACTTTTAAAAAGTCAAATAAGATGCACAATTCCCATCATTTTTATGCTCCCCAGATGAATGCCACTCTATTCTAAATTTGGTCACCAGCTTGCTATTGAAGCAGCTGTCTTACATAACTATTACCCCCTTCAAAAAGGCTGTCACCAAATTAGTGTTGATGTTTGCAGTAGGTATACCTCCTACTAATATCCTATCTAGCTTAATTTCTCTGGGTAAGCGCTATCTTTTTAATTATTATAAGTGTTATAATTTTGGATGGTATTGTTAGGATCCGTTGGGTTATTCACACAGGTCAAATCCACTGAGCAATGGACGGATGATGTGGGGATTACCAGTCCTCGGACACACTTGAAAATATACTTAAAATAGGAGCAATTGCCCCAATGGATTTTTTTATTTATTTAAAAATACAGCAATCTTTCACTGTCCCATCTCTTCTATGCTAAAAAACCTACTTTTCTCAATCGCCCATCTTGCTTATATACAGCAGCTTCAGGTGATACTGCTTCTCATGGCTTGGGCTATTCTATTCCGCCAATTCTCCTCAAAACCCAGCTTGTTATTCTCTAATACTCTGTTGCCCTAATTGTATGTGATTTACTTTGTATTAATCAAATATTGACATCGCCTTATCACCTTATTGCCTTATATAGAGGTGATCCAATAAAACCTATTATATCCAATAAAGACTCATTATATTCTAATATCGCCTCATCTTGAGGCACTTGAATAATTGTAAATGATACTATGTTCAGCAGATTCTGCCCTGCTGTCCTACAATTATTGTCTAGTCATATCAGAATTGTAACATTACCCCCTCCTTGACTTGATTATAAAATCCTATTGTTTGTAAAGTCAGAGAAATTTTGCGTGTACTTGGTTAATGATCTGACCACTTGTAGGATCCTTGATGGTATATGCGTCAACTCCAGTTTTCTCTATAACTTTGAACGGACCAATCCAAATACTGGCCAGCTTATGTTTCTACCCGAATCCATGTTGGTTATGAAAGAGAACCATATCACCTTCCTTGAATGGCGCCAGCCCACTATGACGTGCCTGATCAGCGGCCTGATTCCTAATCTTCTTAGCTAAGCTGAAGGAATATGATTCAGTTTGCAGTTTGATCAGAATGTTTGCAAGGTTAGTCAGATAGCGGTGGTGTTCCAGTCCACCAGTGTCTTCTACACATGCATAAAGCAATGCCGGAAGAGCCAGGTGTCAGCCATTTAGTAATTGCAAGCATCTCTTCCCTGTGGCAGAATGGTAACTAATGTGATAGGCGAATATGGCAGTGGAAAGGAGAGAGCTCCAATTGGAATGTTGATCCATTACTAATTTTTGTAGTATATTCACCAGAGTTCCATTCAACCATTTGACCATTCCGTTGGACTTGGGGTGGTATGGGGTTTTCAGAACCCCGCGGATTCCCATAAGCTCATTCAGTTTGGGGAGGATGCACGAGGTGAAGTTGGTTCTGTTATCAGTGAGAATGAACTGAGGGCAGCTGTGTCACTGAATAATGCATTCCATCATGAACCTGGCCACAGTAACTGCCCCCAAGTCTCATATCACCCTCACTTCAACCCACTGGGTCAAGTGATTGATAGCCACAATAATGTACTTACAACGGTTGGCTCCAGTTGGCAAGGGCTCAACAACATCGAGGGAAACCGTGTGCCATGTGAAATGTGGTTTTACTAACTGATATGATGTCATACAGCGAAATGGCTTCTCCACTTGGCACTGATGGCAACAGGAGATAGTTTCGAGTACATCAAAACTCATACTTTCCCAATAGTATCATGGACATAACAACTCCATAGTCTTACGCAATCCACCATGCCCAGATGCCTTGTACACACTCATAATAATTCCCAGACGTGCTGAGGAATGCAGAAAATTCACCGTAGACTCACTGATCTGCTTGTACTGTTCCCCATTCCATTGGAAGGTATTCATTTGCATTTCATTTAACACTTTGATCACCTGGGGTGGTTTGTCATCATATTTTCCACTGAGCATCTTATCGTACATCACGTCGCTGAGGTCCACTGTCACTGCAATAGTTGGTTATTGAGATAAACAGTCAGCGTTCTGATGCTTCTCTCCTGGCCAATGGAGAATCTCAAAATCATAAGCCTGTAACTTGAGAGCCCATCGAGCCAACTGACCTTTCAGGTTCTTTGGGGTTCTGCAACCAGCGTAATGATGCATGGTCTGTTATGACTTTAAACTTTACCCCATGCAAATAGACTCTGAATTGATTAAATGTGTAGATCACTGCTAAGTAATCCCGCTTGGTCACAGTATAATTACACTTGTGACAGTTCAGGCTTTGACTACAGTGTGCTGCAGGATATTCCTCTCCCTCATCATCTTTCTGAGAAAGTACTGCCCCAACAGCGGAGAGGGACACATCCATCTGAACGATAAACTCCTGATTGAAGTTTGGATATTGTAACACCGGTGCGCTGCTCAATGCTGTACAGTGTGTATTGAAAGTGGATTGGCAATGTTCCATCCATTTGAACACAGCATTCTTTTTTAGCAACTCTTTAGTGGCCCTCCAATACAGCTAAAATTAGGGATAAAGCGCCAGTAGTAACTGACTATTCTCAAAAATACCTGTATGATGCACTTACTATTGGGAGTAGTCATTTTGCTGATGGCTTTAACTTAGCCAGATGTGGTTTCAGCCCTTTTGAGTCTACCACAAACCCCAGGTATTCTAGCTGATCTTTGAAGAAGTTACATTTTCGAGGTTTAATTTAAGGTTTGCCTCAGCCAGCTGACGGAATACTGCTTTGAGGTGGTTGAGATGCTCCAAAAAGGTTTGAGAGAAAATGTTAATATTGTCGAGGTATATTAGAATGCATGACAGTTTCAGGTCACCAATAATAGTGTCCATGGCTTACTGAAACATAGCTGGGGCGTTGCACAGCCCTTGAGGCATCCGCATTGTTTGAAAAAGGCCTTTGGAGGTGATTACAGCGCATTTTTCCTGTTCCGCTGGGGGTAACTCAATTTGCCAATAACCTGATATCAGGTACATTGCAGAAAAATAATGGGCCCCCCTAATTGATCAAGAGCATTGTCGATTCTTGGCAAGGGATACAAATCCTTTTTTTAATACTGTTGAGCTTCCGGTAGTCTATTGCTACATGGTTGGTGCCATCCTTCTTTTTTACAATTAGAACAGGTGAAGCCCATGGGCTTTTGGACAGTTTGAGCATCCCTTGCTCTAGCAACTTGTCAATTTCATCAGTAACCATGTATTCCACTGCCCATAATCAGCAGATCAGCTGAGATCTTATAGGAGGATGAACTCCTATGTCTACTCGATGGACCACCCCCCAAGCACATCCTAAATCATGATCATCAACAGCGAAAATCCCCTTATACTTCTGGAATAAAGCTATTGCCTGGTCTTTTTGTTCTTCCAATAATCCAATTAATTTACTCTACGGTACCACAGGTAGTACATTGGCCAGTGTCTTGGTCAGTAGACCAAATTTATCCAATGACCCAAAATCATGAACCTGATGGACCTTGTCTTTTGGAATCAGATGTAGATACTCTACAATTTGGTATTGGCAGATTTTCATTGGACCACTCTGAAGTTTTGCTAACAAAACCTTAATCTCCCCATGTCCCAGAAGTATAATCCCTGTAGCCACATGTGGCTCAAACCAAGTTTGATGATAAAGCCCAATGACTTCCCCATATAACCCACTCGGCACTTCCACTTCTAGCTCAGTGTTCACTAAGACTTGATGGCCAGAAGGGATAGATATGGTCCCTGCCGCTCGAAGAGGTGTTCCTTGATAATCATATATCTGCTGGGGAAGGGCCCTAGTCTTGCATTTTAGTCAGTGGTAGCGAACTGGCCTCACCCCATCACTATAGGCAAGGTTGATATGGCTCTTATGCATTGGATCCTTCGGTACACCATTTGTGGTAAAGTAAATTGGGATTCGCTGCCCCAGAATGGTGAGGGTCTCCTCTGTCATATTAACAACAGCGCTAAAACAGCGCAGAAAAGTGTTCCCAATTAGAAGGTCATAATTTTCATTAGGCAGCACAATTTCCAGGGCTACAATAACAATGGACCCAAAGTGCAGAGGTAGCGCGCTTTAAACCCTTCAGAGACAGTACTTACTGCTCCAGCAGTTCCATAAACCATTCGATGGTCCACATTAGGTTCTAACGTCAACTTTGCCATCAATTTAGTGGACACAATGTTGACTGAAGCACAAGTATCTATTATAGCGCGAACTCTATTTTTTGGCTACAAAAATATCACAGTATGTACACTCAGAATAAGAAGAATATTGACCGTTTAATACATGAACATTTATGGGCTCTCTTTTCCCAAGAAAGTTCATTATTGCCTCACTGACTTGGGGGTATTCTTTGACAATGGCATCTACCAGAAGGGCGACATTTACTCCTTTCAGAGTTGGCACATCCGCGGCAGAATCAAGTTGGTCTGAGGAAGCTTGATCAAGCATTTGGCAGGCATATAGCTTTGGTTATTTGGGGGATTCTTCTTCCACCACCACCTTGGCTTGTGCTCAGGTTACTACATTTACTCCACCAACTTGCTGCTGATATAAAATTCTGTCATCGTACTGAGGGACTTTTGCAGGGTATACTGCTATTGATTCAGGGACGTTTTTAGTGGGTATCGCGGAGGTAGAGGGTCCCATCTCTACTCCGCTCCATCTTTTACCTGATAGTATTGATCTTGGTGTACATAGTTCACATGGCGGTTATGGCAGAATTTTGCCAAATGACCAGGGCGACCACATTAGTAGCAGTTAACCCCATAAGAGCCACATACTTGATTATCATAAGTGGGTCTGTACTGGAAAGTTTGGGGTTGTTCGGCATAACCAGCCCCAGGTTGGTAAGCTGATTGTTGATGGTCGGCATAGCTGAGTCCTGGTCAATAACTGGGTTGCTGACGGTTTTCATGGCCAGCCCATTGATGCTGATCGAACAATTGAGTATAGTTTGGCTGAGAATGAGGCGCAGAGTAATAGAAAGGACAAGGATTGCTAAATGGAGCTGGAGGCAGATGGGAGTATTCTCCTGAATAAGAGGGTGCAGTAGCAGAGGTAGTCTTCCCTTCCATCTTTGGCAGTGGGAATTTAGAGGATACACAATGCAAAAACTGTACAATCTTAAGCAGAGGTACGTCATCATCCAGAAGCGGCGAAATAACATTATGAAGTTTACAATATGGCTTCACCACGGAGGACATGGCAATGCACACATCAGCTTCCGCTAAGTACCCAGCTCCAATCAGTACATGGGCTTATGTTGTGAATCGATCAGCAAGCTCTAGGAGAGTCTCATTTTGACAGAATCCAATCATTAAGAATTCTGCTTTCTGCTGCGACATCTTTGAAGTTCCTCCAAACAGGTGGAGTATGGTATCCTTTACATCCTTATAGGTGACATAACTACTTGGGAGGTAACAGGTGACCTGACCGTTGCTTCCTACATCCAAGGCAGATATTACCAACTTTTCCTTCCATCTATCAGAGGCTCCTTCCGCCACAAACTCAAACCATTGTAAGAACCCATGAATGTTCCCATTGCAGTCAAACGGAGGTAATTTTTTGATATTAACCTCCTCATCCCGTTCACGGGGTTTTGAGACATATTGAGGAATGGACAGAGATCCAAAAGTGGATTCGCGAGGATGAGCTGGATTAGTGGAAGTTAGGATGTCCGCCACTTCAGGGGTAG
Source organism: Massospora cicadina (assembly GCA_022478985.1). NCBI lineage: Eukaryota > Fungi > Entomophthoromycota > Entomophthoromycetes > Entomophthorales > Entomophthoraceae > Massospora > Massospora cicadina. The sequence continues at coordinate 3,899 of JAKSZP010010594.1, read as the reverse complement.
CATGACCTTCTGCCATGGGTGGTACCACCATTACTTGAGGGAAGTGTTGTTCTGACTCATATGCATATCCGGTACTACCATCTTGGGTGTAGTAGCTCTGAATGGCGTCATATTCTTCCTCATATGATGCCCCCTCTTGATAGTCATCATTGTCCCAGTGAGAAGACTGAGAAGTATTGGTCAATCTTCATTCTGCGCACTGTAGCCGCTTGGTGGTACTGTTCAATCGTTTGGCAAATCTTTGTTTTGTAGTCCCAAGAATTGCATTTGTCTAAACGTACTATCAAGTTGGTGCATGACAGCATCTCGTTTTTGAAGAAGTTCATCTTGGTTTTTGAGCACCGCGTCTAAGGTAACTTTGAGATCCTCATATCCAGCTGGTGCAGTGTTCTGTGAAGACTCCTCAACAACACAGCTTGGGTAAGGCATGGCTGGCGACTGGAGTTCTGGAGTGTTAGGTGGTTGATCAATGGGCCCCCTATAGTGAGCACCACTGTTATAATTTTGGATGGTATTGTTAGAATCCGTCTGGTTATTCACACAGGGTGAACCCACTGAGCAACGGACGAATGATGTGGGGATTGTTGGTTCTTTGGACACATTTGAAAAAAATACTTAAGATAGGAGCAATTGACCCAACCAATTTTTTATTTATTTTTTAATAAATACAGCGATCTTTCGCTGTACCATCTCCTCTACACTAAAAAACCTAATTTTTAATCGCTCATCTCACTTATATATAGTGGCTTCAGGCGATACTGCTTCTCATGGCTTGGGCTATTCTATTCTGCTGATTCTCCTAAAATTTGGCTTGTCATTCTCTAATCCCCTGTCACCCTAATTGTAGGCTATTTACTTCATTTTAGTTTAACATTGACATTGCTTATTACCTTATAGCTTTATATAGAGGCGATCCAATAAAACCATTATATCCAATAAAGACCCATTATATCCCAATATCACCTCATCTTGAGGCACTCAAATAATTGTAACTGATACTACGTTTGGCAGATTCCACCCTGCTGTCCTACAATTATCGTCCAGTCATATCAAAATTGTGACAATAAGAAAGCCAATGATTCCTGTAAGGATTTAAATGATGAGCAAGTCAAAATTCCTATTTCTAAATTGAGCTTGGTAGGTCAACTCTTGAGCCTGTGCAGATTAAACCTTACCCTGAAGGTACTGATATGAGATTCAATCAGGAAGTTCACATGCATGAGAATTGATTGAGATACCTTCAGGAATCCTATCCCTGCTTTTTGAATCTTGTGAGGCATGGCTCCCACTGCTGCAGTTATAAGGACAAAATAGAACAATGAAGGCGCTAACCAGGCAGTCAATTTGGAAGGCAGTATAAGATCCTGATCATACTGGGCCACGTAGGTCCCCAAGGCACCACGCCCCCACACACCCTATAGATATTGACGCTTTTTAAATATATAAAGTAGTCTATATTCGCCCCATCTTTTCATTTTTTACTTCTCTGCTAGCCTACAGCTTCAAACATATTATCAAACTTTGTCATCAGTATAGAGAACTTTTACACTGAAAAAAGTGGTGTTCACTACATGGGTCCTGAACTGTAAAAGTGAAATTATCTATCACAAACAGTAGAGAATAAAACAGTCAAGAAAATCAACCTACTTACTGGTCAATTAGTATCACTCAATATTTTAGTACCTTACAATATGAAGTATTACTTATTCAGCCTGAAAACTTAGAGTTTTGGGCCATGTTCCAATTTTCTCTACCTTCTATTAAAATAATGATCAGTACAAACTTTATATGAGAACTTTAAAAAATTACTACCAGTTATAAAGGGGCACCTAGTCTGTAGGAGGCTGCTTAAGTTGCACCTGTGTTTCTTCAATGTCTTCTACTATGCAGGACACATATATCATGGCCCAATTACTAGCATTATAATTGAATTTTGGAACTGAGAGCTATCTTTAAAACTTCGTCTATCTTTCCATCCATCATCTTCTACAAGTAGTCATATTGCACCATTATAAAGTCTCATGACTACTTGGGCTTACATAAGCTTTACACTCCAATGTTGTCAATTTCTATAATGCATCCTCCTCTTTCATCCACAATAATTTATAAAGCCATTTTCATTATCTTACAATTAATCAATAAGGCCCAAAACCAATTTGCAGTGTTGGATATTGGAATTTTGGGCTACCTTGAGGACCAGCTTTGTCAGAATGCACAACTCCGTGAGGCTTCCTGGAACCAACGCCTCCACCAAGTTAAGGACCTAGTGCAGACTCTTCAGCAGCACTATCAGTAGCTGGCCTCTTGTGATTTCACCTCTGGGAGTGAAGGGCCAGAAGGTCCCTGTGGGCCTCAAGGGCCCTCTGGTCATGCAGTGTCTACTCCTGGTGACCCTGAAGACTCCTGGAAAAGAATGTTTTGGCAGCCCTCGCCACCTTATGGGGTCAAATATGTAATGTGGCACAAGTGTGAGCTCCAGGTGGATGAAGTCCTCATCAACCCTAGGGTCTCAATTGAGGTCTTTTTAGATGAAATGGATAATCTAAGCGCCTTCATCAAGCTTGCCGATAGTCACATTTCCCCAATTTAACAAACCTGCCAAGAGTTCAATGCCTGCTTGAACAACTTAAGAAATCCAGCTGCTTCTTCAACGCATCAACATCCAAGCATTAAAAGAACAGATTTCTCACAAGGTCTCCATCTCCTCCCTAAACCAAAATTAATAATATACAGGAGGATCCTAAGGATATTAGATGATGGTCAGATCAGCAGACTCCCTATGACTACGCAGAAACAAAAAATTCTGAATCTGTACCAATTCTTAGTGTCAATACCCTTTCTAATCCTTTTGTAACTAATTTTAAACCTAGTTTTAAGGAGATGTCACCCTATGACAGGAAAGTATTGCCTCTTTTCTGTATGCATATGAGAGTTTCATGGAAGAGGCTACCAATTGAAATAAAGTGAAACATATCAATTCATGCCTGAATAGCACTGCTTGCAAGATTATTAATACCATATTTAAAGGAATGCCACACATGGGAACAGGTCTGTACTGCCTTAGTCCAAGAATTTGTCATCAACCAAAATCTTTCCAATCAATAAACAAGCGATTATGGGTATATACCTGAACAAAGGTGAGAGCCCTGTGGAGTTTGCCAGCCATTTCTACGCCCAAGCGCAGCCCTTAGTAACCACAAATAGCGTTTCATTGGATGATGTCGTAACTGCTGCCATCCTCACGTTGGGGTCTTATCCTGAGGTTCAAATACACATGATTGGCCACAATAATGGTTTTACTTTCATTAGGAAATTAGTAAGTGCTTAATAAAATACCTGCATCAACCTCACATCCTAAGGCTACCGCATCTGTCTCCTTTAACCGTCCTCAGGTCCATGTTGTCAAATCTCAGAAGCATCCTTAACCAAATGCACTTACTGCAATTAATTCCATCCCAGCGCTAATACATGCTAGAAATGACTTGCTGAAGAAGTGGGAAAAGGGCCATCAGCATGAAGGATGAGGAACTCCATGATGACATCCCTACCTCGCCTCAAGAATTATCCATGACATCTCATAAATCTGGAGCTATCACACCTGAAAAAGAAATTTCAGTACCCACTGTTAATATTAAAATTTTCCGTTTTTTCTTCTTTCATTAAATCTCCTATGTTTCTCATCTTACACCCACAGTTTTCAAGTTTGGTTGCCCTCAATACTGTTTGAGTTCATAAAATTCTGGTATGCCATTGTCAGCAGTGGTTCCCCTGTGAATTTCAATTCATCCAAACTGATAAAACGCATCAAGCTCGCTCCAAACTTGCCATATTATATGTAATATGCCTGGATGGACTGCAGTGTACACAATCCATAGGGGCCTATTCTTCCCTACCTATCC